>JANUYF010000001.1:61146029-61653529 GCA_026167975.1 Phrynosoma blainvillii | reverse complement strand
CACAAAATGTAAGACATTCAAGAGAAATGCAGGACATGACCAAAGAAAAACTAGAAACACTCCTATAAATATCCATTCATGCTTCTTAGTTCTGTTCAAAATGGGGGATCTTTTGGAATCCCTCCTGAACAAAAGGAGGCTCAAATGTAGGACCTGTCCTGGAAGAAGGAGGACCAAGTCTGGTTACAGGATGACCACAAGTCCTAATTGCAAAGGAGGAGAAGGCACCATAAAATGTAAGATATGCAAGAAAAAGATATATAAATATCCATTCATGCTTCTTAGTCCTGCTCAAAATGGGGGACATTTTTTGAATCCCTCCTGGACAGAAGGAGGCTCAAATGTAGGACCTGTCCTGGAAAAGGAGGGCCAAGTCTAGTCACAGGGTGACCACAGGCCCTAACTGCAAAGGAGGGCAAGGCACCACAAAATGTAAGACATTCAAGAAAAATGCAGGACATGACCAAAAACACTCCTATAAATATCCATTCATGCTTCTTAGTCCTGCTCAAAATGGAGGACCTTTTGGAATCCCTCCTCGACAAAAGCTTGAAATGTAGGGAAATGTCCTAGAAAAGGAGGACCAAGTCTAGTCACAGGATATATATCCTGTGACCAGACTTGGTCCTCCTTTTCTAGGACATTTCCCTACATATATATATATATATATATATATATCCATTCATGCTTCTTAGTCCTGCTCAGAACGGGGGATATTTGAATCCCTCTTGGATAGGAGTTTGAAATGTAAGGAAATGTCCTGGAAAAGGAGGACCAAGTCTGGTCACAGGGTGGCCAGCTGTCCTAAGTACAAAGGAGGACCTTTTTCTTAACTCTTCTTAAAGTCTTCCTCGAAATGGAGGGCATTTCGGAACCCTTCCTGGACAGAAGAAGGCTGAAATGGAATGGAGGACCCTGTCCTGGAAAAGGAGGAGGACCAAGTCTGGCCACCCTTCCCAACGCAGTGGCCTCCCTCTTCCTTTCTCTCTCTCTCTCTCTCTCTCCTTCCTTCCTTCCTTCCCCCTGGATTTGAATTTGGAGCCCTTGTGCTCCCCTCACCAAGCAGCGCATGCGGAGCGTCTCCGGTTGGCCGGTGGCTAAGGCGGGGGCGGGGGGTCAGTGGCCGGAGTCTCCGGGGTTCCCCAAAAGGAATGATCCCGCTTTCACTCCGACTCCGACTCCGACGGCTTCCCCTCCATGCGGCGCCCAGCAGAGCGAGCGCCCAAGAGTCCGCGCTTTCGCTTTGCCTCTTTCTTTCTTTCTTTCTTTCTTTCTTTCTTTCTTTCTTTCTTTCTTTCTTTCTTTCCTTCTCTCTTTCTCTCTCTCTCCGCGCCCTTTGGCAACCGGAGGCTGGCCCCACTTCGCCCAGGGACCGCCCCACCGCCATGCCAACCTCTGGGGCGGGCAGCAGGAGGAAGAAGGAAGGAAGGAAGAAAGAAAGAAAGAAAGGAGGACTCCTTCTTTAGGGTGGCTGCCAACACCCAACTCTCGGGAGGGAGCTCTTGAAGAGAGGAAACTTTAAAAAACTGACCCAAAACTGAGAAGATCATAGAATCATAGAGTTGGAAGAGACCACAAGGGCCATCCAGTCCAACCCCCCCTGCCATGCAGGAACTCCCAATCAAAGCATCCCCGACAGATGGCCATCCAGCCTCTGCTTAAAGACCTCCAAGGAAGGAGACTCCACTACTCTCCCAGGGAGTGTGTTCCACTGTCGAACCACCCTTACTGTCAGGACTCCTCCTCACCCCAAAAATGGAAGGCCAGGCACCGCAGAATGGAGGGCGTCCCAGGGAAACATGGAGGGCATGATGCCCAAATAAAAGCTAAAAAGACTCACATACATACCTATACCTATATCTATATATGTAGTGAGCTCCTGTCACTAGTCCCAGCTTCTGCCAACCTAGCAGTTCGAAAGCATGCAAATGCAAGTAGATGAATATATATATATATATATATATATATGAGTCTTTTTAGCTTTTATTTGGGCATCATGCCCTCCCATGTTTTCCTGCGATGTCCTCCATTCTGCGGTGCCTGGCCTTCCATTTTGGGAATGTGGAGGGACATATATATATATATATATATATATATACATATATCACTAGTCCCAGCTTCTGCCAACCTAGCTGTATATAGTCTTTTTCGTTTTTATTTGGGCATCATGCCCTCCAAGGTTTCCTGGGACGTCCTCCATTCTGCATCCTGGGACATCCTCCATTCTGCAGTGCCTGGCCTTTCATTCTGGGAATGTGGAGGGACAAATATACATATATCACTAGTCCCAGCTTCTGCCAACCTAGCAGTTTGAAAGCATGCAAATGCAAGTAGATAGATAGGTACCACTTTGGTGGGAAGGTAAACAGCGTTCTGTGCAATCATGGTGACCACATGATCACAGAGTAGTCTCTGACAATGCTGGCTCTTTGGCTTAGTAACAGAGATGAGCACCACCCCCTACGGTCGGACATGAGCATCCACAGACGTTGGTATGCACAGCAAGTCCTGGAATCAGACCCCAGCAGATAAATACATGCTTCTTAGTCGTGGTCAAAAGGGAGACATTTTGGAATTCCTCCTGGACAGAAGGTTGAAATGTAGAACATGTCCTGGAACAGGAAGATGCCTGGTCAGCCTGCCAGATATCCTCACTGCGAAGGAGGACCAGGCACCGCGATATGTGGGACATTCAAGAAAAATGGAGGACACTGCCGAATACAAGCTAAAAACACTCCTATAAATATAAACGCATGCTTCTTAGTTATGCTCAAACGAGGACATTCTGGAATTTCCTCCTGGACAGAAGATTGAAATGGAGGACATGTCCTGGAAAAAGAGAATGCCTGGTCATCCTGGGCTTACCTTCAGCTGGGTGGAAACCGACCTAAGGGGCCCTCTCTGCAAGTTGTTGCGTGTCTTCAAGTCGACCCTGACTCTGTCCGTAGTACTATATATATACTGTATCTACACACACACACACACACATTCATACAAACTGGCAATTCACCCACCCCGTGGGAAAGAGAGATGGCTTAGCACTGTTTAAAAAAAAATACTTTTTTAAAGGGTTGCTGTGGGTGGCGTTATTACTTTAAAGCTAACTCAATGTGTTTTGTCACCAGCCTCTTATATTGATAGGGGATGGTGGTTATGGGTGACCCTTGGCAGCATATCTCTCGGAGGTGGGGGCTCTAGCCCCTCTGGCCTTTTATTTCTTTATTACAGATTTAATTTCTATCCTGCCTATCTTGTTGTCCAGTATTCAGATAGGCTTATGCTTTGAGCCAAACCACCAAAAAAGAAGGAGCACCTTCTTCCACTTTGACTACAGTTGGCCCTCCATATCCACGGATTTTTTTACCCACGGATTCAAACATCCACGCCTTGATTTTTTTTAATATATATATATATATATATATATATATATAAATTCTAAAAAGCAAAGCTTGATTTTGGCATTTGATATAAGGGACACCATTTTCCTATCCCATTGCATTTACTGGGACTTTAGTACCCACCAATTTTGGTATCCACATGGGCTCCTGGAATCAGCAGATACCAAGGGCCCAAGCTGTATCCACACTGCAGAAATAACCCAGTTTGACATCATGTTAACTGCCATGTCACAATGCTATAGCATGCTAGGAACTGTAGTGGAGGACAGTACATACTAATCTTGAGCTAAATGATAGAGTAGACCCATTTAAATTAAAGGCATTTGTTTGATCCTACCCAAATCCCATCAATGTCCTCGACTGCACTGCAGAAATAATGCAGTTTGACATCACTTTAACTGCCATGGCTCAATGCTATGGCATTTTGAGGTTTGCTGTTTATTGTGGCACCAGAATTTGGACAGAGAAGGCTAAATACCTCACAAAACCAGAAATCCCAGGATTCCTTAGCATTGACCTATGGCAGTTAGAGAGGTGTCAAACTGCATTATTTCTGCTGTGCAGATGCAGCCAATTTCAGTCTGTTCTAGGTAAGACTAGTGTCAGATTTAGACACCATTTTAATTCCTGGTAATTACAATGGAGGTTTGGTTTCCATCTTGGCATTTGTTCTTCATGGACTCACTTTTGTCAGTGATCTTTCCTCATTCTCCACCTACTTTATAAATGCATTACTAGCTAAATCAGATGTAGAGAGTAACATTATTATCTCTCGTATGCCACAAATTATTTAAGCATAATTTATTACAGGAAATCTATAGAAACATTTTGTTAAGCCATGCTGATTCTTGACCAGTTCACCCATGGGATTTTCTTTGACTGCCCAGTCCTGTCAGTGCTCTTCAAACTCACAGATTAGTAGGTACCCCAAACGGTATGAGATATTTCTCTAGTTTTCCTGTTTGTTTTCTTTAAGGAAACAAATTTCCTAATGAAAACTCATGTAAATAGTGTGAAGACACTTCAGTAGATGAACACACATATGATTGCCTTGTTTTCACTGTAAACTCCATGCAGAAATAGTACTTTAAGAGATAATCCTATGTGTATTTACTCCAAAGTAAATAGTAACTCAGGGCCTTTGCAGACTGCCAGAAATAGGGCAAATTGAGTCCACTTTAAATTGAGTCACTGCCCTGGCTCAGTGCTAGGGAATCATGGGAATTGTATTTTTTTCTAAGACGTTGATCCTTCTCTGTCAGAGAGCTCTGGTGCCACAATAAATTACAGTTCCCATAATTCCCTAGCACTGAGCCAGGGCAGTGCCTCAATTTAAAGTGGACTCAATTTGCACTATTTCTGGCAGTCTGCAAAGGCCCATAGTGGCAGAGCATAGGTTTTGCATGGAAAATGTCCTAAATTCAAAATAGAGTTGGTTCTCTGTATCCACAGATTATTTTTAATCCACATATTCAACTAGGCACAGTTTGAAATTATTCAAAAATAATATAAATTCCAAAAGCAAACCTTGATTTTTCCATTTATATAAGGGACAGCATTTTATTATGCCACTGTATATCATGGGACTTACTCATCCACGGATTTTGGTGTCCACAGGGGGTCCTGGAACCAAACCCCAGTGGGTACCAAGGGCTCACTCTATCCCGGTATCCCTTAGGAGAGGCTATGCCCTAAACCCCAGAGAGCCAATACTTGTCCAGTTAGACTGGGGTGTGCAAAGTGTAGTATTCTATATGTTGGCCTGCAACTCCCATCAGCCCTAGTTGAGTGATACTGGGGGTTGTAGTTCATCCACATCTGAAGTGCTGCACTTTTGCCCATCCCTGATGCATACAATACACAACCAGATGGGCAATGGTGTGACTAAGTATAAAGTAGCTTCCTGTGTTTTTCTTAACAAGGTGTACTCCCATGTAAGTGTTCATAGGAATGTATATTAGAAACTATCAACTAACATGAGGAAATAATAGCATTTCTTCCCTCTCATCTGTCTCTTTGACTGCACATTGTCTACACTCATTGCAAGGCACTGCAATATTTGCATTGCATTCAGGACATTGCATACACTTGATGGTGTTCAAGTGTGAGAAACTGTAACTTGTGGTTTTCTCTTGACATATTTAGAAATAAGTCTTTATCGATAGTTTCTAAGTTAAAAAATGAAGCACAAAGCAGACAGTAAATGCTTACAGAAGCATCTCATAAAATGATGTCACTTTCAGTTGGCTGATGAATTCAGTGTTTATAAACCTACAGTAATATAACAATGACAACAAAAACATTCTGTCTAAATATTAGAGTTTGGCTTATATTAACTGTTAACCACTAGAAGGAATTAAAGAAAAGAAGTACATTCAAGTTAGATAGTTGACCTAGTGCAGAAGCTCATAAGAAAAATATTCAGGTACCCCAAAGGGGACATACATGAATAGAAGCAACTGTTTCAACTTATAGATTATTCTTTGATTGAGATTCCGTTCATTTATTTTGTTGCTATCCTATGTGCACCATGTTTTGTAGAATAACAAGAAAGACGATATTAATACAGATGAGGAAGAAGGGGGTCGAAGTAACTGGGAATATGTTTCTTCTGTTATACATGCTTAGACTTAAAGTAGTTTCCTTGTGGTACAGGGATGAAGACATTGCACCCATTACTTTATGAAGATGATGAGCGCTGCCGAAAGATTTAATGGAGTGAGAGAAGTGGCACCCCAGAGATGTTCTAGGAGGGAGTTTTAAGCAAGCAAAGGAGAAAGTACACAAATATATGGGGAAAAGAAACTTTCAGATGGCTGACTGGGGTAGAACTGGGGAAAAGAAGGTAATGATAGTGATATTTTGAGAGCAGAGCTTGGAAAGGTTACTGTTTAGATTGTAGCTCCCAGAATATCCAGCCAGCATGGCCAAACTGACTGGGGGATTGTGGTAACTGAAGTCCAAAATATTAACTTTCCAAGTTCTGGTTTGGATATGAGAGCGGAGAGATTGGGAAGGGGCTCTTCATATACTGCAAACACTGCACACAAAGTTCCTCCCTAACTTAGCCTTATCTCTATCTATTGGCTTGTCATAAATGTGCAAATAGCACCAATTGTCTACTAAAGAACAGGCTCAGCTGAATCTAGAAATAGTTGGTTTGTACAAAGGTTTGTCTTGTTCACAGCAGTGTATGCCCACAGCTCCAGTTGCTGAATTATATACACAGTTAAACTGGGGCCATAAGCTATATGTTTTCTGAGTATTGAATCCTGTTGCCATAAACCGAAACTCATGAAAGTTGCAGGTTTTTGTTTTTGTTTTATTTTCTGATTTTCAGATGTAGAAACAGTTGGCACTGTATATCAGTAGGCTGCCCAAGCCTTTATAAAGTTCTTGTAAACTGTCCAGTTGTGTCTGACAGATTGTATATATGGAGACCATCACAAGTATATTAAATACTTCCTTGCAAATGTTGCCAGACAGTGCCTTAAATTCCTAAGGGAGTCATCTTTATACACCCTTGGAAAGCTTTCCAAGAGGATTAGATTAATTTTTGATTATTTAAATTAAATAAGTTGGTAGCTTCCTATAGTTAAATAATTGGCATGATGTATTGACTTTTTTCAAATTCTTGAGCCTTGTGTATCCAAGTTTATTTTATTCCTTTGTAATCCTCATTTCCAGTTAGGCTAATATCTGCCACTAAACTTTCTTTTCTTTTGCCTCTGTCAGTATCACCATTGGACATTATTACTGGTAAAAGAGCCTCAGTGGAAGGCAAAGGCAAACCCCTTCTGATCAAATCTTGCCAAGAAAACCTCATGATAGGTTAGGATCGCCATAAGTCAGGAACAACTTGTAGGCACACAACAACAACAATGAAACTCAAGTATTTATCAGGAAAGGAACCTGTTAAGGAGCAGGCTGGATGTTAAATTACAATTTTATGTGATTTAACAAATTTGTATTGAGCTACATCTTCTCTTGAAGCAGTAGCTGATGAGAGATAAAGAGTCTACATCCTATATAAGGATTTAGTTCTGCAGAAGGAGTAGTCAAATAGAATATGAGAAAAGCCATAGCTGAGGATATATTGTCTAGCCAGTAATGCACTGTTTTGGTTTTTGAAAGCTGTTGCTATCAAGTCTTTTTTGTTTTTGATGCACAGAGACGTGCATGAGTTTTGACTGATGAAGCAGAATAAATAAACTTATAACACTCCGACATTTTGAATTCAGCATAACTTCAGTCCATCAGTACTTCATGGGTGTGGAACTTCTGGCCTTCCAGATACTTTGGCTGAAAACTCTTGACAGATGCACCCCATATGGCTAATGGTAATGATAAGGGAGTTTTAGTTCAAAACATCTGGACAATCAGTGCTTCTTCACACCTATACCACACTGTCAAACATAGCTGCAAGCCATACAGTGCAGTCTCCTTCCTGTTCCTATCAGTGGTGTCATTCAGCTGCTTTGCACTGGTTCCCCAGAACTGGTTCTTAAAATTCTTAAAGATGCAGAGTCTGGGAAAAGGAGAGCCAGAAGTAGCGAAGAGGAGGAGGAGATAGAAACTGGAGTGGATAAAGATGAAAAGGTGAGGGGATCAGAGGGAGGGAAGGAGTGAATCGTTGAGAGCCATCAGGGAAAGCCAGGATGGGATCTGATAGTTACCGTAATTATTTTGAATGACACCACTAGTTCCCTTCGCACACGCCTCACTCACTCACATGCACGTATACATACATGTGTGAATGTTATGGGGTTGAACATCTGTAACACAGAGCTGGGGATATTTGGATCTTCAGATTCTTTCCTAGGATACCTTCAATCTCTTGATATTGGCTAAACTGACTGGAGCTTCTAGGAGTTGTACGCCAAAATATCTGGTCAAATGTTCCCAGCCCTGTAGTAAGAGATCACAGATATTTCATCCTTGCAGTGGCTTTATTTTATAACTCCTGGCTGTAGCCTTTGTCAAGGTTTTGTTTTCATCAGTTCTTCCATGCCTTACCACTGAATTCTACAGGTCTATGCAGGATGCTCATAATTCATATATACAAAAGAGGAACATCTAGATTTTCTGCTCTTTAGGAAAAGAAACTTGTCTATTGTCTGCATATCTGCTGTATGTGCACGTGCAGTTTCATTTAAATCCTGGATTAAATCTCTGCTTTTCTGTTAAGTGCCTGAATACTATGTCAACACACAACTTGACAAGTCTAGAAATAAGATATAAGCGATTGCATAATTTAACAAGGGTGAATTTCCACACAACAGCTCTGTATATAGAATTGATTTATATATTTATTTGATTCTGCCCTGACTAATATGAGAACTAAAGCAGCTTTGATGGTGGTTGTGTGCCTTCACGTCATTTCTGATTTTTTATGACCTTAAGGCTGTCATGGGGTTTTCTTGATCGAATGTGTTCAGAGGGGTACAAAAGTTTAACAAATATTAAACAACCAGTCCAATTAAAATATCAATTTAAAACCATTAAAAAAACACAGTCAGCACATATTAGATGTTTAAAAATAGCATACCCATTGTAAATCCTTGTAGCCTAGCAAGTTAAATACTGAAAGTCTGTTTAAATAAGAAGGCCAACTGCCTGCTGTTGAAAAGAGAGCACAGAAGGGGCCAACTCTGCTTCCTTTGGGAATGGATTAGTGTCTTAAGAATAGCTGCCAAGAAGGTGCTCTCCATCCTCACCAGGTGATCCTGTGTGTGTGGTGGGATACAGAGAAAGCTCTCTCCAAAGATCAAAGGATTTCGGCAGGTTCGTAGAAGGAGATAGGGGCTTTCACATAGTCTGGAACTAAGCTGTATGGAGTTTTTAGATCATAACCAGCACTTTGAATTGTGCCTGGAAATGGACCAGTAGCCTGTGAAGCTATTTCAAAAAAGAAGCTGTGTGCTCCCTTTGATCATCCCTGTTAGAAAACTTTACTCATTTGTGTTAAATAAGAATCACCTTTCAGGGAACCATGTGCATCCTTCACAGCCATGAAACCAACATTACACATGCAGTCATTGTATTGCTGCTAGCTGCACTATGTTGTTATTTGCCATCAAGCCAATTTCTTGGTTTGTTTTAAGACCCATTCATTTGTCTTTTAGCAGTCCATGGTTTTTGTAGATTTTTTCATTTTTACTGCAGGCAGATGTAACATCTTTTCCGTGCTGGAAATTGCTGTACACATTGAATATAGTAGGTAAAAATGGGTAAGCATTTCATTTTATTTCATTTCTGAAAGATTTACTAAAATTTGAAAAATTCTTCATATTCAAGAGTGAAGGAAAATGATGTGTGTGTTGGGGGGAAGACCTTTACACAGGAGAAAATAAAATGGATATTTACAGCCCTAGTAGGAATGAAGTCTACAGTATCATGCATGAGTAAATTTTCAAATCTTGAAGTAATGAGCCAAAATCCATAGCCCAAACCCTGTTAGTCCTAGTGCATCTATTGATCGAACGAGTCTACTCTATGTAGAATTAACCAACAAGATTCCAGCCATATTTTTAGAATAGGTTTTACAGGAAAAATACCTCATACAAATATAAAATTAAATACAACAGCAGAACAACTACTTAAACCAGACATTCAAGTAACATTCTACTACTTAAACCAGACATTCAAGATGAGCCATAGGACTCCTTCTAAGGCTGCATCTACACTGAATTAATGCAGTTTACATCGCTTTAACTGCCATGGCTTAATGGGATTTGTAGTTTTGTGAGATATTTAGCCTTCCCTGTCAGTGAACTCTGGTGCCACAACAAACTACAAATCCCAGGATTACACAAGATAGATACATGACAGTTAAAGCAGTTTCACTGTAGATGTAGCCTTACTCTATGATCCTATGATATAGAAGCAGCAGTTTACGCAATAAGTAGTAACCTAAAGGTCTCAATCGTAATTAGATCTGCAACAGAACAGTTCCAAAGGCTGGTATGAGATTGCAGATCAATAAACAGAAACTAATAAGTAAAAACAGTTTCTTCAGTGTTCTTTTTTTTAGAGTATATGATTTTACCCATACATTTCTCTATAAGAACAACCACATTTTTTTCTTTTCAAAGGTCCAATGATAGGTTACATACAGATTCTCGTTGCTGTGCAATCACTAACCTTGGGCCTTTGCAGATTGCCAGAAATAGTGCAAATTGAGTCCACTTTAAGGGTTAGGGTTAGTGCTAGGGAATCATGGGAATTGTTGTTTTTTTCTGAGACATTGAGCCTTCTCTATCAGAAAGCTCTGGTGCCACAATAAAATACAGTTCCCATGATTCCCTAACCCTGGGTCACCATGAGTTGAGATTGACTCAAAGGCAGTTAACAACAACAACAACAAATATTTTTATACTGTGCTTGTTCATCTTGGCAGAGATTGACCTGGGGTGTGGAGTCTACCAAATGTCAGTTTCAAAACCAAGATCTTGTTGTTGTTGTTGTTTAAATTAGCATTGTGCATGATGTGACAAAGTAGAAAACTAAATAAGTGGTGTTTCTTCTCTGGGTTGATGGGAAGATAGAAACCAGAGCAGTGTGGTTTATCTGTGGTCTTAGTAGGAGTCATGGGGCAGTATGCACTAGTACGCTGCTTGTGAATAACCAGTGGGGGTTCCCTGGAATCTTGGCTTGTTGTAACAGGTAACTGGGTTAATAATTTTGAAAAAATAAATTTCAAATTTTTGAAATGTGATTCCACACACACACACACACACACACACACACACTTTGCTATTTAAAAAGAAAAGGTGACAAAAAGAGAGCTGGTTGAATCCAAGTTGAAAGGCATGAGAAGGGACAATTGACCTTGGGCACATTAACTGAAGTAACTGAATTGCATACATCACATCTGTCCTGTCAGTGATTTTGTCTGTTGCATCCCAGAAAGACAGTTATCTCTTGCAATATCTGCAGTCATCATTTAGATTAACAGTATACTTCATTATATTAGTAAAGAAAATTACATGCTTTGCCAAAGAAACTCCCATGGGTTTTGTTTCTCAAGTGCATTAATTGCTCAGTGTCTCTTGTTTCTCATGGGAATAAGTAGCCTCAACCTATATCAGAATGAAGAGGCTTCTATTAAATTTAATTAAATTTATAACATATAAAAAGTTAATTTACATAAAAAAAGAAATTGCTTTGTGAAACTCACAACTACATGGTAGTATTTCCTGCCAAATATTTTGTTTCGAGTTCAGATAAATATGTAAGTGGGTCCGAATGTTCATAAATTATTGTACTCTATTACATTTATATTATATCACAAATATATATATACCCATACTTATAGTCGAGTATATACAGTAGTTAACATAGCCATCAGACATGGTAGCTAGGGGATTCTGGAAGTTGGCGAAAAACTTTTTCAAGCTCTGCAAACAATAAGCATAATTAAAACATGTCTGTTGTTCTCAGTCTAATTAAATAAGAGCTTAATAGCCTGCCAGTAGTCTGTTTTTCAGTGGTATAATGTTAAAAAGGTCTTTTACAAAATGATTGATATAGCTATTTGTTGATACCATATACTGTTGGGTTGAGGGTCTCAATACATACATATATATATATATATATATATATATATATATATATATATTTCAAGCCGATCTCCACACCTTTGCTTCTCCTCCTCCTCGCGTTTCCTTTGAAAACCAAGCTTTTCTTTTTTCTCCTCCACTTCCACTTTCAAGCCAATCTTAAAACCTGTCTCCTAAATTCTACCCTCAACTTATACATGGGCCATATCAAAATACATGATTTTGGCCCTAAAACCTTCCATCAACTTATATTGAGGTCAACTTGTACACAAGTATATACAGTAGCAATATCTAGATGTTCTAGTCCAAAAACTAACCCTTTCAAACTTCAAAGTTTTTTTGGGAGGTGAGGTGTATTACATGGTCATATTAGATCTATTAGTATTTAATTATGAGTAATAATAAGTAATATTAGATCTATTAGTATTTAATTATGAGTAATAATAAGTAAAAAAATTCATTTCATCACAAGCTGAAATCGTCATCCTCAGACAGTGATGGAGCTTCATCATTGTAGTTATGTCTGACAGTGCCACCCCTGCCACCCCAAAAAATCCAACCTTTTCAGCTTGGCAGTGCCTCAGCTGTACGGTTTCTGAGGCACAGCCGATTGGGGCAGTGATAAATGGCATCTGCAATGCTCTTCCAATTGTAGGGTGCATTAAGAGCAGACAACTGGAGAAATCCTTCAGAGTCTTTCACCACTAATCATCTCAAGGCCCCCCACTAGAGAGAGTGCTGCAGGTGTCATTTCCCAGCACCCCAGTCTGCAGCGCCTCAGAAACTCATCAGCTTTGGTACTGTGAAGCTGAAATGGTAACTTTTTGGGGGGGGGGTCATCATAGGCTATTAACAGCCGTTAATTTGAATCCCCAGTAGTTACAAGATCATAAATTCAGTGTACAATTTCATAAGTACTGTACAGGATGTCAGTCATAATCTTTACACTGTTTGTTAGGGAAAGGTGTGGAGCATACCCACACTCCTATACAAAGGGATGTTGAAAAGTTCTTGGCCTGGCTAAGAAGGGATTGACCTAGAGCCATGAAACTTACATGCTATTCCACATATTCACCTTGAAGGTCGATGCACTTGACACATGGTTTCTCAACTTTCTTTAACCTTTCCAAAAGTCACTGAAATATTGCTCTGCTGCCACTATCACCTCGGAATCATTCAGAAACTTCCTATTAAATTATTTTAAGGGCTGGAATTGGAAACAACTTGAAGGCACACAGCAACCATAAAAACAGGAAATAGTGAGATGGAGCCAGGTCTGGTGAGTAGGGTTGATGGTCTATGCACTCAAACCCCACATTCTTTAAAATATCCACCATCTTGTCAGCCCTGTGAGCAGGTGCATTGTCCTGCAAAAAGAGAACACTTTTCGGCAGCTTCCCTTCCTATTTTTCCTTCAGTGCCTCCTTTAATCAGCACAGCATGTTAGAATAGTATTCTGCATTAACTGTTGGGCCCTTCTGAAGATAGTCAGTCATCACAATACCTTCTTTATCCCAAATAAGTGTGGCCATGACCTTTCCTGCTGACCTTTGAATCTTGAATTTCTTTGGCCATGGAGAACCTGAGTGCCCCACTGCAAAGACTGTTGTTTGGTCTCTAGATCAAAGTGATGTAGTGATGTAACCATGTTTCAACAACAGTGATGAGTTGTAATAAATAATTATCACTAGATCACTCAAAATGCTACAAAATCAGCTTTGATGTTTCCACTCAATTTAATTTCTGGTCAGCATTAAAAAAAATTGGCCTACTTGGCTGACAGCTTTTGCATAACCCACTGCTCATGAATTTCCGGGTTATCTCTAGTGTCTCATCAATTGTTTTAGCTCAGATTCACCAATCTGAGAAAATCTGACAAAATGAAAATTCACAACCATTTCAAGAGTTGACACTATTGAAGGCCTCCCAGACCTTGCTGCATCTTCAGTCTCAAAATCTCCACACTGAAAGTTGTCACACTACTTCTTCACAGTGGAGTATGATGGGCACTTGTCACTCAATGTTTGCATCATATACTCATGGATTTCCTTTGAGAGAACAGGAACAAGAACCTCATGACAACCCAAAGTTTGGTGCTTGACAATTCCACATTTTTCTTAGACATGGTTCTATCAACAGTCTTTTTTTTTTTAAAAAAAAAATCAGAAATTAGAGCTACGAACCTGCAAACTAGTAATTTATAATACAAACACTTTTTCAAGCTATGGTGACAAAATTACACTCAGATTTTGGGAAGTGAGTCAGACTAAAAACTTTTCAGCACCCCCTTATTTATATGAATATTCTGAACTATTTGGTTTGTGGACTGAATTAAATGTCTGCAGTCTTAACATTTTATACTGACTCTCCCATGATTCTCAGAATATAACTGTTGTTGGGAATGAAAGACTGTGCTTGTTTCTGCCTACCATTAAGAATATTAGAAATGCATGTGTTTCAAGGACTTTCTAAAAAATTGTAGAAGAATGCCCTGCCTGTCCTTATGCTTTTCCCAAAGATTTAGCTGCCATTTATCAAAAGTGTGTAACACAAGACTATACCTTAAGATCCCTTTTTCTTCATTAAAGCATTACCATGCATGCTGTGTCTTGTTACATTACTTCCCTCCTCTTTCAAGGAGTCAATTGAGAATAGCTAGAGCACATGAGAAAATATTGAAGTATTGTTTCAGTGGGTAGCAAACTCTTCTCAGGAGCAAGAGTGATCTTATGATTATATCAACAATCCATTTTTGTTTGAAAATTTCATTTTGGTCCCTCTTGTTTCCTACAGAATGAATTTCAAGGAATACTTTTTTTAAAAAAAGCTGCTGCATGTTTGGGTGTGTGTGGCAACAAAGAATTTGTCTAAGCCAAGGATGCTTTTATTCCATACTTTTAGGATTGTGCTTTTCCTTAAGTGGTTTTCCATAGCTGGCACCTCTTTTTATGTCTGCTGATTTAAAATGCCTCTCTTGACCTCATAAATGATTCTGTCTTCTTCTTTTTATCCTTCTTTCCCACTCCCTGCCTCTTTCTCACCCCCTTTGTTTAAACAGTGCCTTTATTGTTCACTCTCAACACCTGTCACATGGGCTCCACAGTTTTTCCTGTTAGCTGAGTTAATGAAAAAATGCTGAAGTTGTTCATTTACATGGCTAAAAAAATAAATCTAATTTTTTTAAAAAAAAATACAGTGGAGAAAAATAGATAATACTGTCCTGAGGAATTCCTTGATTATCAATCATTTGTTCTACTTGCACAGGTCATCAGTTGTTACAGGCTGTCCAGTCCAGAAAGGAAATGTCTTTCAGCCCAGCTGTATGTCTTAGACACATTTGCTGTACAGATGTTTCCTAGATCAAGTGCATGAACAAATAGATAATGTCAAAAAAAGTGTTCTAGATCAAGCAAATGGAAAGGGGTAGTAAAGGAAAGAGTGGTGGCCTCTTGATCCTCTTGGAACTCTCAGCAACTTTTTGATACCATTGATTATGATATCTTATTTCATTGGCTGCCTGTGATGGGACTAAGAGGCACTGTGTTACAATGGTTCCACTCAACTACCTACAGGGCCAGTTCCAGAGAGTGCACAGGATTTCTTTTCAGCCCTATTAAACTATCAAAGTGTCACAGTATTCCATTATTTCACCACACTTTTGATTATCTGTACGAAGTCCCTCAATGACTCCATCAGGGGTATGGGAGCTGGATGCCATTAATATCTTGTTGAGACTCACTTCTGACCACCAATGCAATTCTACGTTGCATCAATAAGTGTATAGTTTCTAGAGGCTCATCTACATTTGTCATAATACTCCTGCCCCCAGAATATTCTTGTCCTGAATTCCCCCCTTACTGGTCACAGGTTTCCAGCAACTCAACAGGAATGCTTGCAGGGGCTGCAGGGGAAAACAGCCAACTATTGTCACTGCATTTTTCTCTGGGTTTCCTGGAAAACCTGGAACAAAAGGTAAGGTTTTTTAATGTGGGAGTGTAATGCCAAGTCAAGTCTGGGCATTGTGAAAACATTCTGGACATGATTTGGGGTTTGGGGCCTGAATAATGTAAACAGCATACAGTGAGCCCAATGGAGAATTCAGGGTTTATAAATAATGGAGACAAGCCCCACATCAAGTGAAGTAATAATGCCACTCTATTCTGCTTTGGCCAGAACTCCCCTGGAATACTGTGTGCTGTTCTCGTCACCACAATTCAAGTAGAAAGTTAACAAGCTGGAGCATGTTCAAAGGAGAGGAATCAAAATGGTAAAAGGTCTGGAAGCCATGTCCTATTACGGGCTGTTTAGGGAGCTGGGTATGTTTAGCCTGGAGAAAAGAAGGTTAAGATGGCCATGTTTAAATATTTGAAAGGTTGTCATATTGAGATGCAAACTTGTTTTCTGCTGCTCCAAAGACTAGGATATGGAGCAATGGATTCAAACTACAGGGGGAGAAATTCCACCTAGACCTTAGGAAGAACTTTCCTGAAAGAAGAGCTGATCAACATTGGAATATGCTGCCTTGGAGTGTGGTGGAGTCTCCTTCTTTGGAGGATTTTAAACAGAGACTGGATGGTCATCTGTCAGGAGTGATTTGATTGTGTATTTCTGTAGGGCAGGGGGTCGAACTGGATGGCCTTGTGGTCTCTTTCAACTCTACATGATTCCACAATAATAATGTTTTAACAGAAAAAGGAAGGGAGGCAAATTCTTTTTGTATTAGGGATGAGAACTGAAGTTTTGTCTCAGTGGACATATTTTTGTTCAAAAACAAGACACTTGTGGCTTCTGACAAGTCACAAGAGGTAGTGGAATCATAAGCAGTTCTTTCTGGAAGTAAACATAAGAAAGTCTGAGATGATTACCTATAAGCTGTTAGAGTGAATATGGATTATCATAAAATCCGTATCCTCCTAGAGTTATTTTAGCTTGTATAACTAAGGCTTCTGTGTATATTAACTCCAGAAGATAGATGCAGAAGTGTGCATTATTCTAGCAATTGTGATTGCCTGTTAGTTATAGTAAAGGGATGGAACCACATTTACAGAGATATTCTTCAGATGAGCAAGAAATAAGTATTTAACACTTTCTCCACCTGCTGAGTCTCCACACAGTTGTTTGTGCTTTTTCCTCTAGTCTGTCCTATATTTGACTTCAGAGTAGAAGAATCAGACAAATAACCACTGACCAAAGGGAGTGCCTACTTGAAGGACAAGGAAAAATTACTCATCTCTTTGAATCCAGTGATCATCTACAAATATAGTGCCCATCCAATTACAGACTATTTCATAATATTTAGTTCTGCCTTAAGACTGGATAATTGTCACACTGCAATTTTTTAAAGTTGTGCTTGTGCATCTAGCAATGCAGCATAACTGTGGAATATTGCACTGTCTATGTATCTTTTCCAAAGTGCTTTCAGTGCAGCTTCAGTGGTTTTAACTGAGTGATTCATGTTTCTGCTTCTGTTAAAATATGTGGAAGACAATGTGCATGACAGAGTACAAAAGCTAAAGAGATAGAAACAGCTTGACCACTGTGTTTGTCTGATGCCGGGTAAACTGTTGGGTTACCTTGGGACATTGCATAGCAATAGCTTGAATCACTATCTCCAAGTGTGGACAAATAGATGCACAATATCGCAATGTACTTTTGCAGGGGAATATTCTGAGTCAATACTGGAGAAAGCAGTATTTTGTACCTGGGGATTATTAACACTTCCCAGAGATAAAGCATTCATAGAATGAATGGTTATGTGTCATAAATATAGAAGTGGAACTTTTAAAAACTTGAATTAGTAATCACTGAGAAACAGTTTCATTCCCCACCTTCACTTACTTTTTCTTTTTTTAAAAAACTATCAACAACTGCTTTTTGTTTGCTTCTATAATATATAGTTAAAACAAAATTAAAATAGTGTTAGAAGTCATGTTAGAAGCTGAACTTGTCATGTGCCTTCAAGTCATTTCCAACTTATGACAACCCTAAGATGACCCTATCATGGGGTTTTCTTAGCAAGATTTGTTCAGAGTGGGTTTGCTTTTGCTTTCCTCTGAGGCTGAGAGAGTTTGACTTGCCTAAAGTCACTCACTGGGTTTCCATGGCTAAAACGGGATTTGAACTCTGGTCTTCAGAGTCATAGGAGTTTATCACACAGGAGATTTCCCATGCAAAAAAGGGATTTAAATTCGGGAAAACTCGCAAAAGCAGATTGATTTTCAGACATGTCTGACATTAACCTGGACAGAAAATGGAAAAAACCCACAAAAGCGGATTCATTTTCAGATGTCGGGGTTAATGAGCATTAACACAACATTAACCCAGACAGAAAGTCAAGAAAACATGCCGCTTTTTACTTTTGGAAAATCCCAAAAGTAAAAAGCAGCACGTTTTGTCAACTTTCTGTCCAGGTTAATGTTGCATTAATGCTCATTAACCCCAATGTGTCTGAAAATCAACCCACTCTTGTGGGTTTTTCCTGGGTTTTAAATCCCGTTTCTGCATGGGATTTGGGCACTTTTTCTTCCCATGTGATAAACTCCATAGTCCAGTGCTCAAACCATTATATTATGTTATCTCGTGAGAAGTTGAATAGCAGTGTATAAAAGCTAGATCTCCATAAAAATCTCCATACAAAGTCATCAAAACTAACTAGTAGCTGCCACACAAACCTCTTAGCAAACAAGAACTATAATTTTAAAGCAGTGCACACCCAAGATGAAAAATCTTGGTTAAAGAGGAGAGGTTATATGGGGAATCTAAAGAATAATGAATTAGGCCAAGTGGGGCAGGAGAAATGCCCTTGAGAGAATCACCTCTTCCTGGCAGCTTCATGCCTCATGTCTTGGAGCACAAGAAAGGAGCCTTCCTTCCGATCTTGGCTATCAGACAATTTGTACACAAGGAGGGCTCCCTTTGGGAATGCTATCTCTTCTCACCTAAATCAGAACCAGGCAACTGGGAATGGCAGCAGGGCTGGGGACCAATTTTCTGCATCTATGGCCTTGCATAGGCCACATGAACTGGCAAAAATCCTCCCCCACCCAACCGTCAAATATTCCCCTAGAAGTCTAGGAGAACATTGGGGAAGGTTAGTGGGAGAAATAAGATAAAGTAGGAGGAAAACAACAACAGGCAAAATAAAGGAAGGAAAGATATGAAAAGGAATATAGGAAAGAAGGTTAAAGGAAGATGAGAAAGATAATGTAGAAGAAGAAAAGTATTAAAGAAAGGATGTATCAGGGGAATAAAGAAGGAAATTGTAAGGGATATGGAAAGACAGAGGTGCCAGTGTGAGGAAAACATAAACAAAAATGTATATAAATATAAACAAACTTAATTGGTAGAAAAATACGTGTTATATATTAGATAATGCAATATAATATTAAGATACAGTGTTGATGGAAGTTTCATAATGGTAAATTTCATGATATCTGTATTATTATTGGTGTGTTATTATGTTTTAAAATGAATTAAAATATTTACAGGGGGAAAATTCATCTGGAAGTTTTCTGAGGTGCAGTTCTAAGGTTTTGTTTCCTCCCCCTCCCCCTAAAATTAATGATACATAGTACCATGGAGGCCCTGCAACCTATTTAAAAAGTAAATTGATACAATTGTCAATGCAATTCTAGGTTGTATCAACAGAGGTAATAATGTCCTGATCAAGGGAAGTACTAAAAACATTCTGTTCTGCTTTGGACACCACAGTTCAAGAAGGATATTGACAAACTGGAATGTGTCCAGGGAAGGGTGACCAATATAGTAAAAGATCTGAAAACCGTGCCCTATGAGGAATGGCTAAGAAAGCTGAGTTATGTTTAGCATGATAAAGAAAAGATTGAGAGGTATGATGTGATAGCCATTTTTAAGTATCTGGAGGAAAATCATGCAGAAGAGCTTGTTTTCTGCTACTCCAGGGTCCAAAATGCACTGCAGAAATAATCCAGTATGAGACCACTTTAACTGCCCTGGCTCAGTGCTAGGGAATCCTGGGAATTGTAGTTTATTGTAGCAACAGAGCTCTCTGACAGAGAAGGCTAAATGTATTACAAAGCTACAGTTCCCAGAATTACTCAGCATCTCAAACTGGATCATTTCTGCAGTGTGCTTTGGACCCAGAACTCTAACTACATTATAAGTTCACGTTATAAGAAGAGGGATTTCAAAAGACTGACCAGACTGAAAAACCTGTTTAACAGTGTAGTAGAAGGTGGTGGACTCTCCTATGGATGTTTTAAGCAGATTTTGGGTGCCCATCTCTCGGGAGTACTTTCGTTGTGTATTTCTGCATAGCATGGACTTGGATGAGGACCTCTGCAGTCCCTTTCAATGCTATGATTCTATGATGCTCCTGTAGGTTTCCAGGAGAGGAATTGCAATTCATTCCCCCATTTTTCTGAGAAACAGGGCTGTGAAGGGAGTCTGGAATGGTCAGGGGCCACAAAAAATAATTCCAGGGGCTGTATCTTTCCCATCCCTGAATTAGAAGCTATGTGTTCATTTATTTATTTTAGGAAATCATATGTCTCTTGAAAATCGCTTCTTGCAGGAGAGGCAGAGTACTTGCAGCCCAGTAAAAATGGGCTTTAGCTAGACTTTCTTTTTATATAAGGCAGTGTTTCTCACCTACTTGATTTGTGGGAACTGGAATTTTTCTAACATGTCAAGGATCAGTGCTATATTGGTGCTCATCAATTGTTTGTTTCTTTCCTGGAGTATTTCTGTAACCAACAGGCAATGGTTCCATGTAGCGTTGGCCACATTATACAACATTCATTCTGCATGGCAGATTGGCTACCTTATTTCGAAGAAGGCAACGCTTCTGAAAAAAACAAACTTCTTGTTGATTTAGTTTGAGTGATTGGAACTTGCCTAAAAAGAAGAGGATTTCATTTGCTTTGAATTCCAAGTGACAAAAAAGTTTAGGAAAATGTATCAGCTCATCACACAATACTCCAATGCCCATAAATTCCTCTGGCAGAGGTTCTCTCTACAGTTTTCACAGTAAACAGTTACCACCCGATCATGTAGAAACCTGTCTGTACTGGAGAGAGACAGTCATGAGGAAACTTGTAAAGCCTCTGTGGTTCCTTTAAGCTGGCTACACTTGTTTAGTCCAATTAAACATACCAGGCAATGTATCCTAATGTAAACACTGTTTGAAGTGTTCACCAGAATGTTTTTTTAAAGTTACTGTTTGATTAAACCTTCTACAATTCTCCAGACAGTAAACAAACTCTAAAAAAGAAAATGCCACAACAGGAGTTGTAGCATAACACCAGTGACAATACATAATATGCAGCATAGCTGTGAGAATTAATGTAGGTCCAACAAATATTAATAATTAATATTATTGCAACACTTTTGCATTTTGAAATGTTTCACTGGTTGTATCTGCACTGCAGAAATAATCCAGTATGACACCACTTAAACTGTCGTGGCTTGATGCTCTGCAATTCTGGGAACTCTGGTTTTGTGAGACATTTATCCTTCTCTGTCAGAGAGCTCTGGTGCCATAACAGAGTAAAATTCTCAGAATTCCATAGCTCTGAGGCACGGCAGTTAAAGTGGTGTCAAACTGGATTATTTCTGCAGTGCAGATGCAGTGTCTTTTCATCAAGCATCTTTTCATGCACAATATCTTATTTAACCCATTGGTTGACTATTTTAAGCTTTTTCTATGCTGCTCTTTGCTTGACAAGCTTGACTTTGCTAAGCTGAATAGGAACAATAATAGGTTATTTTAAAAATGGGTTAATACTCTTTTCAGTTAGTAGGTGGAACAGAATGGATCCCAGCTTTGGAAGCATTTAACTAACTAATCGTAAGAAAAGACAAGACCATTGATGACATCCCTGTAAGGCTGACAACTCTTTCTCTCTTTCTTTCTCTCTTATTGTGGGATGTTTATGCTGCCTGCTAGAAACAAAATAATTGAAACAAACTATGTATGGCACTTCTTCAGAAAGAAATTTGAAGTGTACATGCAAAGAGAAGTCGGATGAATATTAAGATGAAAGTGCTAATGGATAATCAGAAAACTGCTTTTATCATCAATAAAAATGTGTAGTCAGTTGACAGACTGTTGCATTTCTAATATTCAGAGAATCCTGCAGTGGTTGTGGATGTGTATGATCATTATTAATGCAAGCAATATACAATTATGTATAGCAGTATGCAATCTGTGTTAATGGAATAAAATTTTAGAAATAGGCACTGTTTGAATGATACCATCTTGCAGATGCATTCCCTATTCTCCCTACTTTATTATGTTAGACATGTTAAAGAAAATGTAGGTACAGGTCTCATCCTGCAGCAGAATTTGTCAATGTCAAACTTTATTGGTTTAGCAGGGAAAAGGAATTACAATATTTTATCTGTATAAAGTCTCTTTGGCAAGGCATAGAATCTTAGGGGTGAAACACACAGGCAAAATAAAGTGTCTTTCAGCTGCTTTGAAGGCTGGGCATTTAGATGATGAATGAGGCAAAAGTGGGTAGAAAGTGGAACGAAGCCATGCTTGGAGCACAATGAATCCCCTATACTCTGACATAATGTGGAAAATGCACATCTTCACACCTGCATATAAACAGCCTGGCATCAGCGTGGAGCTGTGGTAAAGCAAAACAGTGAAAATGCAACAACTCCAATGGATGTAATTACACCATACACAAAACAGACAGTCCATTGGGGTGCATGGAGTGGAAAGGGGTTAAGGGGCCATGTGTGTGGGGGGGGGGCTCCACAAATATGCTTTGCTAATGTATCACTCGTCACACTAATGCACCAATGCCCTGTACCGATGGTGCATCACATGTGCAATTGTGTGGCTGATCAAAGGGGCGGCCAGGCAATGGAATGGCATCAGGGTGTGACATGGGAGGTAACTTGAGGATGCAGGTGGTGTGTTTGTGTAACTGTACACATACATGGTGAAGAGGTAACAAAAAAAATAACATGCACCGTGGGTTGACACTGTGCATGTGGACTGCCCACACATGTTTGGCCTGTCTTAAGAGCAAGCCATGTGGACAGCAGGATTTCGACTTGCTTTCAGAAAACACTGGATAGAGCTACTTTTTCCTGTCCATCTGATCTGGCCCTTAAATTTGGAAGAGACCTCATGAGCTACTGAATCCAACCTCCTGTTCAATGGAAGGAGCTCCAGCTAAAACATTCCCCACAGGTAACTGTCCAGCCTCTTTTTGAAGCCATCCATCACCACCTCTCTAGATAACTGAGTCAATTGCCAAACTGCTCTTATCATCAGTAAGTTCCTTCTAATGTTCAGTTGAAACCTACTCTCCTGCAACCTCCGAGCATTAGACCTGGTCTTACACTCTGGGGCAGAAAAGAACAAATGTATACCCTCCTCTTTGTGACAGCCTTTTAGATATTTAAAGAGGGTAAATATGAATCATGTCATCCCCCAGTCTTCTTTTTGACAGGCTGAATGTGCCCAGCCTTTCCTCATATGTTTCATTCTTCATACTTCTCATCCTTAATAAGAGGATGAACCTTTTCCAACATGTGTATATTCTTTTTCAAATGAGACACCCAGAACTGAATGCAATACTCCAGAGGAGGCCTGATTAGTGCAGAATATAGAGGAACTGTTACTTCCCTTGACTTGGAAACTGTGCTTCTATTAATGAAAAACTCATGTGCTTTTAATTCTTATAACAAGAATAATAAAGGAACGTCATGCCCACTCATTATGTTCCTTCATTACTTTGTTACCACATTACCAGGAAAACAAGTATGTTACAGGTAACTGCACTTGTAACTAATTACTTCCAAGGTCTGCTAGTAAGCACTATTTCCCTGCTGCTTTGTTTGAGGATAGGAAGCATTCGCCTAAATCCAATTGCTAATCTCAACTGAGGTAGGCTCATTTAATCAATAGGACTTAGATAAGTGTTGACTAGAAAAGTTCCCGTTAATTGAATGCCTGATGTAGTTGGCACTTGTAGTTAAAAATAGGCCATTCTCTTCTCTATGATTACTTCAAGATGATACATGATGACAAAGTCAAATCAGAGTGAGGCAATGCTTCCAATGAAGGTAGTTGTTATGACCCTTTCAAACCCCTCCCCCCCTCAGATCCCCACTTAAGAATTAAAAAACAAACAAAGTAGGGAAAGACTTTCAGTCTCTGTTATAATGAGAGAGATATCATTTCAGGGTGAAATATGTACCTGTAAGTTCCTCCCATGTTTATCTCTGTAGTGCTGTTCTAAAGAGTTCGGGAACAGTTTTACTAGGTCTGGGTAACTTCCTGAGTCCAATGTTTTGTCTTAGGTACATGCACCCACTAATGTACATATAACACTGAATAAGCATTGTCTATTCTTGTTGGTTGCTCCCAGCTTCTAGAATCTGATGTTTGAAGGCATAATTGTTAGGAGGATTTATATGCTGAGTGTTAAGAGCATATAATAATTGATACTAATGCATTCCATGAATGTGAACTTGTTACAGTTTTTTGGAGCCCACACATGCTTTACTCATATTATATTCTAAATTTGAACAGGTGCACCCTGTAAAATTAATCAGTGATAAGAACATAACAGTAAACAGAATAAATCTTTACAAGGAGTTTCCTTTGAATGTTGGACTCACAAGGCACAAGGATTTATACTGTGCAAAACGTACGGCTAATTCTATTTATTGTTATGAAAACAAATAAATGAGGGCACAATCCATCCACATGACTTTTTAAAACTTGTATATATCTGGCAGAGGTTTAAGAAGAGGATGTAATGGATCATGTTGGATCATGTCCTAGGAAACTTTCAGAATCATTGAAGGGATGGGCTGCTGAAGCAAAATTAGTAAATTAGTTAAACAAAATAAAATTAATAAATTAATAATGTTACAATAGGATTACAGTAGTAAATCAGATAATTAGTTGTATAAACTAATGTGGCAGTAGTTTATCCTCATGTATTTGGGAAACAGAGAGAAAGACTGCTAGACAGATTGTAGCCACAGAACATCTTGTTTTTGGAAGTCATGTAGGCTTTTCCTCCCATGAGGATCATGACATGTTCTTGACAGCACCTGAAAATCATTTGGCATGAGAGCAATTTATATAAAATAATTATCAGTGGTGTATGCTCAGGCACCTTGTTTTAGGGGTGCTTTGATTCTGTGTTCCTGCATGGCAGAGGGTTGGACTGGATGGTCCTTGTGTTTTTTCCCAACTCTATGATTCTATGAGATTATTGGCCTAGGTTGTTAGTGTTTTTTATTATTCTGTTTGTCAGTGTTCCTTTTTTATTATTCTCTTTCAAAATACTTTGGATTGTATGGCAGGCAATCTCTCTCTCTCTCTCTCTCTTGCTATTAACTGCCCTCAAGTCGATCTTAACTCATGGTGACCCTATGGATGTGACCTCCACTGCTCTGCTTAATTCCTGCAACCCCATACCCATGACCTCCTTAATAGAGTCCATCCATCTGGCATGTGGCCTTCCTCTCTTCCTACTTACTTCCACCTTTCCCAGCATTATTGTCTTTTTGAATGAGTCCTCCCTTCTCATGATGTGTCCAAAGTACAACAGCCTCAGTTTGGTCATCTTGGCTTCCAGGGAGGTTTCTGGCTTGATCTGCTCTAGGACCCATTTGTCCTTTTGGCTGTCCATGGCATCCTCAGCACTCTCATCCAGCAGTACATCTCAAATGAATTGATTTTCTTCCTAACATCTTTCTTAACTGTCCAGCTCTCATATCCATACATGGTAATAGGGAATACAATGGCTTGTATAATTCTAACTTTTGTGCTGAGTTGTATATCTTTGCATTTTAGAATCTTTTCTAGTTCTTTCATAGCTACCCTTCCCATTCTTAGTCTTCTTCTGATTTCCTGACTGCAGTCCCCATTTCTATCAATGTTTGATCCCAGGTATGGGAATTCTTTTACTATTTCTATTTCTTCATTCTCTAGGTTGAACTTGTGAAGGTCCTCGATGGTCTTTATGTTCAACATTAAGCCTGCCTTTTCACTTTCTTCTTTGATCTTTCTTAGTAGATGTTCCAGGTCTGTGAGGTTTTCTGCTAGTATTATGGTGTCATCTGCAAATCTCGGATTGTTGATATTCCTTCCTCCTATTTTCACTCCTCCTTTTTGTGTGTCCAAGTGTACTTTTCTTACAATATATTCTGCATAAAAGTTGAACAGATAGGGTGAAAGGATGCAGCCGTATCTGACCCCTTTGCCAATTGGGAACCATTCTATTTCTCTTTGTTTTGTTCTGACAATAGCCTCTTGTCCCAAGTACAGATTCCTCATCAGAACTATCAGATGTGTTGGCACTCCCATGTCTTTAAGGGCATTCCATAGCCTATCATGATCTATGCAGTCAAAGGCTTTGCTATAGGAGATTATCACTTGCCTTTTTAAACTGATTTACCTCTATCCAGTTTAAACTTAATTTGGGTGGCATTCTGATCTTATCAGACATTTTTAGCCATGAAATTTGCTGCCTGAATACAGTCAGGGTGTATCCCCGCTTCTAAGAGCACTCCTTGTGGCTCTTTTCAGGTCTGGGAGTTGTCCAGCTTAAGAAAATGGTCGTGAGGAGCAGCTCTGGAAGCAGAGATGACCCAAGCTGTATTCAGGCAGCAAATTCGGTAGCAAAGAATGTCTGATAAGATCAGCATGCTTCCCGAATTAAGATTAAACTGGATAGAGGTAAACCAGTTTAAAAAGCCAAGCAATAATCTCCATAGTCTACTGTATATACTCATCTATGAGTCTCAAAAATTATGCCTAAAAATAGACCCCAAAATCCCAGGTTGACTTATTTACGGGTCAGTATGGTAATGTGATAGCAGCTCTTTCAGATTTCCCCATGCGGTGTGGATAGTTTCTTTTTCTCTTGACCCAATCAGAAAGAGTCCTGATTGATTAATTGCTTTTCAACAAACAACAGAGATCCTCTCCTTCCCATGCTGGTTGTCTGGGTGAAGGTTGAAAGCAAAGTTGAAACAAACAGCCTTGATTAGAATCTCTGCTGCTGTATGCACACATACACACAGTGAAGGAGGCTTCAAATTTTACCCTCGATTTATCCATGAGTCATGGCAAAATCTATAATTTTGGCCCCAAAACCTGCTCTCAACTTGGACATAAGATCGACTTATAGTTGAGTGTATATGGTATAAAGCACATGCTGATTTTCTTTTGTCACCTGTAACATACTTGTTTTCTTTTGCATTCTTCTTCTATTATGTAATAAATAAATAAATAAATATTTTTTTATTTGTAACCCGCCCCTCTGTGCGGCAATCGGGGTGGCGTACAGCATTGTTAAAACAAAGAACAGTTAAAACATCCCTATATCCCACGCCCTAGCCCATAGTTCAGACCATAGTTCCTCTGGTTCTCGGTCTATTATGCTTAGTAGTCCAAGTGTGTTTCTTATGTTGTCAGTAAATTCTGTTGAAATATTATTTAGATCATATTTTGGTATAATCATTGGTTTTGTTTTCTTCTTGAGTCTTACTCTTATTTTTGATATGAATAATTCATGATCTGTGCCACAGTCTTGGCCACCAGTATAGAATTCTCCCATCTTTTACTTCCAATTATATAATTCATTTGATTTTTGTGTTGACCATCTGGTGATGTCCACGTGTGTAGCCTTCTTTCTGGTTGTATGAAAAATGTGTTTGCAATGAATAGTTGTTGGCTTAAAAAAAATCTATCAGATGCTCATTTGCTTCATTTCTTTTGCCTAATGCAAATCTGCCTACTGTTCTTGATTTATCTTTGCTTCCAACTTTTGCGTTCCAATCTCCAATGATCAGCTTGATGCTCTGTGTTGGTGTGCTGTCAATTTCTTCCTGTATTCTTTCACAGAATCTTTCAATTTCTGCCTGTTCTGTCTCTGTGGTTGGTGCATATACTTGAATTATGGTGATATTTATAGTTTTATCATGGATATATAATTCATAACCCATTTTATGGCATTTTATGATATATGCTGAGAACAACACATTGCTTTCCACATGGCATGGTGTACTGGTTTAAGTATTAGAATACAACTCTGGAGACCAAGGTTTAAATCTCTGCTCAGCCATGGAAACCCCCTTGGGCAAGTCACATTGTCCTAGCAGAGTGAGGCAAAGGCAGCCCACCTCTGAACAAATCTTGCCAGGAAAACACAGTGAAAAGTTGGCCATATGGTCATCATAAGTCAGAAACTATTTGAATGCACACAACAACATACATCCATTTGATGACATTTGATGATATATACTGAGTATAGTACACTGTTTTCCACCCAAAACAGCACACTGAGAATTGAAAATATTATAAAGTACATCTGATAAGATATTCTCACAGTTTAAGACTTTCAAGTACTCTCTAAAGCAGTTTTGGTATTGCCAAAAATATTCCCTCAAAATAGAATAAAAAAAAATTGAGTAGAAAGCAACAAGCACCCTCACTATTAACCAATAATCCCAGTGACATGTGTTGAAGAAATGTTTCCACTATTGATCCATGATGTGAAATAATAACCAATCACCATATGTTCAGAGTTGAGAATATTTTTCTGTACTCATAAAAATATATGAGCAATAAGTCAGAAGAGCCATTCTTACTGCTTTACCCCATGCAACTATGTATCTTTACTGAACTGAACTCTCTTACACTGAAATTCAGTCCTCTGCACAAGGACATTACCTGGAGACCTTGGTAGAATGCAGATCTTGTTTTAGTATTCTACTGTGCAGGGAATTGAAGAAAATGTTCTCCTTGCTTAAATTGCTTTTTGCTGAAGTTCTGTCCTGTGTACAAATGCTATATCTCCAGACATACACAATGGAAAGTAGTGGCTTTGCTTTTGAAAGATAAACTTGCTACCAGAGTGTAGGAACTACATCCATATCCTGAGTCGGACATTTGGTCCATCCAATCTACTCTGTTTATTTCCTAGCCAAGTATTAACTAGACCCAGCCCTCCTTGACAGAGTGTGTGTCACAGTGGTTTGAGTGTTGGACTATGACTCTGGAGACCAGGGCTCGATTCCCAGCTCAGCCATGAAACCCTCTGGCTAACTTTGGGCAAATCACATGCTCTCAGCCTCAGGGGAAGGCAATGGCAAGCCTCCTCTGAATCTTGCTAAGAAAACCCTGTGATAGGTTTGCCTTAAGCCACCAAAAGTTGGAAACGACTTGAAGGCACACAACAACAACAACAACAACAACAACCATTCTTAGCTTTGAATATTAGACAAGATCACGTTGTTCCAGCTGATAGAGTGAACATGGAAACCAGAGACTGAATTTATTTCATACTGGAGAGAGAAGAAAAGAAATTAAGCTGAAATATCAGGGTACAGTACATTTCAGGAGAACAAACATGAACGGGGTAGCGTTGCTTGTAAAAAGTGAATCACATCCATGGAGTGACATGAGCACAATAATTATCTCAACATTATCTGAGCAACATTCAAACACTCATCTTGTTGATTTGAACAGAGGGTTGTACTTTCTTAAGAACTCATGTGTGGTTTCATTGTTAGAATGATGCTACAGTCTTAATCTTCACTGTGACCTGACCTAGATAAATGTGAATAGGAGTGCAATCTTGATTTGAAAGACAGTATTTCCCCACCACCATGAAATCATATTCCCTATACAACACAAACTCCTGCAACCATGTCTATATACATCTGTAACTCAGGACAATGCTTTATGCATCTCTGAAGTGGAGTGGAGTCCATGAAAGCTTATAACCATTTGTCTTTGAATGCCATGAGTTTCTTCATTGTTTTTATTGTCTGAAAAGGATTTCTGACTATTTCACCATATCTTTTTGCTGGAGCCCAACCTGTTTATCATCATCCTCACTTTCAATGAATAATGCATAGGGTAGACTGTGTTCCTTGTTTTTCTTGATTTCATAACAATATGACATTCCAGGCAGCTCAGGTCTTGGGTACTGTTTCACTTACAAAATGGGCAGAGAAACTTGGTTTTCTGCAGCTTCTTATTATATCACCCTTAGGCCTTTTGGAATTCCTGCACCCCAAAATATTGTGTCTTGGTACATTCAGAAGGCATTTATCTTTTGCCTACTGAAAAAGCAAGATTCCACGGGTGTATCTCTCTAGAATGCAACATAATGACAAGGCCCATGATCTTGAGCTTTTACTATATGATTCTTTGCTGGTCTCAAAAGCCTTGAGGTTAGCTACTTGTCGTCTTTGTGTTCAGCCACACCAAAGTCTGGATGCCAACTTCTAAAATCTCATAAAGGCCTTTGAAAAAAATAAACTCAGGTAGAAAAAATATCATACAAGCTGCTTAGGGGGGATAGTTTTATTTATTCTGCCCTGATTTTACTCCCTAAGGTTTCAATCCTTCACATGTTTACCTGGGTTTAAGCTGTATTAATAACAGTGTGACTTCCTATTGAGTAGTCATACATTAAGTATATCTTAGAGAGCGCCCATCTTCTATATTATGATTACTAAAGTCTATGAAGTGGAAAAATTGTGGGATGTACTAAAGGAGTCTTAGATTGCATCCACACTGGAGAACTAATCCATTTTGAGACTACTTTAACTGCCATAGCTCAATGCTATGGAATTCTAGGAATTGTAAGGCCTTTACAGACTGCCAGAAATAACGCAACTTGAGGCCACTTTAACAGTCCTGGCTCAGTGCTAAGGAATCATGGGAATTGTATTTTTTTGAGGACATTGAGCCTTCTCTGTCAGAGAGCTCTGTTGCCACAATAAACTACAGTTCCCATGATTCCTTAGCACTGAGGTAGGATAATTAAAGTGGCCTCAAGCTGCATTATTTCTGGCAGTCTGTAAAGGCCCATAGTTAGTTGTGGCACCAGAGCTTTGCTACGATTGCTGTAGCTTTGCTACGATTGTTGTGGCACCAGAGCTTTGCCACAATTCCCAGAATTCCATAGCACTGAGCCATAGCAGTTAAAGTGTGGTCAAACTGGATTATTTCTGCCTTAGTAGTTTCTGTCCTTTTTGTGGCATTGGCTCGCCATGATGGTCTCTTTCAGTCAAAATATCAAGACTTTTCAGTGTGCATTTAAAACTATTTAGAGGGAGCTTTTGAGGATTCGCATACCCTCAGATCAAAACTGGGACACGTGTAGTAGAGCAACATCAGAGTGTGGTCAGGATGGCAAAAGTTATTAACAAGGAAGAACACAAAAGCTAGGAGAGACTGCAGCAGTTTGCTTTTTGCCTGAGCTTTCTGGGAAGGGAAAGATTCTGACCCTTCATCTCCCCATTGAATACAAACTGTTTGCAGCAATTGAAGTATGCCAGGAGGAAGGGAGGAAGTGGGAGGAAGAGTTAGAGAAAATGGGACATTTTAAAAGGGTTGAAAGGTGGGATAACAGAAGATTAATTGAATCTGTAGCTGCCAAGTTGAGACAGTTACAGGGTATGGGTTCAGTCTTATGCACATTTATCTAGCAGCAAGACCCAGTTGGATGTCCTTCTAAGGAAACATGCATTGGATGGGCCAGAATTCAGGGGTGTAGATTATTGGGGGTCAGTGGCTCATTCCCCCTCCAAATGAGCATTCTGAAACTCCCCAATGAAATTTTCCTTCACTCCCCAATTTTCTAGCACTGTAGAGAATGAGAAACATTGAAAACCATTCACCCATCTCTTATATGCACTGTGTTCACATTCCTTGTAACTTTGACCATCCCTTTTCTTTGGATGCCTAAACTTTGTTTCTAAATGCTCAGATAAAACGGAGGGTTACTGCAATGATAGAAATTTGGAGACATAAGGAAATTTTCATTTGAGGGGGAAGAATTCGGAGGGCAATGCTCTCTTCTCCATCCATACTCCATAACTACACCCCTGTTGGAATTTGCTGGCTTATATAGCAGTTAGATTTTTTTATGGTATCGTATATGGATTCCTTGTTATTCCATTTGCCTTGCATTAAAAACTTGTTAGCTGTATGAGATAATGTGAGTAAACAGCTTTGTACCTTTTTAATTATAATCAAGTAGTCTGGTAAAATGACACAAAAGCTTCTTTAGCTTTAGACTTTGGTAAGCAGGTTGCAAAGAGCCAGCATGATATATTGGTTTGAGTGCTGTACTATGGCTGTGGAGACCAGGGTTCAAGTCACTGCTCAGCCATGATAACTCATTGGGTGACCTTGGACAAATCACACTTTCTCAGCCTCAGAGGAAGGCAAGTACAATAGCCCTGAACAAATTTTGCCAATAAACCCCCATGATAAGTTCTCCTTAGGATTGCCATAAGTTGGAAATGACTTGAAGACACACAGCAACAACATGTTGCAGGTTGCCCATCCCTAGAGGCTTAGCAAAGGAGCCAGAGCATTTATATTAAAACCATAGTGCAGGTAACTCACAGAGGTTTCACAGGATGTGACTACCTAATTTTTTGATAAGCCAGATGATTATCCCTATTCCTGCAGAGGGATGTTGTTTTATACATTGTTTTTATTGCTTTTTCCCCATATTCTATATTGAAATAAACTAACGTTCCCTGGCCTGATGTCCCCCAAACCTACTTTACCAGGCATCAGCCTCATCAGGTAAAAATAGTCTGTTCTGCTGGCAATCTGGGTATAAATAGGATGATGTTTCTAACCCATACACCCCAGAGTAAGGATGCAATAAGGAATTGCAACAAGGGTCTTGCCTTTGACTGTCACAGCCTCTCTCACTGGCAGGAGGGATATGGAAATGTCATCCATCTGCACCCCGATCAGCAGCAGAAGAGATATCTTTTACCCAATACAGCTAAAGCCTGGTAAAGCAGGTTTGGGAGGAAATTTATGATTGTGGCAATAGTGCATGATTGTGACTACATAGGGATAGTGAATATGGTGCAGTTATGGATGCACAACTCTAGGTTGTGCATCCATAACCACAATACAGAATACCAATTTTTCTTTTCAGCTTCTTCATATTTTAAGTGTAAGATGCCATAAGTCTTTTTAAAGGAAAAAAATCCAAGCACTGTAACAATAATAACAACAGTAACAACAAAGATAGACTGTTTGGTCATTTATCTGACTAAGTAAGAGACAGAAATTGCAATGAAGTGTTAAACTACTGAAAGACAACTGATTTTCATTGACACCTAACCTCAGACTATCTACTTCTGGTGACAAGAACTCAGGAGAGCATTTTATAGATGTAGAACAGGTAAGGCCTCATTTTTCCTTTTCCTTTCAAGTGAGCAGTTATTGTCAAAGGGCTGGATTATTATGGTAACATAAAATGATTGATAAACAGATCTATAAGGCCTGGGGCCTTTTACACTACATAATTACAGTGCTATGATCTCGCTTTAATTGCCATGGGTCCATCTTATGGAATCCTGGGATTTACAGTTTAAGGCAGGGGTAGGCAACCTTTCCCCTTTAAGAGCCGAGGGACTTCAGCTCCCAGAATCCCAGGAGCTATTGGCCAATATGGGACTATTGGCCAACATGGCTGAGGCTTCTGGGAGCTGAAGTCCCTCGGCCCTTAAAGGGGAAAGGTTGCCTACCCCTGACCTAAAGGTACCAAATCCCATCTGATCTTGGAAGCTAAGCAGGGTCAGCCCTAGTTAGTACTTGGGTGGGAGATTGTCAATGAATGGCAGGTGTTGTATGCTATAGTTCAGAAGAAGGGATTGGCAAAACCACCTCTGAATATCCCTTGCTGAAGAACACCCTATGAAATTCATGGGGTCACCATAATTTGACAGATAAATGGAAGACACATGCATACACACATTTAGAATTCTCAGCTAGAAAGCTGTATTGCTTCTCTAAACTGTAAATCCCAGGGTTCCATAGAATCCAACCATTGCAGTCAAAGTGGAATCTTAGGACGTTATTGTTAAGGAAAAAGCAACATGGGATATACAGTAATAGAAATAAAAATATGTATGTGAATGTCAAAGTGACTAAGCAGGAGCAATCAGGAAGATACACAGGTGAAAAAGATAGTATAATTAAGAAGCCTTGAGAGCCAAGGACAAAGTTATAGAAGGTATATTGAGAACACCTGTGATAGATTCCAAACACCTGAGACTCATTAAGTGGTCAAGGTAAAGTGATGAAACACTTGGGTTGGTCTTAGGTATGGGATGATCTATGTGGACCAATCAAGATGTATGTACACACCCACTGGGTGGAAACTGACTGGTGGGTGGTGTCTAACAATGGCTATAAATTGCAATGTTTGCTAATGTACATTGTGGTGTATTGTGGAGTAGTGGTGGTGTAGTAGAGATTGTGATTTGTAGGGCATATAGTATTTATGTATATAGTAGAATAAAGTAGATCTTTTATATAAGACTACTGAGTTGTCTGGTGTCTTGAGGGAAGATACAAGAGCCAGAGGAATCCTGGAGAAGTTTAGAGACATCTCAGGAAGAAGAGTGAGAAGGCTTGGAGAGTTTGTCAGGGTCTTCAGTCTATTCTCTGAAACTCTGCTGCTTGGGAAAGAAGCATCAACCACTGATCAAAACTGGTCAGCTCTGCTGCATAACAAGGTGGTGAGTTAGAGCCAGAGGTGAAGAGCTACAACTCCCATCATCCCTGACAGTTATCACACGTGGGCCAGTTTTGTTGTTAAAGAGATAATAAAGTGGAAATGAAGCACCCCGAAAAGAAAGTGAAAATAGAGCTTAATTATGCAAAAGCTTTTCACACGTAATTACAGTAATAACAGAATTAAGTTAAAAGCAAAAAAAAAAAAAAGATGTTTTTAACTTTCATACACAAGTGAAAAGAACCCACACATGTACTGGAAATGGGTGTGTTTTGTGACAAGACTCCTCCTTTTCCAGGGCGAGTCCTGCATTTCCCAGGAGGAAATGTCAGACTGTCCTACATTTGGGGTCATGTCCTCCTGCACAGGTCCTAACCCCCTTCCGTTGGGGTTAGGACCTCTCAAGAGAGCAGAGGAGGAGGAGGAGGCTGGAAAGGCAAGGCAAGGCAAGGCAAGGGAGGGATTGAGAGGGGAAAACTGGAGGTAGCTCCCAAGACCCCCCCCCCCCATAAGCCTTTCCCCTTTGTAGGACCTGCAGGGCAGAACATCATGGTGAGATGGAGCTCCAAGTTGCTCCACAAGCACACCCCACACTTGCACCCACATCCCCCCACAGCTGCTGTGAGGGAAGCCTTCTTTCCCCTCCTTTTCCCTCTATCCAAAATGCCAAACTTCTCCTCCGTCCCAAACTTTTTTCTCCTGGGCTCCCTTCCCTTCCCTTCCCTGGCACTGAGAAGGAGCCCAGGACTCTCCCTCCCTGGAGGCCCCTCCTCCTCCTCCTCTTGGCCCTCCTCCAGGTTTTAAAAGAGAATTGTCCGTGCGTATTTGCTTTTCACATTACAGTAAATGTGAAATTACTGTAATTTCGCAAATGCATTTCCTCTAAACCCCCGAAATTAAAAAGATCTCGGATAATACCAGTTTCTGTCCAGTTTCTGACCAGTTTCTGTGTGACGTCGTGTGAAATCGTGAGGCTCAAATTCAGTTTTTGTTTGGGATTTGTGTGGATTAACCAACAGATTTCCCCCGTGTGATAACGTCCATAGCGTCATAATTGTGTAGTGTGAAAGAGCTCCTGGAAAAGACTGGAAAAGTACCAGTACACCAGTTTTATACAATTCTTCACTATATTCATGAGGACACATTCAGATCTGTTCTTTTATTTTTCATCAATAAGTTCTCCCAATAGCAACTTTAGCATTAAAGGGCGTTATCTCAGTAAGGGCCTTTGCAGACTGCCAGAAATAGTGCAAATTGAGTCCACTTTAAGGGTTAGGGTTAGTGCTAGGGAATCATGGGAATTGGGTTTTTTCTGAGACATTGAGCCTTCTCTGTCAGAGAGCTCTGGTGCCACAATAAAATACAGTTCCCATGATTCCCATGATTCCCTAACCCTAAGTGGAAATGGATGAAATCTGGTTTACTCCATTGGTTTTACTCTACTGTATTAATAGTGCAGAAGTAACTTCTGGCATTATTGCTGGAGAAAACTAGTACTGTTTGAGAAGATAGGTGTGAATGCACTCTAAATAATAAATTATATTGAGAGATCTTGTAGCACCTTTGAGACTAACTGAAAGAAAGAAGTTGGCAGCATGAGCTTTCATAAACTTAAGTCTACTTCCATTTTGTATTTGTCTACAAAAGCTCAGGCTGCCAACTTCCTCCTTTCAGTCAGTCTCAAAGGGTCTACAAGATCTCTCTACATACTGATTCTACAGACTAGCATGGCCATATCTTTGAATTCTAAATAATAATAGAAAACCAAAGCAGAGTTAGCTGGATAAGAATATTCTCCTCCCCATTCTCATGCCAGTTTGTTGCTTAAACTGCTAAGTAAACAGGAGTAGGATCAGATTAACATATTAACAACTGCATCAGGTAGTTATGACTTCTTTGGATTATTCTTCTGATCTGAGCATGATAAATAAAGACTATGATGACTATGGGTGTACAAGTGCCATGCAAGGTTGTAAGTCATATTGTGTTCTTAGAATATGAAATTACTGTACATTTGTTAGTTTTCTGCTGTATTAAAAAGATAATTCATCAATACAAACAGAATACATAGCCACAACAACTGAAGTGTGGTAATATACTTTAATCAATGAAATGAATTTAAAAAAACAAAAACAAATTACTTTTAGTGAGAAATAAGATTGCATGTATTTCCAATACGTAAGAAAAGACTGTCTTATTTTGTTTGATTTTATGACTTCATAAGTTTGATCACAACATGCAGCATCTCCCAGACTCACATATGCCACTTGTCAGTAAATTGTGGACTGGTCTTTTCTAACAGTGACTGGCATAATCCTCAGCACAATCCTAAATGTGTCTTCTTTATAGTAAGTCACAAAATAGTGTGTTGCTCCATTCTACAAAGAATGGCTACATTCCTACCCTTCCTCCTCTCCTTCTCAAAAGTGTCTCAAAGTATGGCCAACATCAGGACTGAGGAGAAGAGATTATTCCAGCTGTGGAAACACTGAGCAGCCATAGTATCTCCTGCTTTAGGAGTCATTGACTATGGTAGTGTAGGGTTTCTACTTTGTGGCTTTTCCTACCTTACCAGTAACTTTCTCAGTTCTTAAGGCACATTCCTTATCTGTAACAGGTGAGATTATAGGTTGACATTACAATACAATTTGCTTTCTTGACCTAAGGTGCATGCAATTGCACAATTGTTAATGAAAACTAATTGTGCATGTGTGTGTGTGTGTGTGTGTGCGTGCGCGTGTTACTTCTTCAATTCTGCTTATGCACTGGATGCCTTTCTCTTTTAATTCTTACTTTCATTTTTCTCTTTCTTTCACTTTCTCATCCTTTTTCTACTCCTTCCTTCAACCCTCCACTCTTTATCTTCCCTTCCCCTCCCTCTGCCTTGGCCCCTCCAACCCATTCCTAGATTCATCTTCTCCTTCATTCCCTAGTCCTTCTCTTTCTGTCTTCCCCCACTTTTTTCATTATTGATTTTAAAAAAAAGTAATAATGTGAAGCTGCTGTGGAAAAAGTTTGGCATAAAAATAAGCAAATTTAGTATAAATGTGAGTCATCCGTAAGTGATACAGTTTGTGCATATTTGTTATTTAGGAATAGGCTGCTCAAGACTGTATGTATGTAAGACATACATGCAACAGAGCTCAAAATTGTTATAAGAGCGGGAGCTTGGCTCTTAGTCCAAGTTTACAGTTGCATCAGGCATATTAATGATATGAAATACTAATTCTAATAAAGGATTCTTTTGAAATCACCAGATGAGGAAGGGAAATTAATCGAGGCACTCTATTAAACAAAGACATATTTAACTACCTATTGGGCCAACTGTTTGCTGGACAGTATGTCAACTTGACATAATCAGCCATTGATTTTAAAGTTCAGTGGCTAATCATAAGCTAGACTGTAGCTAGCATTTTAGTTAATATGTTTCTTACAACTGTATCTCTGTGGAAAAGTGTTTCTCTCTCTTGCGTTAAAATGAGAGGGGTTGGGAGCTAGTCATTTACAGGAGGGCTCAATAGCCAAAGACAAATGTCCTTGTAAAACTGATAAATAACAGACAGTCCAAATTTTTGTAAGAGCTCCAAGGTTTCCTGTGGGATTCCTTTAGATAAGAATTTGAAGGGCGCTGGTCATTTCTGAAGGTACATTCTCCTGTCAAGGTCCAGCCTATGAGAGGAAAGAAAGCATTTCAGACAAAATGAACAAAAATGCAACTGTCCTGTCCCCCGTTAACCCCCCCCCCCGCCTTCAGGGGCATGGCCTGTTTGCACTTGCAGAAAAGATACCCATGGTAGATATAAACAATAGCAGTACAGTACTGCCACTTCAAGTATCTGAACTGAACTGACCACCATAAATTTTGTGTACAGCTTATGAAATGCTATTTGGAAGACTCAAGAGTGGCTCTAAGGCAGAGTGGCAATTTCTTCTGCTGCTTCAAAATCTTTTTAACATTCGGGATTTTAAAACATTTAAAATAATATTGTGCATTCCTCTTTTCTGCAACGTGCATTACTTTGTCATATAACACTTTATTTTTAACTCCTGCAATCTGCGCTCATGCCTCTATCAGGAGTTTAATTTGTTTTAGAAGAAATAGTGTGCATTTCATTCTCCCTTCCCCCTTTTTTAAATGGGAGTTTCTTTCTTTTTTAATGTTCTTTTCTTCATGCTTACGTAAAATACTATTCTGGAACTCTGTAGAAAACAATAGGATATATTGTCTGGAAGTTGTGGGGCAATGTTTTGCTTACAGGATAGTGACTTTTACTCACTTCCCTGCTTTTTTCAAGCTCCAATTTTCTAGTAGCATCATGATTAAATAAATTTCATTGTTTTAATTTTTAAAACACTCACTTATTCAGCTTATATACAATATTGGTATTTATTCTTACTTATCTTGTGTTCTCTACTTTTGTTTCCCAGGATTTCTCTCAAGCTCTCATTATTTCTCTTTCATAGGCTTTGTTGACAGAGGTATGACTGTATTGGTTTGGAAATTGTTACAGACTAGAGCAAGCATTAAAAGAAAATAACAACATATTATTTGTAATACCTCTAGCTTTAAGACTCATAGCATGCAAATGGTATTATGACTTTGGCATCAAGTCAGCTTCTCCTATCTATTCCCCTCCTTCAGCCTACTTTAAATATTTTTCATGATTAAGAGATCCGAAGAATTTTAAAGTTTGTGGTGGTGGGGAAATCTTTGCGTTGGCCTGATGAAGATATAACAGTCGCCAAGAAAGTGCAGTTAACAGTACTACTACAATACACACACACACACACACACACACACACACACACACACTTTTGATCCACTTCAAAGGAAAGGATTATTTTAGAATGGTTTTGCATAGCTGATATTTAGAAAGATTTCCTGGGGCATTTCAGAGTGTAAATTCACAGGCCATACTCACATGAGATGGAAATCAGAGCAATTTGTGTTAGTATGATGCACCTTTGAGTTCTGACTGCTTCCTGCATAGCATGGGGATAATCTTTAATACCAACAGGAATAATTACCCAGTGTCAGCATGTAAGTTTGTATTGAGCAAACACCCAGCAGGTGTCTTGGGTGGAGCAGAACTTCAGCATACTAATAAACAACATAGAGCAGTAGAGAGAAACAAAAGTGGTTGGGGGAAGCCCCACAGAAACAAATTGGATTAGGGATGTGTTAATGGCAGAGCCAAGTTATGGGTGCCCAGGCTTGTTGAAAAGGACAAAGTCTTTTATTCTACTTACTGGAGTGGGGAAAGAACTAGTTTCTTTTATCTGCCATGACTTTGTCAAAATTAAGTATTATTGGATAACTCTGCCTTCCAGTTACCCCTGTGATTTATTGGGGTGGTGGTGGTGGTGGTGGTGTCTATGAAAGTGTCAGTTGCTAGGGCTAAGGAGTAGGTCTTTTCACCATGAATAAATTAGTGGTATTTTCATTTATTGGTTTCTCAACTCCAGGGTTTCTGGGATGAGGTGGATTATCTAGATCCATTTCATTCTGGTTTCAAACCTGGCTATGGGACAAAGACATCTTTGGTCACTTTGGCGAATGACCTGCACAGGGAACTGGACAGGGGGAGTGTGTCCCTGTTGCTTTTGCTGGACCTCTAAGCAACTTTTGATACCATCAACCATGGTATCCTTCTGAGCTGCCTTTCTGAGATGGGACTTGAGGGCACTCTTCCATAGTGGCTCCATTCCTTTGAGAAGGAGCTCTCTCAGATGGTGGTACTAAGAGATTGGTCTGTGGGGTCCCTTGGGGTTCTATCTTGTTTAAACTAAGTCTCACCCCCTATGCTATTTAATATCTACATAAAGGGAGAGGTTGTTCAGAATTGACATCAGGTGTCACCAATATGCTGACAATACCCTTTTATTCCTTTCCATCTAATTCCAAGGAAGCTGTTCCTGTGCTAAACTGGTGCCTGGCAGATGTAATGGACTGAATGAAGTCAAACAAACTGAAGCTCAGTCTAGAAGAGACAGGAGTGCACCAGGTCAGTCAAAAGACAAGTTTGCAGTTTGGAGGTGCTCCTGGATTCAGCTCTGAGCCTGGAGATCCAGGTTTCAGCAATGACTGGGAGTGCTTTTGCACAGTTAAAGTTAGTGGTACCAACTGCACCCATTCCTGAAGAAGTCAGATCTGGTCATGGTAGTTGTTACCAAAAAGATAGGGGGACTTGGGGTCTCCACCAACTGTGTCTGCATCTTCTTAAATGTCAGGGGAATTGCTAAGCTCAAGGAGGCTTGCAAGAGGCTAGATAATTTAAGGATCATTTTCATCTATGTACACAAGTACTAACTGTGGGAGAACTCCATGTTTGGAGAATATAAAAAGGGTTTTATTCAGAAATATGTGAAAGTGCAACCAAATACACAATAACAATTCAAACAGAAACAGTACAGAGAGCTAACTGAAATAGAGGTGTGGAAACTGGATAGCAGAAGCTTACGGTTGTAGAGGGGATAATATTTACCTGTCCTGAAGAAGAATCCACAGAAAGTGGGGTGTGGCTCATACAGTGTCTGAGGGTGACACAGTGAGTGGAACACTCTTAGTGCACACACAAGGCTACAGCTGGGGCTGGTATTTATATCTGATATCCTAGCCTCAAGGGATAAGGGATGCGGTAGATCAGCAGTTAAGATGCTGACTCTGACAATTGCAAGATCAGTAGCTCCATTGACTGCTGGTCTGTTTCTGAGCACATTTCAAAGTGATGTTTTTGACCTATAAAGCTTTATTTGGCTTGGGTCCAGGTTTGAAGGACTGTATCTCCCTTTATGAGCCCATGAGAACTCTAAGATTGTCCAGAGAAGCCCTTGTCTCTGTCCCACCACCTTCGTAGGCTTGTTTGGTGGGAACAAGGGAGAGGGCCTTCTAAGTGGCTGCTCCCACACTTTGGAATTGACTCCCTAGAGAGGCTAGGATAGCTATGTCCTTGTTTTGTTGCCAACAGTAGGTCAAAACATTTCTATGCTGTTAGGCTTTTACAAACTAGAGTTGGGCTTTTAATGCTGTGCAGTTCTGTTTTAAGGTTGGTGTATAGCCTTTTAATACATTTTAATATTTAATATATACAGTAATTTTTAACTTTGTAAATTGTTTTTAAATATTATGTTTATACTTTTATTAATGCTTTTGTATTGTTTTTAAAATATATTGTTTTATAGTCCCATTAGTGGAAGAACGGTGGGATAAAAATGAATAAAATAAATGAAATGAAATTGCATATATCTTCTTTGTAGAGTACTTTCTATATTGCATTTGCATATATTTTGTATTTTTTATGTAGGACTTTAATATTGCATTCAAATGTTGCAATACTATTGAGCAATACAGGCAGAAGAGTTCTGCAGTCAGGCCCTATACTGGCACCTCACTGGATGCATGGAACTTTGAGAAGAGTGCATGTGTCAAGTCTAATATATAATTTGTCATATTGTTGTTTTTAGGTACTTAAACTGTGATTGTGTTTGTAATAGTCAATTATAGTTGGCCCCATGGAATCTAGAAAGAAGGACCATAGCATTAGAAAAGAAGGAGAAAAACTTTATTCACTTTATCCTCACTTTGCATAATTTTATAAAAATCCATCATGTTTCCTCCATCCATCTTTTTAAAAACTACATTTTTCAAATTTTCCCCCTGACATTTTTCAATTTTTCTCATACGTAAGCTACCCCAACTCTTTGATAATTTTCATTTATATACCTTTCTGTTCCTACATATATCCTATTTTTGGCCCTGCAATGTTCTTTTGGTGGGAAGAAACATACATGGTATTGCAGTGTTGTCACAGCATAGATCTGACAGTTTTATTTTCTATTCCTTTCATGATGATTTCTAGCATTGAAATGATTTTTCTTTCTTTCCTTCCTTCTTTTGCAGCACCAACCACTGGTTGATATTTTTGTCAAACTGTCCACAATAACTCCTGGATCCTTTTCCTGGCCAGTCACTAAAAGGACTAGGACCATGGGACCAAGGCAGCAGCATGGAGCACCTCAGTCAGGCCTTGAGTCATGTAATATTCCTCCTCCACTGTTAAGTGAGAAAAATCAAGAGAAAAGTATATGAGTTGGGTTTTTGATAAGAGAGCAATTTAAAGTCACAAAGCAGACAACGCCATTCTACCATTATACAGAATAAGGCAGCAGATCCTCAGTGCTCCAGAATTGCAACCACACTGTGTCCCGCTTATCAGATGGCTTAAGAAACACTGAGTTGGTGTACTGAAGAAGATTCATGGCCTTACTGCATGAGAAAAGAAAGCTGAAACAGAGGAAGAGAATAGTGGCTTTCTCTGTGCCTGTCTGCATGCCGTCGTAGCACTTCCATTCTCATCCCACGGGAAACAGTCATAAAATCATATCTTTTGTCATGGTGGAAAAAATCCATTTGACAAAAGGCACACTTTTGTTGATCATCTCCCTTGAGAAGGGAACAGAAGTGCTACAACAGTATTCAGAGAGCCATGGAGTCATGGAGAGCCACTACTCTCCTGCTCCATTTCAGCTTTCTTTTCTCATGAGATAAGGCTCCAGGCCTGTCAGTCACTCAGCTTCTATACATAGTATGGAAAAGGCACCATCTTTGTTCTTTGCAACAAAATGTTGTGGGCTAGCCTGGACTCTGCAGCTGACAAGGATAACAGACCCCCCCCCAAAAAAATAGCTTGGAAAGTTATTTTTTAAAGCAACTACTTATAGTTCCTGAGACCAACAAACATCCTTGTTATTATAGCAACAATGTTAATGACTTTATTTCCTCATTTTGTAGAAGCAACTGAACAAGTTACTTCTGGAAAACATTTGGATGTCACAAGTTAGCTAAATAGAAAACATACTCTTCTCCTGTCCTCATTGTTTTTGACAACATCAACATCCACAGAAGAGCAGCACAAGGCACAGCAAAAGTCACCATTTGAACCATTTGCTATCCCACCTCCACCATTTAGTGAGGTTGCACCCCCATTAATTATAAAAGAAACTAAAATTTTACCACTACACAGAACAATGAATAAAGCTATCCCTCCTTAAGTTACAACTGCAGTACAATGTAGTCACACTATATTACTGGGAAAAGGAATCCATTACAAGCCATTACTTAGCAAGTTCCTTCCAAGTTCTGAGATGGAGTAGAAGGACATTGAAACACTAGTGTTGCAAGGGAGGGTGTGTGTGGGGGGGAGAATAAATAGTCCTGCAGGTTTTTCGGTTTATCCCAGCCTCCTGTTGGCATTTGGCTCCTATCAAATTACTCCCATTGACAGGGGGGGAAAAGTTTTTTGCTTCTGGCATGGAGTTTTAGTGTTTGCTGTAAGGATAGCTATGGTGCTTGAGTCATCTGAAACAAAGGATAATAATTATTCTTTGTGTAGTCTGAAATAAAAGCCATGCCCTGAAAAAGAGGAGCTCTGGGCTCCTGTCAGACCTACCCAACATTGGCATGTGGCGACTACAATGTAGAGATGTGTGTATATGGTTAGGAGGGGTAGGGAAAGGCACTGCTTTGGGTTGGTACCAGAGGAAGAACTGACAGGGTATTATTATCTGTCTTGAATATATGCAGGGTACATTTGCCAACCATTGACATCCTGATCCGAAGCACATTGCCTTATGTAACCCTCAGAGGAAGTTCTTTGTGATTCCAGCTTTGCTTTTTGTTATTATAAGCCCCATATCTCTCTCCATGGAGCATCCATGAGAAATAGCTCTTCTGTAACTTCATTCTTCAGCATTGCTGCAATGTTTAAAGCCTCTAGGAAACAGGATGATGGGTGCTTAGCCATTTTGCTCCATAGACATCCTAACCTCTGGTTTACATGACTAAAACATACCTTTTTTTTTTCAAAACAGGAAACGACTATATAGTCACTTTTGATTCTGAAGAAAGTCTGTTACAACCCTAAAAAAATGGGAGTGGGGACAGAATAGGTACTTACAGTCCTTTGCAGTGTATTTACACATTTTTACAAAGCAATTTCCTTTTTAGGAAGGTTTTTGGGGGCATGAATAGTTTTTCTTCACTGAGTTGCTTTAAACTTGATAGAAACTGTTGAAAACTGCTTTAATGACTTTTTCCATTTTTCTATTTTCCCAGTATTTTTCCTATTTACTGTACTATTTTTGTTATCTTATAATCATTTATTGTTTCCTTGAGATTTATAGAAGAAAGGTGGATTATTAATGTATTAAATAAATGAATACAAATGAGCTTTGGGGTAAAACTATGAAAAAAACCCTGCTCTCTCCCACAGAGGCTGAAACACAGAAAGGCACCCGAGTGACAGATCCTTAGCTTTTTAATATCATATCTTAATACCATTGTATAAACAAGCAAAAATGTTCCAGGTATGTGTTTTATTTTTCAGCAATTCAAAGGGAACAAAAACTCTTTACTTAGCTTTACTTCCTCCTTAGTCTGAACTGACTGGTTAACAAATATCTTCCTATTGCCTTTCACCTGAAAGTAGCAACTAAGTGAGTCATATAGTTTGTCAATGATGGAAATTTAGGATGCGCAAACAGTTTTCATCTTTTGAATTTGTAGTTCTGGGGTTATTGCATTACTTAACTGAGTAAGTAAAAGAGCTGGATGGGCCTGCTGGAACAAGGATTTTGAAATAAGGTGTAGCAAAACTATGGGAAACCATGGGAAAAGATATGTCTTGGTCCTTTCCTTCTTTACAGGCACAGAGAGAGTCCTCTATGTATGGCATTTCACTCAGCTGTCCCACAGCTGGGTATATTGTTCTTTCCCCAGTATGCTGCAACAGACCTGGTCATTCTTGACAGTATAAGATTCTTCCTTGTCTCGTGTATTACTAGACAGTGACCTGCTTCTCCAAGACATTTGGGCCTAGTCTATTTGCACAAAGGATATAAATATCCAATGCACTTGGCTCCTGAAGGAGAATGGACTGCTGAAGTAATGTAAATGAGGCATGAAATAGCCTTATGCAATTGGGAACAGTTCTGTGCATTGTGAGATGGATGGAAACAACAAGAGTAAAGGTCAGAATGTTCAGATTAATATCTATAGGTATCCCCTTTATACCTAGTAAGATGATGACCAGAAACTAGTACAAAAAGTAATTGAAAGGGAACAACTGGGAAACAGAACACATTGAGGATGTGACAACAATTCAAATCCTGGCTTTACCAAAGCTTGGAAAACTTACATTTTCAGACTAAAACTTCCTGAATGCTCCAGACAATATAGTAGCTGGGAGCTTTGGGAATGACAGTCCAAAAATGTCACATTTCTAAGCTCTGGGCTTTACCCAAGCCATTGGCAGGATTCCTAGAAGCAAGTGTTTCTATGAAAGACAAAACAAATGTATGTCTAGTGTATAAATAGAGTACTATCTAAAACAGATGTAAGCTACATATGGCCAACAGGCAACATGTGGATCCTCAAGGCTGTTTTTATAACTTCCAACACGTTTTCTTGCCATGGCTGCTACCAAAGGCATCAATAACTTCTGCCAAAATTGGTGGTGCCAGAAAGCTACTTCCTGACTGATGACATAGCTCCCCAACCCCAGCAGAATCTCCTTTTCCCTCTATATGCTCTTGTTTTTGTTTTTTTCTAATGTGATATTATTTTCTTCCTTTCTTGATTTCCAAGTTTTCTTTCTAAGGTTCATGCTTTCTGCCAAATTTTCATTGGAACTAGGGCAGCAGCACATTACGTGGTGATGCCACCCCAATGATTCTGAGTGTCTAATTCAGTTCTGTGATCTTTGGAAGTAGTCCGCCCTGTTTCAGAAGATTTCCAGAGAAAGGGTTGGTGTCATCCAGTGCAGTAACTCATAGTGTCATCCTTCCTTGACCTCTTCATACCATACAGAATCCTTAGTAATGTTTTTTGTACTAATTTTACTCATAAATCATAATTCCTGTATACCATTGAATGTAAAGACAATAGTTGTGACACAAACTAACAAAATTAAACTTATACCTTTACATTACACTATCATACATAAATACATGAACTCAGGCTAGAGTTTTGTCAGATATTATTTTGTTTCAGATTTGAAAATATACTTTCATTGTTTTAAATACCAGTAAGATCGGGGGGAAATGTTTGTTGCTATGTTTACTACAGTGTTTCATAATGTCTTCAAGGTTGTAAACAATACAACTATTATATTTTGCCTCTTTCCATTTTCCTGTTTTGAAATGAAAGTCTGTGATTTTTTGAAATTTTCTCACATTAACTGGGAAATAATTTCACATTCTCTGGCTGCCCTTTGGTTGCTGTGTGGCTTATATATTATAGTGGCTTATATATTATACCCAATAGTTCTAGAATTGGAATTATTTCTGATGTCACTACATCCAGTTCTGAGATCTTGAAAACATTATCAAAAGAAGAGGTCAAAACCAAGGACAATTTTCTTGGAAATTATCCATATTAAGAAAGAAGTATGTAGAAAATGTATTTGATTCTGTCTCAAGGTTGGAAAATTAACTTTTTTAGACTGCAACTCTCAACCCCCCATAGCCAGCATAGCCATTAGACTCTGAAAGAGCAAATTTTCCAGGCTCAAATTGTTCTAATGTATGCACATTCTTGCATATACCTTAGAGATAATGTATCTCTAAAAATGTATAAGATCTGTTGAGATACACAAACTCTCCAAGGACTTTATCACATGGGGACAATGGAAGTATAAAAGGGGATTATCCTGTGAAAATAGTGCATTCACGATTAAGATTTTCACATGATGTTCCTATTAAACAGCCATTATCTTGGGAATATCCCATGAATATTGTGCAATTGCGATAAAGCTTTTCACATGACGTTGCATTGAAAAGCGATTAAAGTGGCATTAATCCATGAGTAACCAGACAATAAACAACAACAAATCATCCATGGGAAAATCCCCAAAATGCTTTCTTTCTGTTTATTGCCTGGTTATTCCTGGGATACTGGGTCTTTTATCGCCCTGTGTCTGAAAATCTTAATTGCAATTTAATAGTAATTGCATGATTTTCACAGAATAAACCCCATTTAAACTTCCAGTTTTCCTCTGTGTGATAAGGCATCAAGATATATTGGAGATACTGCTTGGAGAATGAGCCAAACACTGCTTATGCACATTCTCCAACACATATTGAAGATTATGCATATTGACCCAAAACAGTCCAAAATGCCTTTAGGTCAGGGGTAGACAACCTACGGCCCGGCGGACGGATGCGCCCCCCCCCGAGGCCTTTGGACCGGCCCCAGGCCGGTCCTGCTGCTGCCACCACCACCGCCGCCCGCCATGATAATATTGATTTATTGTTGTTATTACTTGTTCTTGGGGTTTTCTTGGCAAAATCTCCACAGGGGTTTTGCCATTATGGCTTTTCTGGGGCTGAGACAGTGTGCATGCATATTTTTAAATATATATATTGCTTCGGCCCCCCAATTGTCTGAGGGACAGCAACCAACATTGCTGCTTGTTTGTGGCCCTGCCTTCCAGTCATTTCCATGATGATAATGATTATTGTTGTTATTACTTGTTCTTGGGGTTTTCTTGGCAAAATCTCCACAAGGGTTTTGCCATGGCTTTTCTGGGGCTGAGAGAGTGTGCATGCATATTTTTAAATATATATATTGCTTCGGCCCCCCAATTGTCTGAGGGACAGCAACCCAGCCCCCGGCTCAAAAAGGTTGCCTAGCCCTGCTTTAGGTTATACATACACATATCAAGACTTGTTGGAGACAATGGATGCTGACTCTAACATGTGCAAAATTCCCTTTTACTAGACAAGTGCTGCGGCATGGAAAATGTGAAGAACGGCTGGTTTTTAATGCCCTCAATCTGCTTAAATCCCATTACCCCAGTAAGTAGGAGTTTGGGCCTGGTTAGAAAAAGTGGTTCTATATTGATATCACCTTTTTGACCAAATATATTCATGACATTTTCATCCAAGGAAATGTTTATCTACTAAGTAGTAAGAATCTGTTGCTACTACCCTATGTAAACATGATACTTTTAAATCACCTGACTAGGTATGATGTGACCATTTTAGCAGTGCAGTGAAATAGCTTGTAGGAATATTCTATGGCAGAATGACCAGGGGTAAAATACCCCTCACAGTGCTGATCTGAGCATGCACTTCCATGTGCCACTTTTCAAAAAAGGATAACAGGCACTGGAATTTTCCACCCACAGCACTCCCATTTCACCAATTAGTTTGACAGGGATTTTGAGCACATACCATGGGGGAAGGAGGGAGAGAGGCAGTGTAGCAGTGGTGTCACTAGGGAGTGCAAGGAGTGAGGACTGCACCAGGTGACACCTGGGGTGTGTGTGATACCACTGCTCCTTGTCCATTGGTCTGTTGGTCCCTATACTTACGTATATATACATATACTTTTCTTTATATCATATTTTATATTCTATGTTATATTTTAGACATTTTTCATATTTTATATATTTTATATTTGTACAAATATATATTTGTATACTGGTCAAGGACCGAATAAATTGAATTGAAACCACTGCTCCTTAAACTACTTTTTGGCACAAATGGGCTGTGGCATTCAGCTGCTTCCCTTTAAAATGCTTTAAAAAATGGCAGCAGTGGGATGAAGTTTGGTGGGAGGAGAAAGGAGAGGCTACAGAATTTTTTAAAATTCAAATTTGAAATTTTTAAAATTAAAAAATTAAAATGTTTTTGAAAATTCATTTTTTAATTATTTTTAAATGTTTAAAAACATCATATTTTAACCAAATCTTCATTATGCATATGTATATACATTTAGGTTGTGCATATGATATTGTAATTTGAAGGCATAATTCTAATTTTGCTAGTTGTTTATGTCACAACTATTAGCATTACACTCAGTGCTATATGGGAATTACAATTTACAAGTAACAGTGCAAAAAAGCATTGCTAAGGATTGTGTATGGCGTGAAATGGAAGGAGGTCAGTGGGTGTGTGTGTGACACCATTAGTTACCACACTGGGTGACACCAACCCTAGGGATACCACTGAAGTGTAGTACTGCAATTCTATCCTGCCATTACTAAAATGCTGCAGGGAACATACTTTAAAATTGGATAAGCCTTTAACCTTTAACCAAAAAACTTATGGTAGATTTCAGCCTTTGATATGGTCATCCAGTAACTGCATCTCCTGCTTTATAGAAGGAACATAATGTAAATTAATTAAAAATTAGGCAGAAATTTGCAAACATTTAGACTATGAATGCTTAATCAGGGCTTAAATGTACTGGGACTTTGGAATTGGAACAGGAATTAATGCAGAATTTGTAATTACTAATTATTTATAATGGGTTCCTTCCCAATAGCAAATTTATAACAAGGTTACATTACTTTTGTAATTTAATGAAGTATAACTTTATTCCTTTTGCAAAACAACTGTAAATGTTAAATACATTCATAGTTATGAAAGTAACTTAGAGTCTGGCTTCCCCAACTAGTGGAGGAGGTCACATAGTTCATGCTGGTTTGATTGAACCTCATGCTCTATTCTAGGTGTTAAGGCAGTGACAAATTTGATGGAGGAGGCTGTGTTTTGTACCACAGGCCATTTGTGCCATTTGGAATTTTTAAAGAAAGTAAAAGTAATGATTCCACCTACTTTTGAGAAAGTGAAAAGTACAAGACTATTTTTTTTTAAAGAAGAACACCTGTGAGTATAATGGCAACTTTGGGGCGGGATGAATCTTGGACCCTTAATTGTAACAAATAACTTTTAAAAAGTAATTTTTGGTAGCTCTGCTCTGCCAGCATTATTTAACACTCTAGACTAGTAGAGAATCCACACCATAACACTACACCCTTTCCTTTTAATTTGTCAGCTTTGGATAATAAACCCCAATAATTTTGTTAGTCTTTACAGTGCCTCAGGATTCTATTATTTCTGCTGCCACAGAATCAGGGCCAGTCTTGCCATCAGGGAGACTGAGTCCTCAGCTAGAAAATTGTAGGAGCTCAGAACAGAGGCAAGGTATTGGACAATAGAGCTTTGGTGCCAGGGAGCTTGCCCACTGTGACACACAAAGCTGACCATAGCCAGCTGAAGTGAGTATGTAATAGCTGGAGTGCACCACTTCTAAAACCTGCTTTTCTAAGAGATGTGAGATGTGATTCACCATGGTATAGGACTCTATCTATGGACTGAAGTGCTAGGTGGTTGCTTATATGTTGGCTGGACATTCAAGATATGGTGAACCTGAATGTATGAGGAGAGCATTCACCTTCCATATTTGTGGGAAGTGGCAGTTTGAAGAGGCTAGCATTCCTTGCACATAAGTTTCTCCATGAGATTGGAATCCTTGATTATTATTTTTTCAGGGATTCCAGATTGCCTGGAGCACCTCCATGTGGAGTGGAGACTCTACTCTTCATGTGGAGTGTTGCTCTCCACATATGGAGAGTGTCTCACCTCATATACTCTGGTTAACCCTATCCTGAATACCTAAATAATATTTATTTCACTTCTGGAGAAATCACTCTTTGCCTCAGGCAGAAAATAGTTTTGTGACATCAATAAACAAAATAATGGAGTTGTCCTCTTAAGAATGAAATAGAACTCTTAAGTGAGCCTAATGCTAAATTAGTAAAAATCACCATTTCACAATGCAGTTCTTAGGTTACCAACATGACTGAATTGGAACAAATGGTAATCTCCCCCCCCCCCCCCCCCCCCGTTTGTAAACTAATAAGCTCCATTTAGGGACTTTCCACTTTATTTCATTCTGATGTAATTCTCACTCAATTGTGTTTTTAAATAGTTGCCTCTATAGCTTTCTCTTTCTCTACTTGTAATCCAAACAGAAAACATCTATATGCCACTAAAGAGAAATTCATAAATGCTTCTGCTATGTATTTTAAGTTAGACAAACAATCATTGCATGAGGCACAAAATAGTCACAGTATTTTATTTCCAGGGTGTAAACATCACAATTAATTGTTATTTATTGATAGTATGTGTATTGGCAATCTATTGGAAATGATGGTGTATTGGAAATATCTTTCACTGTATGCTGATCCTTTAGTTTACTTATCTTTACAATAATCTTATGAAACACTTCTTTATATAGCTAAAATATTTCTACAGCAAAATTTTGTTTGGGCTGTGTAGTTTTCATACATTAATATGGAGATAACAAAGCAGAACTGTATGGACTTTAATTTTTGTGGGTTTTTCGGGCTGTGTGGCCATGTTCTAGAAGAGTTTCTTTCTGACGTTTCACCTGCATCTGTGGCTAGCATCTTCAGAGAAAACTGAATTGGAGGAGCATGGGTCTATATATACTGTGAAACCCTGGGTAGGGAGGAGTGGTTCCCAGGTGAACTGTGTGTTCTGTGTTGAATAGGTATTGTTCTGTTGTTAATGGCATAACTTCAGGGTATGCAATCAAGGGTATTGTAGCAGACAGTACCCTTGATTGCATAACCTGAAGTTATGCCATTAACAACAGAACAATACCTATTCAACACAGAACACACAGTTCACCTGGGAACCACTCCTCCCTACCCAGGGTTTCACAGTATATATAGACCCATGCTCCTCCAATTCAGTTTTCTCTGAAGATGCTAGCCACAGATGCAGGCGAAACGTCAGAAAGAAACTCTTCTAGAACATGGCCACACAGCCCGAAAAACCCACAAAAACTATGGATGCCGGCCATGAAAGCCTACGACTTCACATGTATGGACTTTCTTAGGGCATGTCTCCACTGGCCAAATGAAGTGGCTTCCCCATCCTCATAGCAACCTATCTGCACAGCAAAGGGTCAAATCCCCTATTTGAATGCAGACTGCCTTCACAATGGAAGGCCAATTCTGCACCAGATCCACACTTTCCCTTCTTTAAATTGACTTAAATTGACCTTTTATTCTGGGTTTTGCAAGAAAATCTGGAGCACTCCATAGAGAAACTGGGCAGCTGTTTACACACACATCCTGCTGCATCATCTGGCGCTGTTGCCACTGGCATGAGTCGCTCCTTCTGAGGTCACAACGAGGTGCCCAGCCATGTGATCAATGTTGGATAAACAATTTCTTGTCTCAGAGGAAGTGGATTGGGGTGGCAGACAACACAATAGGATGCATGTGTAGACAGCTGCCTGACATTGCTACAGACTGCAGAGGTAATGGAGCAGTCTGGAGTATTCTGGCCAGTGTAGATAAGCCCTTTGAATATTACCCTGAATGAAAAAGCAAACAGTAAATTAGCTGCAGTTAAAACATAAAATTACTTTTCATTTAGGCAAAAAACTACAACAGTGATTTTTGTTAGTACTGACTACTATTGCTATAGTCATTTCTTGTCTTGATTGTGGTGATCATCTTCTATTAATTCAGCTTAGTCCCTGTCCATCATTCTGCTGCTACGATTATTATTATTATTATTATTATTATTATTATTATTATTCACCTGTCATTTTGATCATATCACCCCACTTTTGATGTCCCTTCATTTACTGCCTTTCTTTTTTAGGAATCAGTATAAACTTCTTGTTCTACTTCTATAGGTTCCAGTATAAGCTTCTTGATCTACATGATTTAGTCCCCCCCCTTCTTTCAGGTCCCATTTTGCATTATTAGCTTGCTATAGGTCTTTGTGGAACTTGATGCTTCTTACTTGCTCCAAGTTTTTGTGTGTCATAATAGTTCAGCATTATCATTTCTCCCTTGCTGTTCCACACTTTTGGAATTGTCTCTCCAAATATCTTTGGACTCTCCAAATAACTTTGCTCTTTAATTTTTAAATCTCAGTGTGTGTCCCCCCCCTTCCTCAAATCAAATCTCAAATCAAAAGAAAATAAAGCTAAAGCTTTTAGAGGTCTGGTTTAATTTTACCTTTACTATTTTGTATATTCAAATTATGCGTATCTGGACTATTTGTTCTCCATATTTATATTAATCCATTCCTTCCCCAAATATTCTGACAAGGATGCCTGTTTGATGCCTGATGTGATACAGGATAGTTCAACTATGTAATTCCTGAGGGTGAACTATGTTAAACTGCAATTTCTAGTATTTTTTTCATCATTTGCAATGCTGGCTGGAGGTACAGAGAATTACGGGCTAACACTCTCCAAAATTTCATAGATTAAAAATGAGCCACATGTGGCCAAGCAACATGAAAATGTAGTTCGGGTGGCTAAAGTTATTAATGAGGAAGAACAGACAAGCTAGGAGAGCTGCAACAGTTTACATTTGTCTCAATCTACTGGGACATACAAGATTCTGTTTCCTCCTCCCCTCTCCTACTCTGCTAATTGAATGCAAACTACTTTTGTATGTGAACTCAGTTTGCAGCAACTGAAATAAGACGGGTATGAAGGGGAAAGTAGAAGAAGGAAAAAAGTGGGACATTTTAAAAACAGCTGAAAAGGTGGGATGACAGAGGATTAACTGGAATTGTTCTTGCCAATTGAGGACAATTGGACAAAATGCCAACAGCATCTGTACATCTGTACAATCCCATCTCTGGTGCAGCTGACTAACATTAGATGTGCTACCATTTTCAGCTTGTAAAGTAAAATAAACAAATACATTGAATATAAGGTGATCAAAAATGTTGTTGGGGAATAACAGCCAAGGAAAGCTACTACCCTTATGTCTTGCTTGCAGATCACAGGCATCTGGTTGGTCCTGTGTCAAACAGGGTGTTGGACAAGGGCTTCTTACTTTCTTAGGCTAAACCTAACTAAAATCCATAGAAATCAGTGGGATTTATGGCTTTCAATCATATTTAAAGCAGTGTTAATATTGTGAGACAGACACCTTTCCAAATCCACACTAGCATGATGAGACAGATTGGGACAGGTCACTGTAGAAAGGTCTCAGAAGATTTTTCTTCTTGCTGAACTGTCATTTATTTCTACACAATGGCATGGTTAATATGTGGGTAAATGAATTTAAAAATGTGTTAACCCTGTCCCACCCACAACTTTCTGTCTATCTTCTCTCCCAAGAGCCATTTTTCACCCTCTCCCACCCAGATGTGAAGCAGAACAGGAATAGGAGCAGATGGTATGTGGGGGGAAGGGTTACACAGCTCCTTCCTGCAAACTTTCCCTAGTCCTACATTCATGTCAACTTGGGAAATATACATCTGAGAGCCTGAAATGTACTTTCTGCAGTCAGACTTGGTTGGAGTCATAAAAAGTTAAATGAATCACTGTCAAAACTTGGAGCAGTAACATTTTGGATAACAATTGCTAACTGAGAATTCTAAAAATTACAGTTCAAAAGTCCATCCCCCCCTTAGTTTCTTATCATAGTATAATTCTAATAGGAACAAAGTCAAACAAAACAAAAAGTATAATTAGTGACTTCAGTTTTGCAGGTCAGCAAAATATCTTGTGGTCACCTATGTTGCTTGACTTTCTAACAAAATTTTTGAATCCATGTGTCTATCTGAGCTCAGAGAGACTCAAGGCAGGTACATTAGCATTTCTTGAAATCCTGTGAAGAGGAGAAAAGGTTATTTGAAGTACAGCCTTCAGGTCAAGTACAAGATAACAGCTTATGTCACATGAATGTAGAAACCACACTTGTTCCAGGTAATCTCATCAGGGAGTAACTTCACAGCCTAGACTAGAAGGCAAAGGAGAGCTCTCATGGGATAGTTTTTTCCACATGGAACAACTGGTACCTAATAAACTACATTCCTGAGTTTGTCAGTATCAAATGGGAGCACAGAGCCAATCTCTAGACTAAATCCATGATTCATGCAATGCCTGGAGTCTTTCCAGGTGTGATTAACACTGGTAGCAAACAGAACACCACTTGGAATACAGTAGTTTAGAAGAGAATGTCCATGCAAACTATCTTGCTGACTGCTGTGAAGATGTATGGATTTTAGCATTTTGATTATAATGAAATTAATTAAAAAAAAAACACCTTACAAAACGAGTAATCCCCAAACAAGTCTAGTTTTGGCTTCCAGGAGATTAAGAGCTGGTTTGGGCAGGTTATGGCAATTTGTCTGTTGACATTCTTCTTGTGGCATTTAAAATACCTATTAAAACAGGTTCTGCCTCTATCTTGCTTGGGTGGCTGCTGGCCAGGTGGATGACTGGAGAAGTCTGCTTGCACAGGAATTTAAATAGTAGAAAGTCTCTCCTTCTAAAATTATTTCAATAAAAATAATGCATTCAGACAATAACAACAACACAACTGAAGAGTGTGTTTTAGGAATGAAAAGCCCTTAATACAATAATGTATTGAGAAACACCCAGATCAGATCATTTCCATGGGCACCAAACATATTTATATGGAAAAGAGAGGCATTGATTTCAGTGGGACATTCAAATATAAATGTTTTGGGAAAAAGGCTTGAAATGAACTGGGGAATAAGCAAAGGAATAGCATTTACTATCTAATTAACAATATTTGTAAACTGCTCTGAGAGCCTTTGTGGCTGAAGAGTGGGGTATAAATACTTTAAATAAATAAATAATGCATTTACTATGCAAAGATTTCTGAAGAATTTGAATGATAGTCTAGTTTGTAACTTTTGCCAAAGTCAAACAGAATAAGAAAAAATCTCTTTTCTATTACTTGCTTAGATATTTAGAGTAACTGTTATTTGGGCTGCCATAGTTCTCAGGGCAAAGGGGAGGAAGGTTAGGAAAATAGTATTGTCTTTAAAAAGTGTGAGGAAGTGGATGGCTGTGGATTCCTCATTACTTATACTCAGGTTTTTTATTTGAATGGTGTACACTGCACAACTGTAGTTGATGCTTAAGATATTATGTTTAATGAAATCACCATAGGTTGTCCCTTGTAATGTCACCAGGGCCATTTCCTATGATCTAAGCAAGGGTCGTCCTTAGAGCTCAGGTTTTGGCCCTGAAATATCAGAGCCTGGGATAATCCTGATCAAAAATTGCTCTACATACATATCTGCTCATGTTCAGTGGGCCTTGGGTAAGTAAAGGCTCTGCAGACAGTGCAAAGTGCTGTCTTGGAGGCACAGAAGGGGAGGGACAGCCGCACGGCGGCTGCCTCAACCCCTCCCCGAGGATGTCATCAGAGCATGCGCCATTACACATGGCACACATCCTGAATACATCCTGCCGGCGCAGCGTTGTCATGCGGTGCACCGAAAGAGGCACAGAAGAGCCACGCAGCGGCTCCTGATGCGCCCTTCTGCTGGCTCTGGAAAGACTGGCATTTTAGCACTCCTTCCAGGGCTGGCAGAAGGGAGGATTGGGGCTGAGGTGTGGGGCAGCCTTGGCCCCAATCCACCGCTTCCCAGGGTGGCCCATGGCCACCCGTCTGCATCCCCCTTAAGTTTAGCAGCATAAATGATAGGCGGTGGCTATTGAGATGCATATTGAAGGGCTTCTATACAAGTAGCAATTGGAATGCTAGTCAAAGCAGCTTTATTGAGTACACATGGCTGAGGTTTGTTTGAGGTTTCAGTGCAAGAGATGAAATTCACAGGAAGAGTTTAGAGTCTGTTTTGGGACATGTTTAGGCCTAAGTGTTGAAAACAAACAATGTACCACGCATAACGTGTGGAACTGGGTTTGCCATCTAATTTATATAACAAAAGGTAAGTGGAGTGGACTCTTCTCATCTCTGCTGTTTTATCTCAAACATGTTCTTTATGGACCAAAACAGAAAGAACAAGTGTGGGTGTTTCTGTTGAGGAAAAGGCCTGAAAGCCTTAAGGCATCCTGCCCTCCAGATCTGGGACATGAGCTATTGCTTTCAATGCTACCAGTCATCCCAAATAGTTGGTGCCTGCACAGGCCAGAATACTATAGAAGGTGCCCTCATGTCCCCCTGTTAGCTATGCACTCCCATTGCAATACTGTTCAGATGTTCACAGATGTGACCCACTCTGCTGTCTACTGCAGCTGCTGGCATAGTGAGGCACTTGTTCTGAGGTCAGAACAAGGTGCCCAGCATCAATCACATGGCTGGGTGCCTTGTGCTGACCTCAGAGCAAGTGACTTGCTGTGGCTATGGCTACAGCTGTACCAGGAAGCATAGCAGGACACAATAACAGAGAGCTCCAGATCTTTCGGGAAGATCCAGAGCAAAATCTTAGGGGGGATTCAGATGGTGAAAAGTGCCATCTTCAATCCCAGGAAGGGGAGGGGTAGCCTCATGCCGGGCGCCCCAACCCTTTCCTGAGAATGTCATTGGAGTGCCCGCCATTCCACATGGCGGGCGCTCCGATGACGTCCTTCCGGCTCAGCGTCCAGACACGCTGAGCTGGAAGAGACACCAAAGAGGCATGCACCGGTTCTTCTGGCGCCCTTTCCGCACCTTGCAGAAGGAGCTCCAAAATATTTTATTTTAAAATATTTTAGCGCTCCTTCCAGGGCCAGAAAAGGAGTGGATTGGGGCCAAGGGGTGGTGCAGCCTTGGTCCCAATCAGTGGCTTCTGGGGCTCCCATGGCTGCCCATCTGCAGAGGCCCTTACTTCATTATAAGGGGGTGTACCAGGATTTGGTCCTGAATTGTCTGGACAATGACGATTATTGCATAATGATTAAAACTGGCTTACCTGAGATGGCGTAAAATTAGAAGCGGGCAGCATCCTGATATTATCAGATGCATCTAGCTGCCAAAACTGCCACCCAGGTGCAGCCTTTTTTTGCCTTGTGCCTCTTTTCAAAGCCAGGAATTTTCCGGCTTGAAAAAATGGCCACCTGAGCGCCCTTCTTTCGGTGGCTAAATGTGTCTGATAATATCAAGACACCGCCCACTTCTAATTGTAAGCTGGCTCAGGTAAGCCAATTTTAATCATTATACGATAATCTCCATTGCCTGGACTGTTCACACCAGATCTGGTGTTTGAGCCATGCATTGTCTGGACTCCCCGTTGAGAAGATGTGGGGAAGACTTTTTTTGGCCCTTGTAGACAGAACCTTAATCACAAACCAGGCATGTTTTATATGAATAAAATTAATAAGACATGCTGATTCCCACAAGGCTGAAAAGGAAGGTATGGCAGATACAGTTCTAACAAATGAACAAATATTCAAAAGAAAAGTAAACAAAGGTGATTAATCATTGATACAAGTGTTAGAAAGTTAGCAATCACTAAGCAAAACAAATTTTAACAGTAACAAGAAAGTCAAGTAGCAAGGGGCAATTTAACCACAATATTAAGAAGAAAAAATGAATACAAATAAAATTTGGCTATGGCAAAGTGAGAAAGTTGGGGCTTGTGGGCTCAGGGTAATGTAGTTCTGTACATTGCTTTCAGAGATATGTAGAAAATAGGGTTATTTAGGGCCTTTACAGACTGCCAGAAATAAAGCAACTTGAGTTTTTTGTGGGTTTTTCGGGCTGTGTGGCCATGTTCTAGAAGAGTTTCTTTCTGACATTTCGCCAGCATCTGTGGAGCCACACAGCCTGAAAAACCCACAAAAAACTACGGATGCTGGCCATGAAAGCCTATGACTTCACAATGCAACTTGAGTCCACTTTAACTGCCCTGGCTCAGTGCTAGGGAATCATGGGAACTGTAGTTTATTGTGGCACCAGAGCTCTCTGACATAGAAGGCTCAATGTCTCAGAAAAAAACTACAGTTCCCATGATTTCCTAGCACTGAGCCAGGGCAGTTAAAATGGACTCAAGTTGCATTATTTCTGGCAGTCTGTAAAGGCCCTTGATGTCTTTTTCCCTCTCCCCCAAGTTTTGCCCTCCCTTTGGCTTTGCCTACTGGCTCCTGTTACATTGCTGGTTGTATATTCACTATGCAGCTAGTGAACAGGGTTGGAAAAAGAGGAGATATGGAGGCAGTGAGCAAAGTTTTGGCGTCTCTGATAAACTCCAGTTGGAGGTGTGGCACTGTGTGTGTCATTTTTCTATAGAGGGAAAAAGAAGTCTAAAAATTTAGGGAACTACTGCAGCCTCTCCTTCTTGTCTGTTCTTCTTCGTTCCTAACTTTTGCCACCTTGCCCACACTCTGATGTTGCTTGACAATGAAATCTTGGAGGGTATGGTATTGGAAGAGAAGACACCTGAACTTTGCATCGCAGTCCTTCTGTGCAGGGTTAGAGGAGAGAGCTTCCATTGACAGACCAAATTGAAATTCCTGCCCTTTCTCTTTCTGCCCCAGTCATTGGAAGTGGACTGGTGTTTCCCCACCCACAGCACACCCACCGAACACCCTGACCTCCCCAAATCACCAAATAAGTGCTATTGAACTGTTACATAGGGAAATATAGCACAACAGAGGCAGAAAAAAGGGTCATTAATGGGGTTTTTGAGTTATTAAAAAGGAACACATTTAAATCAGACAGAATGGGAGAAGGACTGAGAAACAATGACATCATGTGGTAACCCCTTTCAGGAGCACTATTATTATATATGTGCACTTTATTTGCACATGTGATAAGGCTCTTAATAACCCCTCTTCTCCTCCTTCTTTGCTAAGAACAATAAAGTGGGCTTTTGGGTATGTCCATAGCAAAAGGAAGAAGAAGGAAATGGTAGGGCCACTGCATGAAGAAGATGGAGAAATGCTAATAGAGGACAGAAAAAGGCAGTACACAACACCTTCTTTGCCTTCAGTCTTCTCACACAAGGAAAAGGGTGTTCAACCTGAAGAAAATGGAGCAGAGGACACAATAGGGGAAATTCAGCACAGAATAAGTAAAGAGAAATTACAGGAATACCTGGCTAATATAAATGAATTTAAGTCTCCAGGACCAAATGAACTCCATCCAAGGGTATTAAAAGAACTGACAAATGTAATCTCAGAGCCACTGGCAATAATCTTAGAATCATAGAATCATAGCGTTGGAAGAGACCACAAGGGCCATCCAGTCCAACCCCCTGCCATGCACGAACTCCCAATCAAAGCATCCCCGACAGATGGCCATCCAGCTTCTTCTTAAAGACCTCCAAGGAAGGAGACTCCATGGATCTTTGAGAACTCATGGAGAACAGAAGTCCTAGCAGACTGGAGGAGGGCAAACATTGTCCCCATTTTCAAAAAGGGGAAAAAGAGAGGAATCCAATAATTATCATCCAGTTAGTCTGACATCAAAACCAAGAAAGATTATAGAGCAGATCATTAAACAGAGAGTCTGTGAGTAATTAGAAATGAATGCCATAATCACAAAAAGTCAACACAGGTTTCTGAAAAACAAGTCATGCCAGATTAATCTGATCTCTTTCTTTGATAAAATTACCAGCATGGTAGATGAAGGGAATGCTGTAGATATAGCATATCTTGATTTCAGTTAGGCTTTTGACAAGGTTCCCCATGAGATTCTTCCAAACAAGCTAGTAAAATGTGAGCTAGACAATACAACTGTTAGATGGATTTGTAATTAGTTGAATGGCCAGATTCACAGGGTGCTCAGCAATGGCTCCTCTTCATCTTGGAGAGAAGTAACCAGTGGGGTGCCACATAGTTCTGTCCTGGGCCCAGTGCTATTCAACATCTTTATCAATGACTTGGATGAAATAATAGAGGGCATGCTTATTAAATTTGCAGATGACACCAAATTAGGAGGAGTAGCTAATACTCCAAAGGAGAGGATCAAAATTCAAAACGACCTTAATAGACTAGTAAGCTGGGCCAAAACTAACAAAATGAACTTGACAAGGGAAAAAATCAAGGTACTGCACTTAGGCAGAAAAAATGAAATGCATTGATATAGGATGGGGGACACTTGGCTTAACAACAGTACATGTGAAAGGGATCAAGGAGTCGTAGATCACCAGTTGAACATGAGTCAATAGTATGATGCAGCACCTAAAAAGGAAAATGTGATTCTAGGCTGCATCAATAGAAGTATAGTGTCTAGGTCAAGGGAAGCCATAGTGCCACTCTATTCTGCTTTGGTCAGGCTCGCCTGGAATATTGTGTCCAGTTCTGGGCACCACAATTCAAAAAGAATGTTGAGATGCTGGAGCGTGTCCAGAGGAGGGCGACCAAAATGGAAACTATGCCTTAGGAGGAGAGACTACTGGGTATATTTAGCTTGAAGAAGAGATGGTTAAGAGGTGATATGATAGCCTTGTTTAAGGCCTCATTCCCACTTACATTTAAACCGGTTTGCGATTTGTCTTCGCCCTGTGCCAGTTAATCGGTTCCAAAAGGTCCGTCATTCCCACTATGAAAGTAGATCTTTTCATTATTGCCTTGTAGTTGCTTCTTTTTTTTGGCACGGTTGTCATTCCCACTAGTTTGTACCCCTTCAAAATGCATCTCAATCATCTGCACATCATTGGTGATGCAAGCAGCAATGACAGGGCCATTCCTCTTTTTTGCAAGCCATCAGCCTAGGGGGAAGTTGTGGGGAAAAGGAGGAAAATCAGAGGTCTGCGTCCTCTTTTTTGAAAGCCATTAGCCTTGGGGAAGCTGTGGGGAAAGGAAGGAAATCAGAGGTCTGTGTCCTTTTTGCAAGCCATCTGCCTTGGGAAAAGTTGTAGAGAAGGGAGGAAATCACCCATATGTCACAACGCAAAACAAAGGCAGTGCTGAGAAGGGGGAAAATGGCTGATTTCCCAAAAACTGAGTTGGGATGGTAAACATCCCTCTGCCATTAGTCCCACCTATCCAGAATGATGCAATCCAGATCCATCTTGTTTAACAAACTTCTCAATTAGTTCTTTTCAAAAGAACCACCAAGAAACTACTGTCAGAAAAGAGTGAGGGTTTTGCATTTGATTCGCTTCATCACAACTGAAACTGAGCTCAATAGGATTGAAACTGGTTTCAAGTGGAGACATGGCACATATAACCTGATCAACAATTCATGTTAAATCACAGTGGGAATGAGGCCTAAGTATTTGAAGGGAGGTCATATCAAGGATGGAGCACACCTGTTTTCTGCTGTTCCAGAGAATAGGACCTGGAACAATGGATGCAAGCTATAGGAAAAGAGATTCAACCTAAACATTAAGAGAAACTTCCTGGCAGTAAAAGCTGTTCGACAGTGGAACACATTCCCTCAGAGTGTGGTGGAGTCTCCTTCTTTGGAGGTCTTTAAATAGAGGCTGGTGGACACCTGTAAAGAATGCATGAATTGTGAGTTCCTGCATAGCAGGGCCCTTGTGGTCTCTTCCAACTCTATGATTCTATGATTCTATGATTCTATGTTAGCTGTATAGTGTTGCACATAGACAGCAGTGCAACATAAACCAATGGACAAAGCCAAAGGGAGGGCAAAATTTGAGGGAGAGATGTTAAATAGTTCTATTTACTATGTATTTCTGCAAGCAGCATTCAGAACTATAGTTTTTTGTGGGTTTTTTGGGCTGTGTGGCCATGTTCTAGAAAAGTTTCTTTCTGACGTTTTGCCAGCATCTGTGGCTGGCAGATGCTAGTGAAACATCAGAAAGAAACTCTTCAAGAACATGGCAACACAGCCCAAAAACCCCACAAAAAGCATGGATGCCAGCCATGAAGCCTATGACTTCAACTATGGGCCTTTGCAGACTGCCAGAAATAGTGCAAATTGAGTCCAACTGCCCTGACTCAGTGCTAGGGAATCATGAGAACTGTAGTTTATTGTGGCACTAGAGCTCTCTGACAGAGAAGGCGCAATGTCTCAGAAAAAACTACAGTTCCCATGATTCCCTAGCACTGAGCCAGGACAGTTAAAGTGGACTCAATTTGCACTATTTCTAGCAGTCTGCAAAGGCCCTATGTTACCCTACAAGCCCTGATTTTCTCACTTGTCTCAATGCAGTATAGAGTTATACAGCATCCTCTAGGTGTAATAGTGAGGAGAGCAATCCCAATAGCATAGCACATTTTTTGTGTGTGTGGGGGGGAGCTACTTTAACACTAGAAAGGACTTGTGTGTTAATGCTGTAGGGCTCATCTGAGTTCCATTCCAATATCATCCAGAGGGCTTCATGATTGCCACCTGAGGTTCTAAATATTAGGCTTCTCCAATTCATGACCAACTTCACCAACCAATTCATAATGATAGATGAACTTTTGTTGTTCTTGCTGGTAGAATAACATCCAAAATCCACAAAACAGTGATACCTTTATTTGACCAACTAGTGCACAAAATACATAATTCAAGATTTTGAAGTTCCATTGACTTCTTTATCGGGCAAAGGTGTTAAAAATCAGACATGAGGGGGGAAATGATAATGTTAGTCACAGGTCTGCATTTTGTCAAGATGTGTTGATGTGTTTTTCTGTGTTGAGATAGTGTAGAAGGATATCTACGTAGACAGGCCTTTCCTCCTCCTGGCCATGTGGTACTGGGAACAAAGTAAGCCCAGGAGATAAGGTTTTAATTCCATTAGCAATACAAAATGGTACTTCCTCTGAGATCCAAGATATCTTCATCCTGGTAGGTCCCATTGTTTTCTTAATAATAATAATAATAATAATAATAATTAATTAATTTTATTTTTAACCCGCCCTTCTGCTAGGCAACCGGGGCAGCATACAACAGACTGCAACAATAAAAGAATAAACACTTCAATCAAGTTAGTCCCCCTAACCTGCCCATCCCTTAAAAATAGATTAAACGAAGATAGTATTAAAACAACAGAATAAAACAAAAATATCATATAATAGAACCATAAAACAGGCATAAAAAAAAAACAGGCAGTGGCAGCTAGGGAAAAGGACCAGGCCATCTATGGCCGGGAGATTATTCTGGGAAGGCCTGCTGGAAGAGATCCGTCTTTACTGCTTTTTAAAAGAAGTCAAGAGTGGTGATAAGACGGATCTCATCTGACAGGCCATTCCATAATCTTGGAATGGCAACAGAGAAGGCCCTCTGGGAGGTCTGCAACAGCCTAGATTTCATAGGCTGTAGCAGATTCCTCCCAGAGGACCGAAGTGCGCAGAGGGGATCATACGGGAAGAGGCGGTCCCGGAGATAAGTTGGACCCAAGCCATGTAGGGCTTTAAAGGTCAAAACCAACACCTTGTACTGTGCCCGAAAACTAATTGGCAGCCAGTGGAGAAATTTCAGCACTGGTGTAATGTGCTCTCTCCTAGATGTACCAGTGAGTAATCTGGCTGCCATATTTTGGACCAATTGAAGTTTCCCGGTTAGGCACAAGGGTAGCCCCATGTAGAGTGCGTTACAGAAATCCAAACGTGAGGATACCAGAGTGTGTACCACAGTTTCAAGGTCCCTAATCTCCAGGAAAGGGCGCAGCTGGCGTATCAGCCAAAGTTGATAACAGGCACTCCTGACCATCGCATTCACCTGTGCTATATTGTGAAAGATAAAGATACAATGACCAATGCAGAGAAATAGAAGACAACAACAACAAAAAAAGAAGAACAAGAGATCTATTTCACAAGATCCGGAAATCAAAGGAAAATTCAAACCAAGGACTGGGACGATCAATGACAATAAAAACAACATAATTCAAGACCAAGAAGGAATAAAAAAATGTTGGATGCAATACACAGAAGAATTATACAAAAGAGATGACAAAATGAAAGACACATGGAATAAAGAGCCATATGAAGATGAACCCCAAATTCTAAAAAGTGTGCCAAAATGGTGCCCAGAGTCGTGCGCATGTGTGTGGCAGGAGGCCTCGCGGGCTGGTAAGAAGGCCTCAACGGGCTGGGTCTGGCCCGCGGGCCGTAGTTTGGGGACCCCTGATCTAAGATATGCAGATGACACTAGAGTACTAGCAGAAAACCTCACAGACCTGGAACAACTACTAAGGGAGATCAAAGAAGAAAGTGTTTAATGTTGAACATAAAGAAAACAAAAATATTGAACACCGAGGACCTTCACAAGTTCAGCCTAGACAATAAAGAAATAGAAATAGTAGAATAATTCCCATACCTAAGATCAAACATTGATAGAAATGGGGATTGCAGTCAGGAAATCAGAAGACTAAGAATGGGGAAGGTGGCTATGAAGAACTAGAAAAGAGGCTAAAATGCAAAGATACACAACTCAGCAAAAAAATTAGAATCATACAAGCAATTGTATTTCCTATTACCATGTATGGATGTGAGAGCTGGACAGTTAAGAAAGATGATAGGAAGAAAATAGATTCCTTTGAGATGTGGTGCTGGAGAAGAGTGGAAGCGTGCTGAGGATCCCATTGACAACCAAAAGGACAAACAGGTCCTAGAGCAGATCAAGCCAGAAACCTCCCTGGAAGCCAAGATGACCAAACTGAGACTGTTGTACTGTGGACACATCATAAGAAGAGAGGACTCATTGGAAAAAACAATAATGTTGGGGAAGGTGGAAGGAAATAGGAAGAGAAAAAGGCCACATGCTAGATTGATGGACTCTATCAAGGAGGTCATGGATATGGGGTTGCAGGAATTAAGTAGAGCAGTGGAGGACAGAGGGTCTTGGAGATGTTTCATCCATAGGGTCACCATGAGTCAAGAGCAACTCAGGGGCCATTAACAACAACAACAACAACAACAACAACAACAAACTTTGTGCTGGATTATATCCCATGCCAAATTAGGTTCTAGATCGTTTCCCAAATATTGGAATTCAGGAGTAGACAACACATGGTCTGCAGGCTTAAACCCATTTTTCCAGGCCCCAAACCTTCCCACACCTTTCTGTCAATTAAAACTGACAAGAGGAAATCACACTCCAGGAAGCTTCCAGGAAGCATAATTCTCCTTTAAAACAAATCACGCTACCCCTATGCACCTTGTTTTAAGCAAAACCTATATCAGTAGGTCCTGTGGGAATTACTGAGAAGTAGTGCAGTGTAGCGGTTTGAACAACGGACTAGTACAGTAATTCCCAAAGGGGCAATGGAAAGATCCAGGAGGGCAGTGAAAGAAAAGGGGGCAACAGGATGGCAGTGAGGGAAATGGGAGCAGCGGGGGGGGGCTTCTGTCAAAGTACTGGTGCACAGGAAAGACAAGGGGAAACAGTGGCCATTAGGACCTTGGCGGGGATGAAAGTTGCATGAAACTTCTTTTCAGAATCCCTTAAAACCACTGCAAGACTAGCACAAGCAAGAATCTTCTTGGTTGCTGCTCACAAGGTGACTGGTTACAAAGGGAGCAGTGATCAAGATTGGTTGTTTTGAATTTATTTTGAATTTCGATTTATCTGCGGCATTTGACACCGTGGATCACTCTCTTTTAGCTGATGTACTTTCTGACATCGGGTTCTCAAACTCAGTTCTTAACTGGTTTAAATCCTATCTGTCAGATAGATCTTTTGCAGTGGTCACGGGTGGCCAAACTTCGTCCCCTGTTCCCCTATCTGTTGGAGTTCCCCAGGGTTCCGTTCTGGGTCCCCTATTGTTCTCTCTTTACACCTTGTCCCTAAGAAAACTTATTAGTTCTTTTGGTTTTTCCTATCATCTGTACGCCAATGATACCCAACTGTATCTTTCCACTCCTGATCTCTCTCAAGAGCTTGAACAGCAAGTTTCATCATGTCCCAGCTGTCTCTCTCTGGATGCGTCACCGGCGTTTGAAGCTCAATATGTCCAAGACAGAGCTTCTTGTGTTTCCACCTAAGTCTTCCTTTCAACCCTCCTTTTCTGTTTTTGTTGATAACACTTCTATTTATCCGGTCCGGGAAGCCCGCAGTCTTGGTTTCATTTTTGATTCCTCATTGTCCTTTATTCCCCATATTCAGTCCACAGCCAAAGCCTGCAGATTTTTCCTTTACAATATCGCCAAAATCCGTTCCTTTCTTTCAGCCTCCACTGCTAAGACTCTGGTCCACGCTTTGGTGGTTTCTCGATTAGATTGCTGTAATCTCCTTTTAGCTGGGCTTCCTCTTTCTCATCTTCGACCTTTAATTTCTGTTTAACATTCAGCCGCCTGTATCATTACTTTTGCTCGTCGCTTTGATCATGTTTCCCCTTTGTTGTCTTCTCTTCACTGGCTTCCCCTCCCTTTCCGCATTTAATATAAGCTTTTGTTGTTAACTTTCAAAGCCCAGCATGGGCTAGCCCCTCTTTACTTATCTGACCTTCTCTCTCCCTACACTCCCTCCCGTACCCTTTGTTCTAATACTCAAGGTCTGCTGTCCCAACTAAGGATCTCCACTGCTCCATCTCGGATTCGCCCCTTTTCGCTTGCCGCCCCTCACTTCTGGAACCTTCTTCCCCCTCAAACACGGGCCATTACTTCTTTATCCACCTTCAAATCTGAGTTAAAGACTATTTTGTTCAGGGAGGCATTCCCTGGTATTGTCTGATATACATTTACTTGTTTTCTCACTTAGGTTTACAGTGGATGTTGTTAGTAATTGTTGTAATTGTCTTTGTTTAAACTGACTTTTATTATTTTGCTCATTGTTTTAGCTTAGATTGTACGCCTCTGGCAGGTTTTATTTGTTATTTGTTTTATTCTTGATTGTCTTTTGTACAGTGCTGAGTACACTGACAGCGCTCTAGAAATAAACTTTAGTAATAATAATTAATAATAATTTGCAGTACAATGGTAGACCTAATATGAAGAAATACACACAATGTGTGTGTACTAGGCTTGTTGCCCAAGAGGAAATGGGGTGGCAAGCCAAAAAGTTTTGGGACCACTGAACTAGCACTACTAAGAGTTTATGGCTTTAATCCCCACTCAACAATGGAAACCCAATGGGTGACCTTGGGCAATTCACATTCTTTCAGTCTCAGGAGAAGACATTGACAAAATTCTCCTGAATAAATCTGGCCAATAAAACCTATGATAGGATTGCCAAAGGTCAGAATTGATTTGAAGACATGTAACAAGTGGGATTCACTGAGGTTCCCTGTCCCTGATTTAATTCAACAAGAGAAAAGGTGTACATAAAGAGGGTCAGCATGGTATAGTGCTTTGAGCATTCATTAAGGACTCAGGAGAACAAGGTCTGATTTCCTGCTCAGCCTTGGAAACCTACTAGGAGACCTTAGGCAAGTCATACACTCGTAGCCCCAGAAAACCATGTGACAGGGTCGGCATAAGTCAGAAATGACTTGAAGGCACACAACAACAACATGAGTCTGTAAAACATATACTTTTAAAAAATGTTCTTGACCTGATCACTTTGGGGGGAAGCAGACGGGTGGCACTGGGCCGCCCCGGGAAGCTGCGGATCGGGGCCGAGGTATCCGCACTCCTCAGCCCCAATGCACCGCATCCCAGGCCCAGGAAGGAGCGCTAAAATAGTGCTCCTTCCACATGACGCCGAAGGTGCACCGCTAAAGGCCTCTGGCGTACCTTCGGCACCTCTTCTGCTGCAGCGTGTGCAGATGCTGCAGCGGAAGTGTGTCGTCGGAGCACTGGCCGTGTGGAGTGACGGGCGCTCCAACGACGTATTCGGGAAGGGGTTGGGGCACCCAGCGTGAGGCTTCTCCTCCCCTTCCAGGCCTAGAAAACGGCGCTTTGCGCCGTCTGCTTAGGCCCTTTGTGCCCCAAGCTGAACTTATTAAAAGCCTCTGTTGGACCTAATTAAAATTTCCATACATATTTCTTTTCCAGAATGTCTCAGGCTTTATTATGTACTTTGATTCAGTTTCTTGAATTCTGCTCAGCTGTAATGGGATGCTGACATGAAAATAAAGACAAGCAAACCATCTCAGATAACCTTTTAATTGTTTGCAGTGCTTTTCTCCCTTTAGGCCAATCATGTTGGTTAAGTGGTCCAACCTGTAAAACTGCTTTTTCACAAGTGCCCAATATTCAGGTCTGAAGTCAGTAAACATCAGAGCCAAGAGAATTTTTCCATTTGAGCCCAGCGCCACCTCTAGATTCACTATATTAGGCCAGAATGTAATGACACCACTGATATTTGCAATTTCCTTATTTGGTATGCAAGGCTCAGTTAAAAACTACAACGACTAGAATTGCAAGCCATTATGAATGGAAGAAACCCTGGGACTAAAAATCACTTAGATGACACTATAAGATTCCTTACAATATATTAAAATACAATCAAAAATCCCAAAACCCACCCACCCCTTAAAAAAGTATTAAACCAATTTATCCATTAAAACAGCTTAATTAAAACATATAAATAAACTCAACTCACTAAAACAAATAAAAAATGACAAACAAAGCAGCGACTGCAGCCAAAAATGGGATAGGAAGAGATAAAGAGATTCCTGAGGCTGGGAAATCTAGTCAGGAAAAGGCCTGCTGGAAGAGATCCGTCTTAACAGCCTTTTTAAAGCTGCTTAAGGTCGTAATCTGACGGATCTCATCCAGCAGGCCGATCCATAGTCTGGCAGCGGTTGCAGAGAATGCCCTCTGGGAGGTTACAGACAGCTTTGTTTTTATCAGCTACAGCAGGTTCCTCCCAGAGGACCGAAGTGCACAGGGTGGATTATATGGGAGGAGGTGGTCCCAAAGATAGGTTGGACCCAAGCCGTCTAGGGCTTTAAAGGTAATAACCAACACCTTATACTGGGCCCAGAAACTAATAAGCAGCCAGTGAAGTGATCTTAAAATCGGTGTAATATGGTCTCTTCTTGATGTTCCCGAGACCAACCTGGCTTCCATATTCTGTACTAATTGAAGTTTCCGGACCAAGCATGAGGGTAGCCTCATGTAGAGCACATTACAGAAATCAAGATGGGAGGTTACCAGGGTGTGCACCACCGTCTCAAGGTCCCTGACTTCCAAGAAAGGGCGCAGCTGGCATATCCTTTTTCTTAGTGTTGCCAGGTTTTCAAAAAATAGCAATAAATGAAGCTCAGAGTTCATAACATGCAGGGGTGACAACCAGGAAATAGTTACTAACTACTAGTAGCTACTAGCTTGTATTCAACTAAAATATGAAATGAAAGTATTGATTTCAATTAACTTAGCCATGTATTTCTCTGTACAAGTAACATATTGTCCACGCTCATAAATTCATGATATACACATTCCTGTCTGTATAAAGGGCTCACACCACAAAATACAGGATTTTTGGCATCTTTTTCAGTTCATATAAAAGGAAACGCTTCCCAACTTTCAAATAGGGGGCAGTTTTTTTTTATAATAAGGGATACCTGCCAGAGTCAGTGTGGTGTAGTGGTTTGAATGCTGGACTATGACTCCAAAGACCAGGGTTTGATTCCCAGCTTGGCCATAAAACCCACTGGCCAACCTTGGACAAGCCACATGCTCTCAGCCTCAGGGAAAGGCAATGGCAAATCTCCTGTGAACAAATATTGCCAAGAAAATCCCACAATAGGGTCACTTTAGGGTTTCCATAAATCGAAAAAGACTTGAAAGCACATAACTGTCAAACACACAACAGCCCTATAAGGGGCAAGCTTTCCAGGCCTCAAATAAGAGATGTCATTTATAATAAGGGACACCTGGCAACCCTATTCTCCTTGGAGCTGTGATTTGGTTAGTTAAAAAGCAGAAACAAAGGACATTTACTGCAGGCCTTAGGGGTCAGGACAGAAAAAGAGGTTTCAATTCATACACACACACACATTTGTTCATGTCCTATACTAGAAAAATGTTGCCACCCTCTGGCCAACTGAACAGAACTGTCATCCTATGTAGTATAAAAATAAAATAATAGAGCACGATGGAAGGGCGAGAGGAGACTAATCTCTCTTCACTGTTTGTGCATTTACTTTTATAACTATATATATATTTTACAGTGGTGTAATTCATTTTGAATGATGTAAAGCAGCATACTCGAACTATATGCCCTCTAGAAATGTTGAACAGTAGTTCCCATCATCCCTTGGGTAATAGTCTGATACATCTAGATGATGCCAGATTGAGGAAGGCTGATGCAAAATAACCTTTAAGGAAAAAACATTATGCTAGAATGAGCTTTTGCAAGAGAGACTGCAAGATTTTGGAAGATTGTAAACAATGAAAGAAAAGAGGGCAGAAAAAGATGGATGAATGAATGGGCAGACAGACAGACATGTAGGTTATAGATCTAAATGAGACCATAAACTCTGTAAGGCAGTGGGGTGAAACTTAACATGTCTAGATACTTTGAAAAATAGATTTTAAAATTTAAAGCAGGCCTTCCTATTTCTATCTTGGGCACATGGTCTTTACAGCTATAAAAACCCAAGGAAATGAGTCTGATGAACTATGGCCCCGTGCTGGTGGCTGGGCAACCTGGACAGATGCCCAGAATATTGCCAGTAATTAAGAGACTCCTAATGAGGTTGATGGCACTTAATTTCCAGGGAGGGAAATGATGCTAGCCCTGGACCCAGGAGACGTTTGGTGTAAATTTAACCCAGCTGCTTCTATGCACTAGAGATGTAAAGAATATTTGCAAATTTTCTGATTCTTAAAAGTATAGGAAAAGAAATCTTGAGATGTCAAGACATCCCTTCAAAAAAAGACGTCAACCATTGTGCAATTATTATTATTATTATTATTATTAGCTCCTGTAGAAAAATGGAAAAACCAGCAATTTTTTTGTCAGCATAACAAAAAAGGTTAGGTTTTGAGGGAGAAGAAAAATGTCTTATGCAAAAACTGTTTTGCATGCATGCACACACCCACAAAAGCTTTGTCAAATTTTCACAGAGAGATCCCAAAATGCCCTTCAAAAAATCATTGAGGGAAACAAAATACAGAAAAACCTATCATAATCTCATCCAGTGGTAACAAAAACTTTTGAAATGTTTGTTTCTTATGGATATTTACATTCCTGTTAGGAACACAGCCAATTACTTCATAGCTGTTTGGAGCTGGTAGCTGAAATTCAGAATGGTGATTGTCTCTTGGGAAAATATTGTGGTTTATTTGTATGGAATTTTTAACACTGTAAGCCATCCCGATTGCTCAGCAGAGGGGTGGAGTATATTATTATTATTGTTATTATTATTATTAATTATAAAACAGGCTACACAGAGGTACCTGCCTCAGAAAGGACAAGTGTAGGCCTCCACAGCCATCCACTCATATGATTTCTTTTATTTCTACTTTCTAGGAAGAGGTGAAAGTGAGGGTGGAGATATTAGTCCTAACTAACTGTAAAAGCAGCAAGTCATGACTATCTGGATTGGAATAATAGTGATATATGTTGTTGTTTCCGACTTATGGCAACCTTAAGGCAACCCTATAATGGAGTTTTCTTGGCAAGATTTGTTCAGAGGAGGTTCCCTTGAGGCTGAGAGCATATGACTTGCCCAAGGTCACTCAGTGAGTTTCATGACCGAGAGGGAAATCAAACTCTTCAAGCCACTATGCCACACTGGCTCTCAGTGATATTTTATTTACCGTATTTTTCGCCCTATAACACGCACTTTTTCTTCCCCAAAACGTGCGTGGGGAAGTCAGTGCGCCTTATAGGGCGAAGGGCTGAGGCCGCGGGGAGAAGGAGGGCTCCTTCCCCCCGCGGCCTCAGTCTTTGAATTCAAAGACTGAGGCCGCGGGGGGAAGGAGGGCTCCTTCTCCCCGCAACCTCCCCGAACCTCGCTTTGATCCCAGCACCAGCCCATTCAAAGACTGAGGTCGCGGGGGGAAGGAGCCCTCCTTCCCCCCGTGACCTCAGTTCAATGGGCTGGTGTTGGTATCGGAGAAGTTCTCCGATCCCAGCACCAGCCCATTGAACAACCGGCCTCCGGCTAAAGGGAGGAATCCTTTTTTCCTGGATTTTCTTCCTTTAAAATTGGGTGCGTCTTATATGCCGGTTCGCCTTATATGGCGAAAAATACGGTATTTACTTCAATTATACCCCACCTTTCTCTGACAATGGGATTCAAAATGTACCCCTGCCAATACACACACATACTATATAGTTGAGTCAGAAAGCAGAACACTGGGGATCTCTTGCCCAGAATCCAAACATATTTCAAGCTAGGTCCATTACTGAGATTGCTTTTTCTTGCATCAACTAACCATACATGTTGAATGACATCATGACATTCCACTGTACTTTTCCCTGAGCTTGCCTTCTGTATTACATCAGTTGCTGGCAAAGATGTACACATGATGATATCTTATGTGTTATGTGACATTAGCTCTCCAAGAGAGCAGCTAAATGAAAAGCTAAAAGCAAGAGTGGTTCTTTCTTTCTAACCACTTCAGTTTTTGTTTTGAATCCCACCTGAAAATACAGATCCAATCACCCTGCTTCCAAATGTACCCAGTTAACTCCAGCTGCCCTGGGATTACCTCTGTGAACAGTGTAGAGTTGGGCCTTTGCAGACTGCCAGAAATAGTGCACATTAAATTGAGGCACTGGCCTGGCTCAGTGCTAGGGAGTCATGGGAATTGTATTTTTTTCTGAGACATTGAGCCTTCTCTGTCAGAGAGCTCTGGTGCCACAATAAATTACAGTCTTTGCCAGCAACTGATGCAAGTCTCACAACAACAGTCTCTCTTCAGACTGTAATTATTGTGCACAGTCACTGCTACCAAGCATACTGAACAGAAGAATCACTGTCACAAAATGGGTACAAGACAGAAAGATTCCAAGGCATTTGCTTTAAAGACGGTTTGCCCTTTCAGTCTTGGGTCAGTTCCTGTAGCCAACTGTCCTTCTCCTATAGACAGTTCTATCAATGGACTGCTAGATACCATAGAACCAGTGAAAACAAATCTTTTTTTATTCTTTATTTTTCACTTATTTTTAAAATCTTCTGAAAAGAAGTAATATGTACTGTAAATATGGTAATGATGGAAGGATTATTTATGTTGGCTGTAAAAATATGAGAAAGAAAGAAAGAAAGAAAGAAAGAAAGAAAGAAAGAAAGAAAGCAAATGTTACCCACAATGTTCAAACCAATGCTTACTGTGCTGTGTGCTTGGCCAGTAAAAATTTCACAATGATCACCCCCAGGATAATTTCTCTAATGTATCTTCGAGTTCTTGTGCCTTATAAACCACTGCATCTTTATCTTGGCCTAAAACAGACAGCAAAAGAATTAAATTAGAGAAGACAAATAGAGCTGTTATGATTACTTTGGAATGGTTCACTGCTCCAATAATTAAGGGGGAAAAATAAGGAGATTCTTTATGAAACCCATAACTGCACCTCCATTTTATCCACCATGTTAGCCAGAGTGGTGTAGTAGTTTGAATATTAGATGACTCTGGAGTTCAGGGTTCAATTCCCCGCTTGGCTATGGAAACCCTCTGGGTGACCTTGGCCAATTCACATACTCTCAGTCACAGAAAACCCCATGATAGGTTCACCTTAGAGTCATCATAAGTTGGAAATGACTTTAAGGTACAAAAAAAGAATATGTGCTATTGCAGCTAGTAGTGATATCCTTTGCATTAACAGTAAAAGTTAAAGGTATTCCCTGTTGACAAGGTTGTCAAGTCGTGTCCACTCATCAGGCACTGTGCAGGGGGCCAGGTTCCCATAACCTGTGAAGAAGATAGAAAGAAAATAATCACAACATTTGCTATGCCTCTCTAAATAACCATATCAGATTTGTGCCCACACATGTCTGATGGCCAATTTATATTTTATACATCATATTCTTCTGTAGTGGGAGATTGACTCCTACCTGTAGTGGGAGTTTGATTTGTTACCTGTTTAAATCAAAGAGAGAGAAAATTCTTTACTTTGGCAAGTTCATGTTTTATCTTTATATGGCAAGCATTTTGAAGCTTCTGTGAATGTGTTAAAAAAAACATCAAAAATTAAACATGCAAAAATTATGTTTTTCCCCATTCTGCCTGTCTAGATAATTAATCATAGAAAAGGTACATGTAAAAATGGGTGTTGTTGAATATATGGCTTTTTAAATGCACCTTTCAACATCCCAGTCTGTTTTGACGTTGGTTTGTCATGAGTACTTTGTACCATCAGTCATGCATGATTCATCTTTTTACTGGAAATATTGTGGAAACTCAAAAAGGAAAGTTTCCCAGAAAAAAAGAAAAAGAAAAAGAACAGTTCACCTTACCTATGGTGGTGACAACAGTTCCCGCAAAGAAGAAGCTATTACTGAAATCCCAATTGCTGGGATTGGTAGAGTTTCCTTCAGGGTTGACACCTTTCTCCCAGGCCTCCATAATGACCTGAAGAAGAAACATCATTGAAGGGAAAGAGGGATTCAGCCTGTGTTGGATAGGATTACACTCTTCTTGAATGCACACATTACAAGTTTACGTGAATTCCTAGTTTTGATCCTGAACTTGGATGGCCAGCTTCCATGGTGGTGAAGAGTATGTCTGTGTAGTTAGGCTTAGTGGCCCAACTGTCCCAATTCCTGAAGGTGTCAGATCTGGTCATGCTGGCATATGCCTAGCTACATCCCATTTGGGCTACTGTAACATGTTATATGTTAGATTTCTATGTTTGCATTAGTTACATTTTGATTGCTGTAGTTACATCCTGTTTGGATTAAAAGGTAAAGGTATTCCCCATGGACAAGGTTGTCAAGTTGTGTCCAATGTAGGGGTGTGTGTGCTCATCTCCATTACTAAGCCAAAGAGCCAGCATTGTCAGAGACTGTTCTGTGATCATGTGGCCAGCATGATTGCATAGAACACTGTTTACCTTCCCACCAAAGTGGGAAATTAACAGTATATTCATTTTTTTATATGCCATGTCTCATTCATCATCCTTCTTACACAAAATCAAAGAGGAATACTGTCTTTCCCAAAGCCACTTTTTACAACTAGATTTGAGTGGGGATTTGGCTTCATGTCAAAGCCCAGTACTCTTGCCCCTTGGGTTTGTGCACTTGTCTGACCCTAAACAAATCCATACAAAGCCTCAAGTATGCACAAGGATTTTTATTTATTTATTTTAACATAAAACATATATACATATACAATACTAATACAATACTAACAATCAAATGACGTATTACAACAGTACAAACAATCAAAGAACAAACAGATAAATCATATTAATTCTATACTTACAATCAAATAAACAAAAACAAAAAACAACAAGAGAAACAAACAAACAAAAACCAAAAAAAACAGAAAAAAATCTAAAAATAACAGACAAAAAATGGTACAACAGCATTTTAGGAGAGAATCATTAACATTATTAAGTGTTATTTATCGCTAACAACTACAAATTTATTTTTGTACTTCCTATTACTCTTAACATTCCGTGTATTCCTTTTTACACATCTAACAAAATTATCAGTAAAAAATATAATTTATCAAATTTTCTTAAATTCGTTAGTTTCACTCTTCCATGAAATCAATCTGAAAAGAAAAAAACAATCAAGTTATTTTTTTCTTAACTCTTTTCATAATTAGTAACTTCTTTTAATATTGCTATTAATATTGGGGTTTTTCAGATTTGTAGCCCAAATTCCCCAATTATGTTCTAAAAAGATAAAGACTTTTTCCCAGACATTGACAAATACATCAGATTTTTCGTCTCTTAAATTTCTTGTAATTTTGTCTAAATCCAGAACCTCATAGAGTTTAAACAGCCATTCCTCCGTAGTAGGTGCTTTCTTATTTTTCCAACTTTTGGCCAACACCATTCTTGCCGATGAAATCATATAAAATAACACACAACCGTACTTCTTTTCTAATTGGTTATCTAACATATTTAATAGAAAAATTTCTGGTTCGGGCTGTATTTTTATTTCTAGTATATTGTTAACTGTACAACAGATGTTCTTCCAGAATTTTTTGGCCTCTTTACATCCCCACCAAATATGAAAAAGGGTGCCCTTATTTGTATACCACTTCCAGCATTTGTTACTTGAAGTATGCACAAGGATTGCTGCAATTGCAATTAAACACCACTGCCATGAAAATGCTGTCTGTGATTATTTCCACATGGACTCTGTTAACACTGTTGAACATTGCAGCATGTTCAATATTTTGTGTGGATTTTAAAATTGCTATTCTCCTTTGGAAGTTGTACATTTTCCCTATCCAGTGCTGAAAACAAACATCAAGACATACTTTGAAGGAGGAGGAGGAGGGGTGTGGTGAAGCAGTATCATGGCTATCCTTCTTCCCCATCTACCTGCAGACAGTTGAATTGTATTTTCATAGGGCCCTCTGTTAAGTGTGAGACAGATAAATCAAATAAGCTTATCGCATGGCACTTACAAGAACGGGAACGGAATGGAGCAAAAATGCATTTTACTGCACAGGAGAACACCACCAATGCACTGGGAGTCCCCAAGGCGTTCCCCAGCCATTTCTGGCAGCCGATTTTTGAAGGACGGTTTTGAACCAACCTTTAAAAATCGGCTGCCAGGAATGGCTGGGGAACGCCTTGGGGTCTCCCTGCAGCACCGGTGGTGTTCTCCCATGCAGTAAAATGCATTTTTGCTCCATTCCATTCTGTTCCATTCCATTCCCGTTCCTTAAGTGCCATGAGATAAGCTTAATAGTATAACAACTGAAAATGTTTAGACTGGGGTGCTATGGCATGCAGAAAATGGCTCGATGTTTGTTTGTTTTGGAACTTAGCAGTGTAGGAGAGCTAGGTTTGAAGACAGTTTATACCAATTTTGATAAAGAAAGGAGAGGAAATGGCTTGTTTTGATGAGAGTTTAAATTCTAGTGAGCGACTCCAGTAGTTTGATTCCAGTAGTTTTTGTATGTTTCTAGATTTTTAAAGAGGAGAACTCAGATAAATGTGGGTAAGTATGGACTTTGTTGGCATATTTTTCCCTCTAGCTTCCATGTTCAAATGGGATCTGTTGCCTTTGGAGTATTAAGCCCCCTGTTCATTTACCTTGGTATGAAAAGATGCATAGGGATAGATTACTGAGGATGATTTTGAAAGTACCTAGAACTAATGGAGGATGAACCAGTTGAACTAGTACAAGATAGTTAATCAGCACATGTATGATGTGTCTGCCGACTAAGAGCTCTCTTGCTGTCCCTCAACCCCTAAACATCCTCCCAGCTTGTTTCTCCCTATCAATACTTCTCCTTTCAACTATGGAAAAAGTTGACATTGCCATTTGAGTCACTACTGGCACTTGAACTATTCATAAATGATTTCCCTGTCCTACTTCCTCTGTACTTACCAGAGAGAGTAATATAAACAGTAAGACAGAAAAATGAGGATAGAATTTAAGACACTGAAGTAAAAAGAAAAAAAGAAGTATGTATAATGTGCTTTGCCATAGTGGTAGTACTATATCATGTTTTTAGTGAGCAGATAGACATGGGGTTTTGGTAGATCCACACTGCCACTGACAGTCATCCAGTTCCAGCCAGTGATGAATCTGGAACTAACTACAGGATAGAATACAATACCATAGCAAAGCTGTGTAAAGTCTGTTAAGGTAACACTCTTCCTTCTCTCCCAACAACTGTAGGTAGCATTTGAAGTCCCTTATCACAAAATCTTACATTGTTTGTTCTTGTTTGTTAAGGAAGTTGTAATTAAAATTAAAAGTGGACTTGTGGAAATGTAATGCAAAGGCAACAGCATTATGGGTTATTCATGCAGTTGCACTGAATGACCCAAAAGTTTATAGGGCAAATGTCACTTTTAAGAAAAGGCTCCCCCCCCCCCCCTGCTTTACCTGAGTAATCATAACTCAGCTTGAGCTGTTTATTCCTGCATTGTTCAATCAGCATGAAGGCTGTCTTTCTGATATATCAGTCACATCATTAATGGGAGAAAAGGCCTTCTTGAATTCAGTTTAAGAATGCTATGAATCTATTGGTAGACAATTAACTAATGGATTTTCCCAAACGCAGATATATTTTTTTATAAGACTGCAAGCAAAAATACATCCCATGGCACCCTACATTTGTTTAAAGTAAAGCAATATTTTAAAAACATAATTTCCTACAAAGCAGTTTTCCTCACATATAAATGTTCATGACTGCAAGAAGGAAATGGTAGAAATCCCGAGGAACAATGGCTGTGTTGAGATTTAGAACAGATGGGACTGATAAAGCATATAAAATCAAAAGACTAGCAACAAGACTTTCTTGTGGCAACGAAAACTGTTAAAGATACTAAAAGCCATGTAGACCTGGAAGGTTTTGACTTGTCTTCTGAATGACAGAAATGTTGGCAGCTGTTTCACTTGTTGGAAAAGGAAAACAGCCCATAATTATGTGTCACGCTAACAAAGAGGCTTCCTCTGCCATCACTACCCATCTTATCCAGGGAATATACCTGGATGAAGTCTTCAATTGATAAGCTTGCATTTCAGACTCATAATGGAAAAGATGGAGCTTTAAACACCTTGAAAACAACTCATTTAGGACATTTGTGTTTGTGCCTTGAGTCACGTTTCAGTAGAAATAGAGGTTGTCTTAATTATCTCTTGTGTGGCTCTTCACCCTATAATAGCTGGTCTCTCTTCATCCATTTTGGAGCACTGGAATAACTGGGCCCAATCCAACCAAATTAAAGTAGTATTGGTTTAAATGGAAGAATTAAGCATGTGATGGGAATCTGTTTATTTATACAGCACTCTCAAGACCTTTGAGCCCTTGGGCTGAAAAAGTTTCAACACCTCTGCACTATGAACAGGTTCTATCATATCAATAAAAGGGATAAATATTATGAACTCTGATTACAATGTGAAAAATGTGAAGAGATTCTAAATAATCTGAGCAGTGATTTAACTGACCTCAGCCAGGAGCAGACAATAGCCAGCTTACTCCTGGGATTTCCCGATTCATGGGGAGTACCCACTAACCCACGGTGGTCCAACAACTGAAGTGCAGTCTGCTCTCTCCCCTCCCCCACTCCTGCTACAAGAAAAGACCCACCAAAATGGAGCATTTGTGGCTACAAGCTGCACCACACCCTAATTTTTTCCAATCCCATCACAAACACATGTACACATGTATATGAGTGCACAAACACTCTGCCAGAAGTTGTGATCACCCCCTCCCCATTGCACCCAGCCACCAGTCCGTTGGATGCTCTGCACAACTGGCTGCTCAGTAACAGAAATGATTGTGTGATTGATCAACCACTTATATAGTGCATCAATGAGTCCAGTAATACATACCCCTTTTCTCCCCCGATCCCTTATACCCCCTTTTGAACCAGCCAGTTTGTTAATGTTTTTATTAAATCCATTGCATCACTGGCAACCAGATGTGTTTTGACAGGGTGTCCAATGGGTCAATGGTGCAGCTGCCCATTCATGCACTTGTGCAATCGATTGATGGGGAGGTGATAAAAAGAAATTATGGCAAGCGATAGCACTGGCGGCTTGGCTGGCCCAGGGTACATGCATTGACCAAATCTGCAACAATGTGCAGTCCACATGCCGGTGCGACAGTTCACATTTTTCAGCTAGGAGCAGAGCAAACCAGTATATTGTTTGCTCTGCTGTTTAGTCCCAGAGTGCAGCTTGGTACTGTTTTCCTCCCATTTAGGCCATGTGCATCATCTGAACAGGTAAGTTTCATGCTGAGTGGGGCCACTTCCTGCAGCCCATGTGGACAGCCCCTCCATAAGCTATGAAGCAAAAGTACTCCAATCGTTCACTGTTATTTCTTGAAGAAGCAAGCATTATATCGAGGTAAACAAATCATCTCCCCACTTGTGTCCACCATAGCTCTTCCTTCATTTTTGTACTGATTTCATTAATTATTTCATAAGAAATAGAAGGGAACATAATACCTATCCCAGCAGGATCACCATATACACTAATTTATAGCAGTAGGTGTTTTGTAAATCATACAAAACTTGATTTGCTGTTTTCCCATGTTAGTATTGTAGTCACTGCAGTGGACATTTTGTGGATTGGACATTTTGTAGATTTTATTATAGGGGGGATTTTTTAAAAATAAAATAGCTACCTCACTCTGCTACACATTCAGTCAGTCCACTCAGTACACGTTCCTTTGGCTTTCAAAATTGCCTTTTGGCTGGAAGAACAGTCATCAGAAGAGTAACAACCTGTTTAACAAGAGTTGTTTATACAGATTCAACTAATCCTATATGCAGAGGGAGACCTTTATATGTCTAGCAACACTATGAGCTAGTGACCTGTCAAGAAAACAATCAACATATTTTCACTCTCTGGACCCTATTGTTAAGTCTTTATTAAAATAGTATCTACCAGTCCTATGGTGTTAATAACTCAGTCAAACATGAATCATCTATCGTCTCCTATCAGGAATGTTTCACCTGCAGTGGTATGAGCTGGCTTACAGCCTACAAATCATTAAGTTCTCCATGCTTTGGAGAAGGTCCTGCAAGTGTTGCCACACCCTGCTAATGTCTACACGTTGGGAAAAAAAGAAAGAATGAAGCTTCACTCAGCTATCACAATAAGCTTGGAGAAGGAGAAGGAAAATGTCCACACAAGCAAACAGGATGCATGAATAACTGTTCTTCCTTCCATCACTATATAATATGGGAATTTTTAATTGCTCTTACTAAGGACATGTGAATTGCATATTGTGTTCACAACACCCAAGCTTGGTCATTTTCCTCTTCGCCCTGTCTCTGTAGTATCATGACTATTGATTTGCAACCCAGTCTTACAACAGAGGATAAAAATCTGACGCTATACAGATGCTTTGGACTCTAGTTCCTATCAACCACTGCTAGCACAGCCCATTGTCAGAGAGAGGGGATTAAGTCCATCAACATAAGGAAGGCCATAGGTTCACTATCTTTGGGGGGTTGCAGACTGCCAGAAATAGTGCAAATTGAGTCCCCTTTAAGGGTTGGGGTTAGTGATAGGGAATCATGCTGTTGTTTTTTCTGAGACATTGAGCCTTCTCTGTCAGAGAGCTCTGGTGCCACAATAAAATACAGTTCCCATGATTTCCTAGCACTGAGTCAGGGCAGTTAAAGTGGACTCAATTTGCACTATTTCTGGCAGTCTGCAACCCCCCTTTGTTTTATACTATGAATACCTTCAGTGCACTGGCAGAAAAGCAATCAAAATGTAGTAATTAAATAGCAATTAAAATGCTCTCTGAGGGCACATCAACAGTCCTAGAACTCAGGAAGTTTGAATCTACTGGATGCCTGGATGAACAACTTCTTCATGATCCTGTATGCAAGCGGCCTTGAGCCCCATAACAAAAGAGAGATGGGGTATAAGTTTAAACAATGTAATAAAATTAAAGCTAACAGCTGCCTGTAAAGTGAGATCCCTTTTGTCACCCTTGTCGTAGTTATGATTTGCACAAGCATGTTTCAGAGAAATAACAAATATTCATAGAAGTGAGTGTGGAATGTGGGGACTACTATGCAAGGACTATAAGCAACCATGAAGATGATAGGAAGGTATAATCAAGATTTCCAAATGGAGGTAACTAGGATCTCTTTATCAGTATAAACTCTACTATACCCCTGGGGCAGAAATTGCGCAGCCTTCCAGATTTCTCACCATTAGCTATACTGGCAGGGAGTACTGAGAGTTGCAATCCAACCATACTTGTAGGGCAATATAATTCCCACTCCAATATATACTTATAGTTACATTCTTGGAATTTGAATCCTAATATAAAAGACAGAGTATTCCTATATACACACATAAGGCTTGGAAAAAAGTAAAGGTTTGCAGAAGTTGTTTTTGTGTGCCTTGAAGTCATTTCTGACTTATGGTGACCCTAAAGTGAGTCTATCAAAGGGTTTTCTTGGCAAGATTTGTTCAGAGGGGGTTTACCTTTGACTTCCTTTAAGGCTGAGAGAGTGGGATTTGCCCAAGGTCACTCAGTAGATTTCAATGGCTGAGTGTGGATTCAAACCTTGGTCTCCAGAGCCATAGTCTAATGCTCAAACCACTACACCATGCTGGCTCTCTATAATATGCTAACCATCTATGAGATTTATGAGTTCTATGTGGCTCTTCTGCACACAAGGATGCAGAGGTACACAGACAAAATAGATTGTGGGGGAACCCTGCAAGGGTGCTGGAGAGAAAACCAACACTGGGACAGGTAAAGCTTGGAATATTACTCGGAATGCTTTACTGTAGTGGTTTAAACCACATATGTACTAAATCCATGACTAAAAATATAGAGCACTTCACACAACATATACATAATCTTGAAAACTCAATGCCACAAGATGTGATAATAGCCTCTAACTATAGATGGCTTTAAAAGGAGATTAAACAAATTCATGCAGGATGAATTTGCTGTGTCCTCATGTGTTGTTTTTTTTGTTTTGGTTTTCATGTTAAAGGCAGTAACACTGATGGAGCCAGAGATATGTTTATTTGAGATGTTTGGGAACAGTAGGGCAATAGTGCAGAGTGCAATCTTTGCTGCATTGCCCAACCGAAAGTGTATTCATGTACAGGACTTTGACTACAGGTTATGGAATAAAATTATTGTCTCTATATCAGATAGCTCATGCACTTATTCCATTCTTGTCCTACACACATATTGTAAGACTCATTACTTTGTAATGGGTGGAGTGATATATTTCTATACCACAACTTTGTAATTCTTTACAGAGGATGTGTCAAGGCTGCCAAAACCACTTCAGAGGCTGAAGACACAGTGCCAAAAAAGTAGTGTCTGGCAATAACAGTTCGGCCTTGAGTTCTGTACTGCTCCTCTTTACCTAATGTATTTTCCACCCAAAATCCAAATCATATTGTTCTCTTTTCATAGCCAAGGCATTTTTCCATAAGTTCAAAGTGACATTCTTTCTTTTTGATGCACTGAGATTAGTTACATATTGAGCAATTTTTAAATGAAGGCCAGCAGAAATATTTCTCTGTTGCAACCAAATTAAAATTCAACCATCCAGATTATTATTCATAATAGTTTCAGCACCCAGATTGTTCGCTATGTACTAGCTTGTGCTGCAAATAGTTTGCTAGATGAAGGCTGTGTGGAGAACTGGTGGTTCTTCCAGCAAGTCAAGTATTATTGATAAAAACTGACAGGAGTTACATTCCTATCTTAACAAAATTTCATTAGCTCCAGTAGAACTCACTTCCAAGAACATATGCTTAAGACTGCAGTATTAAGAATATAAAGATCCCTGCTGAAGAGGACCAAAGCTGTATTTCCACTTCACTTTCTGTGTCTGAAGTGATTTTTGGCAGCCTTGACACATAAAGGCCAACAAGGTGCCTATGAGAAATCCACAAGCAGATAAGCACATGGCCATCCTCCTATCCCTGTTTGTTAGCAATTGGTATTGATAGATGTACTAGCTTTGATACAAGGGTGGTATGTAGACATTGTGACTAGTAGTCATTAATAGCCTTATCATCACTGGGGAAGGTGTGGGTGGGGTGCAGACTGCATCAGGTGACACCCCAGAGCCAGGCTGACACCCAGTTGGGCCCTCTTCCCCCTTCGGTGCAGGAGGAGAGAATGCATGCCCTTCCCAGATGCTCTGCCACTGGTCTTTCTCCCTCAGGGGCGGGGGGGAAGCCTGGTGATGGAGCAGCAGGAGAAGCAAACATGCTCCCTTCCCAGATGACACTATCTGCACCAGGAGACACTCTAGCTAGTGATGCCACTAATCCTCACTGAATTTATCTAGCCCCCTTCCAAAACCATCCAAGTTCATGGATATCATCACATCTTATATTAGGAAGTTCCATAGTTTTAACTGTCTGCTGTGTGAAGGCCTACTTCTTTTTATCTGAGTGTTTCCAGGGACTGAATAAGATATTAACAGTATGAGGCATAAGCTTGAGAAGGAGTTAACTGGGATTTTGTGTATTGCACATTGTGTACTCAGTTTTCTACCCATAGCCAGAAAGTTTGAGTCTTTGGGCCTGTGCAGACTGCCAGAAATAGTGCAAATTGAGTCCACTTTAAGGGTTAGGGTTAGTGCTAGGGATTCATGGGAATTTTTTTTTTTCTGAGACATTGAGCCTTCTCTATCAGAGAGCTCTGGCACCACAATAAAATACAGTTCCCATTATTCCCTAACCCTAACCCTAACCCTTAAAGTGGACTCAATTTGCACTATTTCTGGCAGTCTGCAAAGGCCCATAGTAGACTATAATGATAATATATCATTATCACAATAGTTAAGTGAAAGGTACATGAGGCATGATACTCCTAAATACATTATGACCAGTCAACTTAGTTGGGTCCACATCCTCTACAAGGGGGGGAAAATGACTGCAGAAAACACAAGAGCATCTTCATGAAATAAATGGCTAGTCTATCCCTGCTTTGGAAAGGGGAGGCCTCAGGGAAAGTTGATGTGGCCAGTGCTCCCCACTTCATGGCTATGGGCCTCCTATAGCATTACTGCTCTCTTCAAATATAAAAGGAATAGATATGTGCATGCAACACATCTTCCCACAGCTTGGAAAAGGTACTTTGGGACTACAGTCCCCATGCTGACTAGGAGATTCTTGGAGTTGTGGCCCACAAGTAACTTTCCAAAGATTTACACCTACCTGCACTTGTAAGGAAGTCTCACATCGGTATGAGGAACATGGCCTTTTGTCCTTGGTTGGCTAATAGAATAGGATCTTCTGGAAGATGAAGTTCAGGCACCCCTCAACCCTACTCTCTCATGACTTAGGTACTATAAAGACCCATGATTAGGTAGCACATACTTTAGTTTAACAGTTAACTCAAGAAGATGACTGAGTTCAGTGACTGAACTAAATGTAGCAGTGAAACCCTACCACATCAACCTTTACTTTGTCTCAGTGCATCAACAAACCCATGGTGGAGTCTGGTGAGTAAACTTGTATACTAAGGTCACAAGTGATATTGCTTCTGCTATGTCTGTTATCCAGATATGCAATAAAATGAAGTGATAATGTGGTGGTAAAAATCTCAGCTGGGAGAAATCTGCAGCAATTGGGAGAATCTCATTTTTCAATGTTGTTCTGTGCTTCTTCTTTCTTTTTTTTTTTTTAAAAAAAAGACATTTCCTTGAAAAAGGGGGGGGGGGTAGAAATAAGGCAGTAGGTTAAATGAGAGTTTGTTTCTGACCACATTTTTAATCTTTTTCAATACAGGAGAAGTATGCAAATGGGATCCAAATCACCGGTCATCTGAAGTGAAATAGTCCATTCTGCCATATCTTTCTTCAGCATATATGTACCAAACCTTACTTTGTTGATCAGCTACAGAGGAACATCACAATACAGAAGAATTCCAGACCACCCTACTTCCAAACAGTAAGAACAAGGAATGAAGAATGCTGTTTATTTTGTAGAACTGAAAAGAATGAAGATGATCTCTCTGGCTTTATCCCTTCCTGGAATCAAGCCCAGTATTAGATAACAAGAAAACTATGCTAATAATTTCCCACCTAAACAAGCATGTATTTTTCAAGTCTGACATTATAACTGGCATATCTCATACTGTATAGCGAAATCTCTGCAGGTATTCTGTATTTCTGCAGTTTTTAAAGTTATTGGACAAAATGTGTAATTATGAATCATGGGTTCTAGAATGGGGAAATTTCCAGTTTGTGAAAATATGAAAATATAACATAAGGGGCTATCACCCTAAGGACAGGGGCTGGTGCTGCTATGTATCTATTATTATTTACAGGTTGAATATCCCTTATCTGGAATGCCAAAATCCAAAATATTCCAAAATTCAAAATTGTCCACATGTGGCTGCCATGTCGGAAGGTTCCAACTTGGAAAAATGGCCAGTGGAGCACGTTTCCCAATTCATATTGGAGCAGGGATCTACTCTGAAGTTGGATTCCGCTGCAAAAGCCGTGCAATAAAACATGGCTGCAGCACGAATTAGAGTAAAATTCAGGAGATGTAAGGAGTATTATTTAAGGCATGCAATAATATCCGCTGGCAGTTGAAAGAGGGCCATTCATCAGCTGCTGAGGCACTGGCATGATGTAACTATGCCTGCTGTTCTTTTCTCCCTGAGGCCACAAGTGTAGCAGTGGGAATGAGGAGAGGGCATCTCAATAGTCATTGGTGCCAAGGCATGATGGAGGTGTGCCTGCTGTTCTTCTCTTCCTCAGAGTCCACAGCAGTGGCAATTGGAATGGAAAATTTCTATGAACACAGTTCTCTGGACAACCTTCACAGGAGTTTTATGTATATGTTAAACAACATGGGAGTGGGATGTCAAAACTGAATCCATAGGAATGCAGCAAACAAATGACCAGGGTGTCAAACAGGAAATGAAAGAATGGAAAATAATTTTGCTGAGTTTGAAATCCCTGACAGAGTATCCATTTTATATTGCCCAAAATTTACTTCAAGACAAATGCCACTCGGTCCTCAACGGCTGCACATTAGCAACATTGGCAGTACATTTCAGAGAAATAAAACAGATACAAAACTGTGCAATGGCATACAGATTTTTAAAATGCGCAAACATGCTTCCATTAATGGGGGAAATGTAGGAAAAAGGCATACAAAATATATTGAATGTTTTTAAATGTGAAAAAAATTGCACAAATTCCCTTGCAAGAAGAACTAACAAAGTAACACAACCTCATATAAATCAAGGAAATGACAAGAATGCAGATGGGATTTGGAAAAACACAATGATATTAAGAGAGAGAGAGCTCTGTATGGATCCCACAGTTGAACAACTAATTGGATAAGATTAAGGGTTTTGCACCTTTTTCATTTAAAAAAAATAATTTGGGACTTTTTCTCAAAAAATTATTTGTGCAAACCCCCACAGTTTTACTTAGAAAATGGTGTGTTTTGTGCAGAATACACTAGTGTCTGTGCAATGATTTTTCAGCCAGCTCTTCATATCCACAGATTCTGCATGCATAAATTCAATCAAACACAGGTTGAAAATATATATATTTGAAATAAATAAACCCCAAAGCAAACTGTGATGTTACCATTTGATATAAGGGACATGATTTTACGTAATTGTATATAATGAGACTTGAGCATTCACAGATTTTGGTATCCACAGGGAGTTCTGGTGTCAACCCACAGCAGATGCCAGGACACATTGTATTTCTCTGGCTGTCATGGTGAGATAGAAGGCAGATAGCCATGGGGGAGATGACATTATGAGGTAGCCTACCTCCTTCCTATCTCAGGTAGCAGGAGAACTCATACAGGGCTTACAACGTGCATGTCCAACCCAAAAAATAAATAAATCTGTTTTAGCCCAGGGCAACTGTAGTTGCAGTTTGCAACCTAAGATGACATCTTAAGCTGGTTTCTTTTGTTTTTGCTGCTTTCCCACCCCCACCCCCCATATATGAAGGTGCCAGACTGCTAACATTGCATGGTGATTGCATGGTTAAGCAGTTATGATGGAACATCAAGGTAGTTATATAAACATAGCTGTGTCTGGTTCAAGGTCTTGTATAGGTGTGTAAAGTGAACACAATTTTGTTGTTGGATGCCTTCAAGTCATTTCCAACTTATGGTGACCCTAAGGCAACCCTATCGTGGAATTTTCTTAGCAGAATTTGTTCAGAGGGGGTTTGCCTTTGCCTTTGCCTTCCTCTGAGACTGAAAGAGTATGACTTGTCCAAGGTCACCCAGTGGGTTTCTATTGCTGGGCAGGGATTCAAACCCTGTTCACCCAGTGTCCTAGTCCAACACTCAAACTCCAACCATCCTGTCTCACTCATGGGTGTGCAAAGAGAATGCAACTGCATGTGTCCAATTAGCCAAATAGTTTCCTTCTCAAAGACATGCTTCCAAAGCCAGTTCTTTTTCGTCAGCTTATCTCCTGTGGACGTAGCTGCTTTCCCTGAGAGCAATTGGTGACATAGGTGATTCCAGTTTACAGGCAGCTTGAGGCAGAGTCAAAGTAGCCTTTCAAAAAATAATGTTACAGGTGATGTAAAACTATTCAGATACACCTGTAGGGAATATCCAAACAATGTACTCCCTGAAGGTCACCTGCAGAGTCATTTTCTGTGGCAAAGAGCAAAGGCATAGGGCATTTTTTCAAGGCTACCCAGTCAACTCTCTGCTCAGGTCAGGAGATTTTATCAACTAGCAGGTCAGATTGCCCTCATTCTAATTCAGTGGGAAAGGGAAGAGAAGAGATGTGTTAATTGAATGGGAGACCAGGCAAAGAACCATGCGGTATGTGCTAAGTACTGTTAATTAACTCAAGTGGTGCTTCATTATAAACAGCCAGCAAACCCATTAGTACAGTTGGGAGACTGCATTCCACTTCAATATATTTTAGCATCAGTTTGAATTTCTCTGTGGGTTGTACCAGTACAAAAAGAGTACAAGAAGAGAGATATTAGGTGAAGTATATAAACATTATATAAATATAAGACCTGGAACACCTTCTAAGGAAGATCAAAGAAGAAAGTGCTAAGGCAGGTTTAATGCTGAACATAAAGAAAACAAAAATAATGACCACCAAGGACCTTCAAAGTTCAACCTAGACAATGAAGAAATAGAAATAGTAAAAGAATTATCATACCTGGGATCAAACATTGATCAGAACGGGGACTGCAATCAGGAAATCAGAAGAAGACTAAGGGCCTTTGCAGATGGCACAAAGCGCCGTCTTGGAGGCAAGGAAGGGGAGGGGCAGCCTCATGCTGGGCGCCCCAACCCCTTCCTGAGGACGTCATTGGAGCACCCCCCATTCCACATGGCGGGCACTCTGATGACATCCTTCCGGCTCAGCGTCCAGACACTCTGAGCCAGAAGAGATGCAGAAGACGTGCACGCCGCCTCTTCTGGCACCATTTCCACACCTTGCAGAAGGAGCACTATTTTAGCGCTCCTCCCAGGGCCAGAAAAAGAGTGGCTTGGGGCCGAGGCATGCGGCAGCCTCAGTCCCAATCCGTGGCTTCTTGGGGCGGCCCATGGCTGCCCATCTGCAGAGGCCCTAAAAATGGGGAGGGTGGCTATGAAAGAACTAGAAAAGATTCTAAAATGCAAAGATATACAACTCAGCACAAAAGTTAGAATCATACAAGCCATTGTATTCCCTATTACCATGTATGGATGTGAGAGCTGGACAGTCAAGAAAGAAGATAGGAGAAAAATCAATGCATTTGAGATGTGGTGCTGGAGAAGAGTGCTGAGGATCCCATGGGTAGCCAAAAGGATAAACAAGTGGGTCCTAGAGCAGATTAAGCTGGGAACCTCCCTGGAAGCCAAGATGACCAAATTGAGCCTGTCGTACTTCGGACACATCATGAGATGAGAGGGCTCTTTGGAAAAAAACAATAATGCTGGGGAAGGTGGAGGGAAGTAGGAAAAGAGGAACAGGCACATGCTTCTTCTTCCTCTTCCTCCCCCTGCACCATCCTCGGCCTTCAGCTGTCTCCAGAGAGAAAGCTGAAGGCAGGGGAGGGGTCTGGGAGGAGGAGGAACAGGTGCTCACCTCTTCCTCCTCCCCCCCCCCCCCATGCCATCCCCAGCCTTCAGCTGTCTCCAGAGAGAAAGCTGAAGGCCAGGGAGGGTCTGGAGGGAGGGGGAAATGCGTGCACCTTTTCCTCCCCCTCCCCGCGCCATTCCCGGTCTTCAGCTGCCTCTGGAGAGGCATCTGAAGGCCTGGGAGGGTCTGGAAGAAGAAGGAACAGTCACATGCCTTTTCCTCCTTCTCCCTGCCCTCCCCATGCCAATGAGAATGGTGAAAATGGTGCCATAGGTTTGCCATCACGGATCTAGGTAATACCACAATAAAGGATAAATAGGTTTGCTGACCACTCCATCCTCCCCCTTGCTTTCCACATACCCTCTTGCACTGGAGACAAAGGTGGTACCATTGCACTAAACTGAATAAGACTATTTATTCTACCTACTTTCTGCCATGTTTCCAGGCACCTTCCCTATCCAACTATCTTGGGGTTATTCTAAATCCAAAACAATTTTTTGTTTTGCCAGAGTCAAAACTATCAGTCATTCGAGAAACCCTGGGCAGATCATCAGGTATTTATGGTACCAAGGGCCCATTGAGGCTAGGATATCAGATAAATATCAGCCCCAGCTCTAGCCTCGTATGTGCACAGAAGGTCTCCTTCACTCAATGTGTCACCCTTAGATGCTGACCGAGTCACACCCTGCTTTCTGTGGATTCCTCTTCAGGACTGGTAAACATCAATCCTCTACAACCCTAAGCCTCCATGATCCAATTTCCATACATCTATTTCAGTTAGCCTTGCATGGTGTTTCAGACTGAATTGTTATTGTGTGTTTGTGTGTTGTCTTGCATGTTTCTAAATAAAAACCTTCTTTATTCATTAAACCTGGAGTTCTCCTGCAGTTAGTACTGGTATGGATAGGTGAAAACGGTCCCTCATGATGCCCAACTCTCCTTTAAGCTAAACAGTTACCCAACATTTATGGAGATGCTGACACAGTTGTGGGGAGCAGTTCCCCCAACCTTTTTGGGTAACAATTCCCCTTGCCAGAATGCCAGACATTTTAAAAGTTATAATTGGGATACAGCTCCCAGAATTTTCTAGTCACTATGGGTGCTGGCCATACCAGCTAGGGGATTCTGGAAGTGGTTGTCCAAAAAAAGTAAAATTCCCAGGCTCACAATCTTATATATAGCCCAAGAGAAGAGTTTTAGAATTCTTGAGCAATATACTATTCATTATTTTAACACTGGTCTTTGGGTTGACTCACTGAGTGATGCACAACCCACTGTGACATCAAAGATGGGAAGGTTGCTTGATTGTGCAGAATTAGCATCAGTGTGTCAGGCATCCATATGTAATTGTTGTAGCTTTGGGTGTTAAATTGGTCAATGATGGAATTCAGTAACTTAGGAACTAAAATCCCTCTGGCTGCCTATCAAAGGCAAAACTGGCTTCTGATGTGGCTTTGCTCTACAGAATTGCTTCTCCTAAATCCCAGTTGTAACATAATTCTGGGACATATTGACAATTGCCTGGAGGCTGAGAGTAAAGAAGAGATGGACTTTAGGAGACAGCAGAGAGTGGAAAACAGCTAGCCATAGCCATGTAGTTCAGAAAAATATTTTCTATCTTTATCTCTCCCAGTGTGCTCCTTGAGATGAGCGCATTAGGTAAAAGTTAACATCACAGTCAGAGCAAACAGTAATTAAAACTACTGATGTATACATAAAGACAAGCCACAACAATCCTGCCAGGAGAAAAATAAACCTGAAGCTACATTTCCTCCGGTGGCAGAAATGCTTCCAAACACAACAGCAAAACTGGTATCCTTTTTGATATTGTGGGGACCACCAGTGGGGAATAATTTGGAATTTGGTTCTCATCCTTTAGAAAAGAGCGTGAGAGTTCTGAGGTAGGGTAGAGAGGCCCAAAAGCAAGCCTGGTATTCCAGACTACCTAGGGTGTGTATGTGTACACATGTGTGTGTTTGCTCTTGAGTGTACCTCTTCAAGTCACCTGTAGATTTAATGGAAACACCATGAATTTCACAGGGTTTTCTTAGGCAAGGAGTACATAGAGGTGCTTTTCCCAGTTCTCTCCTTTGAAATAAAGCTTACAGCAAAAGCATCACTAGGGTCTGCATTATCTCAGTGTGGTAACTCATGTTCTCACCCCCAGACAGAACAGCCACACCAGATGAAACATCATGGGGAGAGAGTGGGAGGGAAAGGGGTGGAGCAGGAGGGAGGGAAAGGGGTGGAGCAGCAGGAGAAGGAGAAGCAGCAGCTGGCAGGGTGGGTTCTCGCCATCCATCCCCCTATGACCACCTTGCCACCTTCCCTATTCCACTCAAGCTACCTGGTACATCCTAAAGCTGTCCCTGTACCAGCCAGGGCACCTCTGCTTTCTGCTTGCTGTGGCCGCTGGGGGTGGTGTACTGCTGCTGCCTGACAGCTCCTTCCAGCCCTGGCAGGTCTGGTTGAGTGGGAAAGGGAGGTGATGGTGGCAGGAAAGGGTCCATGGCCGTTGGAACACTCCATCCCCACTAGCCCACCCCATCCTTACAGCCAATCCCCCTGCTTTGTGCAGCAGCTGGCCAGCCAGCAGCATCTCCTCAGCTGTGCCTGGCTACCTGCTGCCACCTTGGGCTCTCTTGGCTGAAGTTGAGAGAGTCCAAGGTAGTGGAGAAACCCAAACAAGAAGCAGTGGCAATGGTGAGCTGCTGCCACTGCCTGACAACCCCTTCCACCTCCCCATCGTCAGCTGTGCCAGGCTCGCCACCATTGCCACCTCTTGTGCTTTTCTGTTGCCTTGGACTCTTTTGGCTCAGACTGAGAGGACCCAAGGCAACAGAGAAGCACAAACTGGAGGAGATGGCAACAAGCAGAGAAGTATAATTGGAGATGTACATATGGGAGGTGGTGGCACTGAGCTGCAGCTATTGCCCGGTAGCCACTTCCCCCACCCCACTGTCAGATGTGCTAGGCTAACCACCATTGCTGCCTCTGCCTTATGCTTTTCTCTTGCCTTGGACTCTATCAGCTGAGACGGAGAGAGCCCAAGACAGCAGAGAAGCATGAACTGGAGGAGGTGGTGATGAGGAGAGAACACAAATGGAGAAGTACTATGGGAAGTGGTGGCAGTGAGCTGCTGCTATCACCTTGGCTGTTTCAGGCTTGCCACTATTGCCATCTCTGACTTGTGCTTCTCTGCTGTGTTGGACTCTTATCAGCCAAGATTGAGAGACCCCAAGCAGCAGAGAAGCATGAACTGGAGAAGGCAGGAAAGGGAGGCAATGGAAGCAAAAGGAGGAGGAGTTTGTGACCAGCAATGCTGGCACCTCACTTTTTCACCAGCCAGACCCTGTAAGGGCTTTCAGGAGTTTATTAAGGTGTTTCCTTAACTATAAATAACCCCCTCTGAACAAACATTGTCAAGAAAACCCTTTGATAGGGCTGCCTAAGGGTTTCTATAAATCAGAAATGACTTGAAGGTACACAATCACAACAGAAGAATTCTAAACCAGGATTTCATCTGCCTTTCTGCAAGGTATTCCTTCATGAGTATATGCATTTGCTCTTAAGAAATACATAATCTCTCTTCTTCTTTTTTTTCCATTTGGGATGCAAATGTATGTAGTAAATATAGTGTGCCCTTTGTATACTTGGGGGATCTGTTCCAGACACCACCACCCCACATAAGGGAAAAAACAAGGGACTTCAAGTCCCATTGTTTTCTATGGCGGCGCATTCCCCCCCCCCCCATGCACTATTAAAAGTGTTGTGTCTTGCTGTCCATGTCATCTTGAGTCCGCATATGGTGAGCCTGCATACGGTGTGGGTGCACTGTAAATAAAAGTAATTATAATAGGTTCTTGTTAGGGTTATTGAGACCATCCTCAATACCAGGAAGGAATTTTCTGCAGACAGGTTCTCCTGGCACCAAGTTCCATTAAACTCAAAACTTGGGAGAAAATAGAATTGCACGAGACTTCACTATTGTTCAGTTTGCTTTATGTGATCATGGGAAATTTGAATTCTCGGCTCAACACCCATTATCAACCACTCAACAGCTATTAGAGTTCTAGTAGGCACTCTGCTCTTAGCTTTTGTATTGGTAGCAGAGGGAGTGGAAGATGCTATTTAAATTCCCACAGTGTTTTTGGTCAAAAGTATGCCAGATGCTCTGGGGCACTCTGGGAAATGTACATGGTCACCCATAAGTATCACAAATGAGTGAACCCTAAACTTAGATCCAGTAGTATCAGAGCTGGTCCACTCAGGACTTTGCCAAGGGAATGTCAATCGTATCTTTTGTATAAAAAAAAAAATCAGAGCATCCAAATTTTCTAGATAATTTTTCTTTAAAAAAGAGTTATTTTGCTCAGTCTGGCAGAGACTAATAATGGACAACAGAAGATCAGTTGTCCATGAGTCAGACCAGACACCTTCATTATCAAGGACAAAATATATGTTGGCAGAAGAATTACATCACACCCCTTTGTGAGTGAAACTATCTCCAGAGACTGTAGTCCAGACTTAACAGTGAACTTTTCATGTGAAGCTTAAGTATTGTGATTTTCCCAGGAAAGAGTTGCTTTTTAAAATATATAATGATATAAAATCTTGTCATGATAATCGGATCAGAAATTCTTTATTAGAAGGAGGGTGCATGTACATTGTAGAAATAATGTAGTTTGACACCACTAAAGTCCTATAGCTCCCTACTATGGACTACTGGGATGTGTAGTTTTACAAGCCATTCCTGCCAACACAAAACTATAAATCCCAGGATTCTATAGGAAGCTTTTAGCAATTCAGGGTGGGGAGGAAGAAAGAAAGAACAGGTATGGTTTAAATATGTAAAGTCTGGAAAACAGTACCATTTGACTTTATGCAACAGAACCAACATATTTGTGAGAGAATTCATCCAAATGGATAGATGGCCAATCAATGAGTGAAGGATGGAGCTGCACCCAAAAGCCCCTCATCTCACCACCTGTTGCACATCCAAATTTTTATATCACTATTTTTACAGACTTCCTAATTACACTTAAAAAAAATCTTGAACACCCTGTACAGTAACAGATGAACTGAAATATGTCTTTAACAGAGCAAACCGGGAGCTGGGTATGTTTAGCCTGAAGAAGAGATGGTTAAGAGTTGATATGATAGCTCTGTTTAAGTATTTGAAAAGATGTAATATTGAGGGTGGAGCAAGCTAATTTTTTGCTGCTCCAGAGTACAGGACCTGGAACAATGGATGCAAGCTGCATAAAAAGAGATTTCCACCTCAACATTAGGAAGAACTTCCTGATAGTGAGAGCTGTTCAACAGTGGAACACACTCCCTCGGAGAGTGGTGGAGTCCCCTTCTTTGGAGGTCTTTAAACAGAGGCTGGATGGCCATCTGTTGAGGATGTTTTGATTGTGAGTTGCTGCATGGCAGGGGGTTTGGACTAGATGCCTCTTGTGGTCTTTTCCAACTCTATGATTCTATTCTATGATTTTACTATAGGCTTAAATGTTTGGTCAAGTAGGTGTATAAGGGAACTCAGAACAGACAATACCAAACACTTCTGTTATGTTATGGGCACAGTTGGCACAGTTGTCAAGATTGGACACTAATATTTCGCACCTTCAGTTATATTAAGTTCTGGAAATGAGACTGTCTTTCTGTATAATAGTCCCAAGGTCCTCATTGACTCAAATCAAATCCTTCAACATGACCCAAAGAACCCATTATAACAGCAGCAAAATTTGAAGAAAGCGATTAATGTTATGTTTGTGTGTGTGCTATCTGGATGACCTCACAGAACAGTGAGGTCTCCTGTGAGAATAGCAGCATAGATCAGAAATTTTCAAAAAACTCATGATTAAAACTAATAGGGGGAAAATGAGCAAGACAAAAATAGGTTCTAAATGAATACTTGGCATGATTGCGGGCATCTAAGCCCAAGACTGTTCCAGCTCCTGAGGAGGTTACACAGGCTCTAGCTTCCAAAGTGAAACTGGTTTTTTTGGCAGTTCATTCACATAGACTTAACAGTGAACATCTCCTTGCTACATTTCATGGATAGAATTCTGTTGGTAGTCTTGGCTCTTATTGTTTGAGAAAGGCAGGATATAAGTGCAATAAATAAATAAATAAATAAATGGACAGATAACTCATGCTGAGGTCTTCTGGGCTTACCTTTTAGAGAAATAATCCCCAACACCAAGAAGGAACTCTTTGCAGACAGGGTCACTTGGCATCAAGTTGGGTGTCTTTTCAGTGCCAAGTGACTTCCCTGTGTTTATCATTGTGGTACTTTTACATTTGTACTGTTTTTTTAATGTACTTATATGGGTCTAAGAATTTATTTTTTCCTGAAAGCCAGGCATTAAACAACCAAACAAGTAAAGGCTGCAATTCAGCTCAATGCTGATGGAGCAAAAAGTGAACATGGGTGGAACAAAATGTGAATGTGGAATTTGGGAGGCTTTGTGAGAAGAGGAAGGGCAGAAGGGTCCAGCTGGTGTGGCAACTTATGGAGAGCAGAGGTGAGTTCAGTGGCCCTACCATTATATCTGCCAACACATTACCCCACCAATTCTCTATGCAATGGAAAGAACCAGTTACATAAGGGGGGCTTGGAAAATTATTATTATTATTATTATTATTATTATTATTATTATTTGTAGTAGTATTAGTAGTATCTTTTATCCCGCCTTTCTCCCAATATAGGGACTCAAGGCGGCGAACAGCAGATTTAAAACAATACAATTTAGAAGCAATACAACATTAAAATGTATAAATATAAAAAATAAAAAAAAACAATTAAACCATTTTAAAAGTTAAAAACAGTTATGAGTTAAAATAGAATATATTAAAAATACAAACTTTAAAATTTCAGTAGGACAAATTCCCAGCCCTTATCAGTTTGCAAAGGCCTGCTGGCACAAGAATGTTTTTATCTGAGATCTGAAGGACAGCAGGGATGGTGTCATCCTGGCCTCCCTAGGGAGGGAGTTCCAAAGCTTGGGAACAGCCACCAAGAAGGCACTCTCTGTTGTTCCCACCAAATGCATCTGAGAGGGTGGTGGGACACAGAGAAGGGCCTCCCCCCAATGATTTCAATACTCTGGGGGCTCATACAGGGAGATTCAGTCCTTCAAATACCCTGGACCCAAGCTGTATAAGGCTTTATAGGTCAAAACCAGCACTTTGAATTGTGCCCAGAAATGGACCAACAGCCAATGGAGCAGTTGCAACAAGGGAGTTCTATGCTCCCTGTAGCCAACTCCAGTGAACATCCTGGCTGCCACTCTTTGGGCAGTTGAAATTTCTGAGCACTTTTCAAAGGCAGCCCCATGTAGAGTGCATTACAGTAGTCCAGATGGGATGTAACCAAGGCATGTACCACTGTGGCCAGATCTGACTTCTCCAGGCATGGGCCCAGTTAGTGCACAGGTTTTAGCTGTGCAAAAGCACTTCCAGGCTCAGCACTGAATCCAGATGTACCTCTAAACTATGAACCTACATTTTCAGGGGGAGTGTTACCTCATCCAACACAGGCTGAATCCCTATTCCCAGAACTGTCTTTCAACTGACCAGAAGCATTTCTGTTTTATCTTGATCAAGCTTCAATTTGTGTTGGGGCCATTCCTCACTCTCCAAGGATCCTGTCCACATCCTCAGGCTGCACAAATTGAAAAGTATCCATCAATGCTGGACAAGCAAGAGCCAAGGTTACATCCACCAAACCTGTATCAACTCCAGCATCTAAGTCAAAGTGAATCTAAATGATTTTATCAGCAAAATGGTGAGCAAATTCTTCACGACGAGCTGTTGAGTGGCTTACATTCTCCTCAGGACCAGATGATAACAGATCCCTGACCGCTTGAAACAGGTTCTGCGCAGCTCCAATAGTTTAGTCAAAAAAAGCCTCAGATTTAGTCAGATTCACTCTGAGTTTTCCGCCACTATCACTCTAGTCTACATTTTGTTTGCTTCATTGCTGCCAGCTCCTTAGAGAACCAAGGGCCATGTTTAGCTCCACTCCATGAGACGGAGCACTTAGGAGCAAAAGTGTCAACTACTCTGGTAGTTTCTCTATTCCAGAGATCAACCAGGGCTCCGAGAGGACCACCTGCCAAGGCAGCAGGAAACTCCCCAAGAACCATCAGGAATCCATTCGGATGCATAAACCTCCTGGGCCAGATCATCTTAATGGGTCCCCCACCCCTGCAGAGGTTCTGAGTTCCAGAAAGTCTAAACCTGACCAGAAAGTGATCTGTCCATGACAACAGAACAATCTGTGAGCAGGTAAAGTTCTCTTTTCTGCCAGCATCAATAGGAGAGGCCTTTGCCCCTTTGGCAGCAATGGCCCTGCCCCCCACAGTATCCCCGCAGCCCAGATAGCTAGCCCAGTCCAGCTGGGAACCTGCAGCAGATTGTTAGCTAGGCTTTAGTCCTGCAGAGGGGTACTCAGTCTTGAAGTGGCGAGAGAGTGGTGAAAGAGTCCCAGAGAAAGAAGATGTGGCAGATAGAGCAGGCTTGGGAAGCACAAGGTTGGAAAATGTAAAACCACCTGGCCAACCGGGCATTGCACAAGCATTGTACCAGCTGTGGTTTGTAGCATGGTGCACTTGTAGCACTGCATTAATTTGTAGTGTTGTGCTGAATGTGGTTGGCATTCAAAATACTATGGAATGGGAATTAGGATTCCCAGATTGCAGGGTCTGACCATCTCTTTTAGGAGGAAGTGGAATGATGTAGACGCGCATCATTTGATTCACAGAACAAAAAAGCAAAAGACCCAAAGAGGATTGAATGCAATCAATATAGAGGATCCATTTTGAATCGTTACTTATGTCAATGTGAACTTTTAGAGGGTTAAATTGCACTGGAGAGATTTGATTGGCGTAAACATAGTGGGAACTTCAATTCAGATCAGATTCGGTTTTGTGTTAACGAATGTATTATCGAATCTCCCCGGATCTCCCTGGCACAAAACACTAGTGTGAATGGGGCCAAAGTACAATTCCTTTCTTAGAATGAAGCACAGATGGATTAAGAGATGTTATTATCAAAAAGCATGGTATTGATTTCTTTCTTCATGGGTGCTGCTTAGGCACTGTATTCCTTTCTCCTTTAATTTTTTTATTTCAGCTCTCTCTCTCTCTTTTCTTGTTCTTTTCTCCTCTTCCACCACATCCCTTCACAATATTTATCTTCTCCCTTGATCCATAGACTCTAGCTCACTCTCTTGTCATTTTCCTCCTTCCCTGTTCCCAGAACTCTTGGCTAAACATCTTCCCTTCTCTTCTCTTTCTGCCCTCCTCCACTTTTCCATATCGCCTAGGTAGACTTGTTTCCCCTTTCCTTCTCTAGTCTCCCCCATCTTGTCCTCTTTTTGTTTCTTCCCTCTCATAGTTCTCCAGGATAACTTTGTTTTTTCCCATCCTTCGCCTCCCTCTCTTTGTTTCTCTCATTCTGTTTCTCCTTCTACCCTCACTTTTCTTAACTACACTTGTCATCTTCCTTCTTCTTTCTTTTCTCTCTATTTTCCTATTCTTTTGCTCTGCCTCCCAAAGCCCTTGAAATTATGATTGGGTGATGTTCGATTTTCAGTATTGTGAAGTTATAAATCCCGTTTAACTCAATATTGCTTGCTTCTGAATAGACAGGCACAGTTAGGGCCTTTGCAGACTGCCAGAAATAGTCCAAATTAAGTCCACTGTAAGGGTTAGGGTTAGTGCTAGGGAGTCATGGGAACTGTTGTTGTTTTTCTGAGACATTGAGCCTTCTCTGTCAGAGAGCTCTGGTGCCACAATAAATGACAGTTCCCATGATTCCCTAACCCTAACTCTTAAAGTGGTCTATTGCCCTGTTGGTTTGTGGCTGTTATTGGTATTGCTGTTGTAGTTGTCATCATGATCATTGTCATCATTTGTTGTTGTTGTTGTTGGATTTCCTCAGGTGACCATTGGGGGAGAAGGAGGAAATATGAACAATGAGGAGCAATTTATTAAAAATATATAATTTGAAAAAGTTTATTGTTACTTGTAAAAGTTTCTTTAATTGTAATACAATTCCCATGTGTCAGAATCAGTGATGGCAAAAGTATTTTTAAAAAACCGGGGGGGGGGTGTATTTTTAAATTTCACTTCAAAGCAGAGTTCAGAAAACCTCCTTTGGTTTGAAAATTTATCCTGTATATTGTTAAAAGCAACACTTTCAATTTTTTTAAGCAACTAAGAAATAATTTGTCTTTTCTGTAATTCCATCCAGAGAAACTTTTCCTCATTTTTTCATCTTTGTTTTTGTTTTTTAATTTGAGTAACATGCCCTGAGCAACTATGGTTGATGCTTAATGGTTTAAATGTAAAAGCACCACTATGGGCAACTCTTTGAGACATTACCAGGGTCCATTCCTAGATCTCTGCTTTTGGCCCTAAAATCATATGGTCTGGGACCCTACCAGTGCGGACATGTGTGAGAGCTGTTTGTGTGGTTGATACTGTATCTATAGCAGCCTCCTTCTTGATTCAAAGAATAGCCAAAGGGAGAAATTAGACTGTGCCCACAAGAGCATATATTTAGAGATGGTCCTGATGCCACAGTCCTGAACCAAATGGTTTCACTCTGCCCCATAGATGCTGCTTAGTAAAGGATAAAAAAGCAAATACATAAGGACCAATCACATGATTAGCATCATAGCTACTTTAGCTCTATTTTTGCAATACTTTTATGTCATCTATTTACACAGAATGCATAATTATAGTTTAAGAAGCGATTCATCTCCACTGCTTTTAAATTTAGCCTAACCTTAAAAAAAAAAAAAAAAACTGCCTCCTAGCAATATGCAGCAGTGTCAATAACCCATTCACTTTTGTAAGCAATCTAATCCTCAGGGACCTTAAGATGTAAGTGGGGAAAAACACAGTGTATCTTTTTGTGTTATTTCTCATGTGATCTGCATCCTAAACTACAAGCCACATTAAAAACAATAGGATTTCAAAGCATGCTATGCAATCTGTTACATGCCAAGACACAATGTCATGTGCATTCACAGGCACTGACAGCTGTAAATAATGAGTGATAATCAATTGAATGCATTTATTAGAATTTTCAGTACAGGCATGATGATTTATCTTTCAACACATGTGCAGAAAATGTATAATTCCATCAAGACCTACAACACAGAGTTTCATGGATACCTTAAAGAGTGGCACTTTTATTATGACAGAGGCTTTTCACAGATTAAGATCCAGATACACCTAGGTATGCATAGGATTATGAACAGTGAGATCAAGCAGCAATGAAAAAAATGGAAATGTGTGTGAAATAAAATGTGTATGTGAAATAAATACAGTGATAATTTACAATGCGATTCATTGGTAATAACATTACAAGAACTGTGTTGGAGATGCCAAATTCAATGTATTGGAAATAATTTATTATTTGTTCATTTATGTACAGTGAGCCCTTGATATCTACTGGAGTTTAGTTCCAGGACCCCTTGTGGATACCAAAATCTTCAGATGCTTGAGTCCCATTATATACAATGGTGTAGTAAAATGGTGTCCCTCATATAAAATGGCAAAATCAATAGGATTTTAGGATTTATTTAAACATTTTGAAGCTGTGGATGGTTGAATCTATGGATAGAGAATCCACGGATACAGATAGACAAGTATATAATTCTTATTCTATATTGTTTACTTAGTTACAAACATGTGTAACTACTATATATGCTCGACTGTAAGTCAATCTCATATATAAATCGAGGACAGATTTTGGGGCTAAAATTATGGATTTTGATTTGTTGGTGTTGTTAACTGCCCTCAAGTTGATCTGGATGAGACATCTCCAAGACCCCTGTCCTCCACTGCTCTGCTTAAATCCTGCAAACCCATACCCATGACCTCCTTAATAGAGTCCATCCATCTGGCATGTGGCCTTCCTCTCTTCCTACTTCCCTCCACCTTCCCCAGCATTATTGTTTTTTCCAAAGAGTCCTCTCATCTCACAATGTGTGTGAAGTACGACAGCCTCAGTTTGGTCATCTTGGCTTCCAGGGAGGTTTCTGGCTTGATTGCTCTAGGACCCACATGTGTCTTTTTGGCTGTCCAGGGGATCCTCAGCACTCTTCTCCAGCACCACATCTCAAATAAATTGATTTTCTTCCTATAATTTTCTTAACTGTCCAGCTCTCACATCCATACATGGTAATAGGGAATACAATGGCTTGTATGATTCTAACTTTTGTGCTGAGTTGTATATCTTTGCATTTTAGAATCTTTTCTAGTTCTTTCATAGCTACCCTTCCCATTCTTAGTCTTCTTCTGATTTCCTGACTGCAGTCCCCATTTCTATCAATGTTTGATCCCAGGTATGGGAATTCTTTTACCATTTCTATTTCTTCATTGTCTAGGTTGAACTTGTGAAGGTCCTAGGTGGTCATAATTTTTGTTTTCTTTATGTTCAATATTAAGCCTGCCTTTGCACTTTCTTCTTTGATCTTCCTTAGTAGATGTTCCAGGTCTGTTTTCTGCTAGTATTATGGTGTCATCTGAATATCTTAGATTGTTGATATTCCTTCCTCCTATTTTCACTTCTTCTGTGTCCAAGCCTGATTTTCTTACAATATGTTCTGCATACAAGTTGAACAGATAGGGTGAAAGTATGCAACCTTGTCTGACTCCTTTGCTGATTGAGAACCATTCTGTTTCTCCATGCTCAGTTCTGACAGTAACCTCTTGTCCTGAGTACAGATTCCTCATAGAACTATCAGATGTGTTGGCACTCCCATGTCTTTAAGGGCATTCCATAGCCTTTCATGATCTATGCAGTCAAAGACTTTGCTATAGTCTATAAAGCACATGCTGATTTTCTTTTGGAATTCCCTGGTGCACTCCATTAGCCATCGTATGTTTGCAATGTGGTCCTAGTGCCTCTTCCTTTCCTGAACCCCGGTTGGACCTCTGGGAATTCTCTCTCCATGTATGGTTGCAATCATTGTTGTAGAATTTTGAGCATGATTTTGCTTGCATGGGAAATCACTGCTATGGTCCTATAGTTGCTGCAATCTCTTGTGTCCCTCATCAATATCCCATTGATATGGCCAATGGATAATGCACTCTACATGGGGCTACCTTTGTACCAAGTTCGGAAGCTTCAACTGGTTCAAAACGCGGCAGCCAGGTTGGTCTCCAGATCATCTAGAACAGACCATATTACTCCTGTACTAAAAGCTCTACACTGGCTGCCGATTAGCTTCCAGGCACAATACAAAGTGTTGGTCATTACCTATAAAGCCCTACATGGCTTGGGTCTGAATTACTTGATGGAACACCTCTCGCCACACAATCCACCCCGCACTCTCAGAACATCAGGGAAGAAGTTATTAAATTATTGTAAAACCAAGCTAACATCAACTTTCCAAAGATCGTTCACAGCTGCGGCCCCCAAGCTATGGAACAGCCTGCCGGAAGAGATCTGTCTTATCTCTACGCTAGAGGCCTTTAAGAAGGCACTCAAGACGGAGCTCTTCCAGCAGGCCTATCCACCTGATCTCCCTAAAAAATATTATCATCTCATATGGACCTCCCAGGGAGAATTTGACTACCACTATGGCATAGATCCACCTCACAGTTTTATACTGATTATTTGCTGTTTTATTATTGTTTTTATTGCTTTTTACTGTTGTCGTTTTTATTATCATGTTTTACATATTGTATTATTGTACAGTGTTGTGCATTTTATCTTTGTGCTCCCGCCTCAATCCGTAGGGAGAGGTGGGAAAATATAAATAAATTTTATTATTATTTGTATTATTATTATTATAAGTTGATGGTAAAATTTAGAGGCATATAATAAAGTATCTAAAGGAAAGCAAAGGAAAACAATGCCAAAGAACTTACAAAATTCCAGCAGGTGAAACTGTTTGTGGTCATACTAAAGGCTAGATAGATGAGAAAGTAGAGAGGAGGGTCAGTGCTTGCAGGACAGATAATGCTCTTGCCTTTCACCAAGGGATGGTTCCTATTTAAATACAATTTAAAGTACAGTACTTACATTGACTCAGTTTTTTGCGTCAATTTTTTGACTAAAATTTCTAGACTTATACATGTGTATATGCAGTAAGTAACATATCCTGAGTCCACTCTCCACAAACTTACTTTACCAGAGGGCATCTGCTCCAAAAATTGAGTTCTGTTCTGCTGCAGATCACAGACCAAGGAAAATGACATTTCTATCTGATTGCTTCCATTGAGCAATACTGTGACAAGCAATTGCAACAGGGATCCTGATTCTGATTGTTACAGCCTCACTTGCTGGCACTAGGGGGGTAGAAATGTTATCCTCCAGTTTCTTGATCACCAGAAGAACAGAATTCATTGCTTGGAGTGGCTACTGCTGTCATACCCAGCCTGGCTGAGGACTCAGAGGACAAGGTGGACAAGGCTCTCGGGACCTGAGCCTGCAGCTGTTGAGCCTGAGCCTCACCCTAGTTCTGCTTTGCCAGCTCCAGCAGAGCCTGTGGCCTCCCAGGAGGCTCAGCAGCCAAGCCTCCTGACAGCAGAACCTTCAGACATGAAGGACAATCAAGGGACAATATCAGCCAGTATCAAGCGGAAAGGGAGGGCCTTTGGCGTTTGAGGACTTTATGAAAAATGCCAGAGCAATCAGACTCAGCTGAGCTCCTGTAGCTTGGTAATTTAAGTAGGTGGAGGAGGTCTGCCTCGGTACCAGACATTATCTGAGCTTTCTGACAAAAGCCTCTGGCTCTGCTTGTTCCTTGGCCTGAAACCTTGACTCTTGGACTGCTGATTTATCTTGAACATCTGGAACCCTTGACCTTTGAACTGCTTTGTTATTCTGCCGCTCTGGAATCCTAGATCTTCGGACTACTTGACCATTGGCTGGCTGGGCTTTTGAATTGGTACTATAGACTTTTGCTTCCTTTCTTTGTATTAGTTAAAGACTTTTGCTTTGCCTTTAACAATCACAAGAAGCTGCTATCAGTGTTCTTGGTGGCTTTCCAGGACAACTGCCCAGTAAAGTAGGTAAAATAGGTATTGGCTATTTAGAGAGATGGGGGAACACCCATTGCACAGGGTCATGATAATGGGAGTGTGTTCCTCCAGGACTTCACAGTTCACTGTGTCAAAAAATAAATAAATAAATAAATAATCCAAGGTCACTGATGATGTGATGTGAAAACTCTCTGCTTGAACCCTGTGAGAATCACTGGCAACCAGAATAAACAATATACTGTATATACTCATGTATAAGTCAACACCATGTATAAGTCAAGGGCAGCTTTTGGGACCAAAATCAGGGATTTTGAGATGATCCTTGGATAAGTCAAGGGTAAAATGTGGGTCTCATAACACTTCCTTCCCCTCTGCATCCCAGCTGTCCCATTGGGAGACAGCTGAGCTGGGGAGGAAGCTTCAGAAGCAAGTGCTCTATCTCCCTCCTCTTCTGCAGCCCAGCTGTCACTTCTGAGGACACCCAGACTAAGGAGAAGAGAGACAAGTGTTTGCCCCCCAGCCTTTCTCCAATCTGTGTTCCTCCTGCCTTTCTGTGATCCTGTTGTCCACCAGCCTTTGGAGGACACTGGGATTGGAGAAAGGAAGAGAGGCAAGCATTTGTCCCCTACAACATTTCCCCAGCCCAGCTGTCCCTTTGGGAGACAGCCAGGCTTTGAAAGAAGCTCGAGGGGGAAGCCTTTTACGGTATTGCCTTGTATACAAGTTGACCCAGGTTTTTGGGTCACTTTTTGGGCATAAATTTCTCAACTTATAGTCAAGTATATACAGTACTATCCTTAGTGGATTGAAAGTTGAAAATAGAAAATAGACTTTTATGGACCACATCCAAAAGTTTCCGCCATCTTCTCGGGATAGTTTATTATTGGCTAGTGTAGATAAATATTGAAAATAAATTTAAATGTCTATATTTAAAACCTCCCCCAGTTGATTGATTACGAGACAAATCTCCAACCTTCCTTCTAGTTTACCTTTTAGTTTCCTGGTGCAAATAGTAATAATAAATTATTTTAAATAGTGGAAAGCACTGAAAAATGTGATCATCTATTTCCAGCATAAGTGTAAAAGTTTAGCAAGTGCTGCACCCTATCATGACATTCTGCAGTTCATACACCTTGGTTTTTAAAAATCACATGTAGTTTGTTCATCATCAATGACAGAATACTTTGCAAAGGCCTTCATAAATATTTGTGGTGTACTAGGAACATCCCCAACTGCTGACTCTGTTTCCAGGCACTTGCCATTCCCCAATTGGCATGGTGGAATATTTTTTAATAAGTGCTGTTCTAATTCCCATCTTTGTTTGGAACCACACAATACGTTTCAAAGTGGAAAGATCTTTGGATCAGTGAGCCATGCTATCAGAGGGGGACATCATAAAATCTTTGGCGGTCAGGTTTGTTTTTATGTGGGTTTGGTGGTTTTATGCACTTGCTGCTTTCAGTTAAAAATGCTGGTTCAGTGATGTAATCAAAGGGGTGTGTTGCAAGATAAGAGGATCTGGGCAGAGATCCAACACATGGATGTGTGTTATGGGAATATCTTATTCCACATGTTAAAACTATTGCCTCCTCACCAGTCCAGTGACATTCCAGATTTCTGTACATTTGGAAACTTCAGGCATACTGGGAGAAATGCAAGACATGAGAGCTACCGCAATGATAAAATTAGCTTGTTGCAAAAAATCTACCATATGCCTCATGGAAAACAGGATTTCACAATAACAATACTTGGCACTTTTATAAGAAGTTATATTTCAAAACATTGACTGAACTCTCACAGCAGTGGCAACAGCAGTAACATTCAAGATGAGTTGGGCAAAGTATCTGTTTTGTCCCATGGTTCCCCTTTCAGAGCTTTGAAAAGTTCCTTCTTTGGAATATAACTCCCAGAATGTGGTTCATCAATCTACTATTAAATATTTTTGTTTATCATTTTTCAGACTACCCTTTTCAAAGCAATTTAAAATAAAACAGATACAGAAACTATTACTTAAAAATTTATTGAAACCCTCTTTAAAAACCAGTATTAATAAACAAAGGCTATACAGAATAGTACAGTCTTGGCCACCCATCAGAAGCTCAAGAAGGATGGAGCCAACTTGGCTTCCCTCAGGAAAAAGTTCTGCAATCAAGATACTGTTACAGGGGGAAAAAAGCCTTGTCTTGTGTCCCCTTTGCCTGTCAGGATTGTGGGACAGACAGCAGGGCTTCTGGTAAAGATCTCAAATTCTGAGCCTCTATTTATACAGACAGTCTTACATATGTCCTGGCCCTAGGCTATTTAGGGCCTTGTAGGTCAAACCCAGCACCACTGACATCACTAGGGTTGGTGTCACCCAGTGTGGGGTGGCAATGACATCACCAGACAACCCACCTCTCCTCCCTCTCTCTGCCTCACCCACTCACCTGGCCAGACCCAGGGGGCTGGATAGATGGGTGGGTGGGCAGGAGAGGCAGTGGGCATCCTTGCCTCCTTCGCTGCTTTCCCTCCTGACCTGGCAGACCCAGAAAGACCCAGGTGACTGGATGAGAGGGTGAGCCACCAGACTGCCCCACCTTCCCTTCCCAAAGGAGAGGGAAGGGAAAGGAGAGCAGCACAACACTCTATAACATGGGCATCCTCAACCCTTTTGCAGAGGTGCCCTTGCTGGTGAGGAGGGTTTTAAGACAAATGATGAGTAACTGCCCAACCAGATATTCACTCCTCCTGGGCTTTTCACCCAGTGAAGTTCACATCCCCTGCACAATCCTAGTGACACCCCTGCCCAGCACCTTGAATAAAGTTGAAGCTCATGAAGTTGGTTCAACATTGGTAATGCACTGTCTTTAAAGCTCAAACCAGACAGCAGTCTGGCTGCAACATTTTTCAAAATCTTTCCCTTCCACATACCTTTCAAGAGCAAAATCACATAATATGCATAGTGGTTGGATACAGAGCATGATGGCCTAAGATGTCTTCTCTAGGAAAGGGTGCAGCTAGCGTACCAATTGAAGCTGAGCAAAGGCATTCCAGAAAGAATGCTGAATCCAAAAGTACCTCCAAGCTTCTTGCTCCTCAGTCTTGCCTGCCCATGTGCATGCTTCTGAATATTACACTTTGTATATGGATGTGTGCATGAGAGAGTACTGGCTTCTCATACCTTGCCTGTTGAAGTCAGCTGCAGCACACTCCTGAAAGAGAGGAATTGTAGACTAGCCCATTGTATTTGGTGCTTCCAGTCAGAGGAATCTTAGGAATACCCATCAAAAGATACTACAGAAAGATCAGGAAGGTTATGCATGGGAGATGCAATCAATTTCTGGCCTGCCCCTGGTCTAAGCATTTCAGGAATGAGGAACAGCAATTGCACAATAGATATCCATCAGGAAGTATCCTTCATTAAAGTCCTGCTAGTAACCAACCAACATCAGAGATAATGCCTCCCCAGTGGTGTTCTTATCACATAAGTAAAAGCAGGTTTAAATGTTAGTGTTAAAACTATCAGAGTCCCTCAGACAGCATAGCCACTGAGCAAATCTTAGAAAGTTACTTTTAAAAAGCTATTAGATAAGTCATCATTCCAAGTTCTAAAATAGTAGTTACTGTTGTCTGCTGCTGTTTTTATTGTGTGCCTTCAAGTTGTTTCTGACTTATAGCAACCCTGAGATGGACCTATCAAGGGACTGTCTTGGCAAGATTTGTTTGTAGAGGGTTTGCCCTTACCACCCTCTCAGACTGAGAGAGTGTGACTTGCCTAAGTTCACCCAGTGGGTTGCTATGGCTGAGCAGTGATTTGAACCCTGGTCTCCAGCATTGTAGTCCAACACTCAAATCACTACTGTTACAGATGCATTTTTTTAAAAAGTAACTCTTTAGTATCCCATTTTACAAAACCAACTCTTCCTGTCCACTTTGTCAAAATTAATTGAGATAGTTCAAAAACATCTGGATGCTACCAGTGCTTGGCTATGGAATGAAATAATTCTCCACTTGGCCACCTTGTTGATACAAGGCAAGGGAAGAGAAGAGAAGAAGGAAATGACTATGGATCGCTGAAGAGAGAACATTTGTGTTCTGCTCAAACAGAATTTCCCAAAATGTATTCAACACATTCTACTGACTGCATTCATACCAAAGCACTCCCTGGACAGCCACATTTGAGCCCAGTTTTGATAATCAGAAAGCACTCTAGTACTATTTGCAGTGATTACCATACTATAAATGTGGATGTACATTTTTATTTAAGAGCAGCCACAAAGCGATCCAAATTGGATCAAAACAGTGATGAAGGCTGGGGGAGGGGGGGAGAGAACTCTTAACCTGTGCAGATATTTCCTTACTGAAAATCAAATTGCTGCATACCAAAGTTGTTGCTAGCCCTTGTGTGGGGGTGTTCATGTTCAGTCATGGTGATGTTGCTTGAGAAACATGATCCATATTCTTAATAAAAAATGTTCCCAAGACTATAAATTTTGTTCTCTGCAGTAGATAAGAAAGTCCACATGAACTAAGTTGTACTTTACCTGCTATCTATCCAGTGAAGCATCACAAGAATGTTCTGAGACAGTTAATATTATGGTCTTATTTGGGGCTAAGACACAGATGGATTAACTATTAGTGTAGCATGAGAGCATTCCTTTTTCATCCAGCCAAAGATCCAACACTTTTTTCTTCAATGGAACTATATTATACTTAACTTTAAAATGGTAACCTCCCAAGCATTTGTATGGTCTGTGTTTGGCTACTCTTCTCAAATACAGAATCAAGACTGACCCAAGACATTGACTGGATGGCCCTTATGGTCTCTTCCAACTCTATGGGCCTTTGCAGACTGCCAGAAATAGTGCACATTAAATTGAGGCACTGGCCTGGCTCAGTGCTAGGGAGTCATGGGAACTGTAGTTTATTGTGGCACCAGAGCTCCCTGACAGAGAAGGCTCAATGTCCCAGAAAAAAAATACAATTCCCATGACTCCCTAGCACTGAGCCAGGGCAGTGCCTCAATTTAATGTGCACTATTTCTGGCAGTCTGCAAATGCCCTAAGATTCCATGATTCTATGATTTTGCTGTCTGGAGCAAGAGACCAAATAGAACCTCATGAATTCTACTTAAAGAAAATAGTTAGATGCCAAGTTCAATATTGGTGATGAAATAGCACCCTCACCTCAACAGTAGACAGCAAACTAGCTTTGAAGGTGAGAGGCAAGGCAGATTGTTTAGAGAGAAGGGGTCCAGCACAGCTGCATTTCCTTCAGTACTATTTATGCTCAGTATGATGTAGTGGTTTGAGCACTGGACTATGACTTTAGAGACCAAGGTTTGAATCCCTGCTCTGCTGTGGAACCCACTGGAATCCATGCTCTTAGCCTCAGGGGAAGGCAGTAACAAACCTCTGAGCAAATCTTGCCAAGAAAACTGCATGATAAGTTTGCCTTAGGGTCTCCATTAGTCAAAATGACTTGAAGGCACACATCACACACACACTGCTCATCTTCTGGCTGAGGACAGTATCCCATTTTGCCTAACAGTGGAGCTGTCCTAATGCAGATTTCCTGTAGTACTTTGGGATTTTAAACTTATCTTTTCATCAAACATTTCTGTCTAGAAAGTATTGCGACTTTAGGTACATGTAAAAGCTATAAATAATGTTCCAGTAACATTTTCTCTAGTACAGAAGCCATCACCTAACCTCATTTACCTCTTCACCACTGCCTGTTGACTTTCATCTGTAAAAACATACACTTACCTAATCAGCATTTACACACCCAAGTCCAAATATGTCAGGATGTCAAACATGCTAATGAAACAATGATACATCATCATACCTGGTAGAGGCTCATATTAACTTACAGTATACCAAGCATCATCTGCTATGGCAGCCAAGCAGAAACTATTCTCAGAGCTGTAAGCACTGTTTGATTCAGACAGCTCTTTATTTCTCTGTAGAGAATATCTGGCTAGATTTGACAAGGGTGTTAAGAAGCAGGAAAAGTTAGTGACATTTTTGTCAGTATTTGGTTAGTCAAAAGTTTCTTTAAAAACCAATCAAAATTCCTTACTGGCTATATCTCAAGATCAACCATTTCAGAAAGTCACTGTGCTACAGACAATAAGCAAAAAATTAAATAGTACCTACTAATCTCAGCAAGGTGAAGACAGCTAATGAGCAAGGGCACTTATTAAATACCAAAGGCAAGATTATCCAGGTCAGAGTGTTTCTGATCTCTGTATATGGTTGTGAAATCTGGGCACCGAAGAAAACTGAAAGGCATAAAATCAACTCATTTGAAATGGAATGCTAAAAAAGACAAATGACATGGTCATAGAGCAAATCAAAGCAGAACTGTCACTAAAAGTGTGACTAAAGTGTGGCTGTTGTATTTTGGACATAGCATGAGATAACGTCACTCACTGGAAAAGATGATAATGCTGGGTAAAGTGGGAGGCATGTGTGTGTGTGTCGGCGGGGGGTACTACATGTGGATTGATTCAATCAAGGAAGCCACGGCCCTGAATTGGCAAGTTCTGAGCAGGACTGTCAAGGATCAGGGATCCTGGAGGTCTCTCATTCATAGCAGTGCCATAAGTAGATGATGATGTGATGGCAAACAACAACGTCTATATTTGGTAAACCTTCTTTTGCATATAAGACTCATACATTCCAGTCTATTTAGTGTGACCTTTTTGGGGGGTCTCAGGAAGTAGTTCTTCCCTCACCACCTGCTGAAATAGCATAGCAAACAAAGGTTCAAGGTAAGACAATGTTGTTTTGAATGTACAGTGGAAGTTGTGTAACAATATGCTAGATAAGGTTTCGTGTTCTCTATTAACAACTTTTAAATAGGTGGGTTAGGTAACTGATTGGGGAGGGGTTCATGGTAGTAATGTCACAATCTTGACTAAGTGATCGTGAATGTGAAATAGTTACCTAGCTTTACTCATCCATTACTGCTCTCTATTCAGATCACTAGTTAGTCACAATTGTGACCCCACCTGCAAAAAAGAAAACCTAATTTACTGGTCATCAACAGCATAGGGAGAAGGAGGTCCATTCTGTCAGCAGAGCTTTTGGTGGGAGGCTATGGCAGGAGAGGTTAACTGATAGAGAATACTGGCCAAAATGATTAACAGATTTAAGGGGGGGGGGAATAAAAGAAATAAAAACTTGTTGCTCCTAGACTTTATATTATGGATGACTCAGGCCTTCTAAATTTAAATATTGAATACAAGGATATAATCTTCAACTCAGATTTTTTTAAAAACAAATTGCAATGAGTGGGTATTAATTCTTCTGGCAGGTATCTAATGAAAACTAACACATTAACATTTCTTGATAATTAGCTTGGTTGAATTAATTATCATTAGACTATGAAATTACTCAGCATTCTAGATGGTAATTTACCTTAGGACGGTAGGAAAAAATAAAGCATGAAATCCAAAAATTTTCATCATGCAGATATGTGATTTTTCATATTTCTTTGACCTATACCTAGTAGCTCAGCAGAAGTATTCACTTCAACTTGTTCATTAATTATGATGATTTAAGTTTGACTCATGCAATTGCATTTCCTTTTCCACATTTGCTGGGATTAGGGGTGAAGGACCCCTGTGGATGTGGAAAAACTGCAAATTAAAAAAACCCACTAATATTTTTTTACCTAAGAGAACACCTCTTTAGGAATGTTCAGGTCCTCCAGTGCAACTCTATGGCCAACATCTAGCAGAAGTTGATCAGAGAATCATGCCTACAAATGCCTAGAGGTGATTTCTCTAGGAACTTCTAGGGACTTTATCACATGGGAGGCAATCCCATTAATAAAGTGCATTTAATTGAGAAAATATCCCACAAGAGCAGGATGATTTTCAAACATCCTCGACATTACTATTATCCTGCAATTAACTTGTGAATAAACCAGAAAAATCCTGCAACTTTTTATTTTCTGGATTTTCCCATAATAAAAAGCTGCAGGATTTTGTTGCTTTATTCACGGGTTAATTGCAGATAATGGCGACATCAAGGGACATCGTCTGAAAATCATCCTGCTCTTGCAGGATATTTTCGGGATTAAATGAGCTTTATACATGAGAGGAGGACACTTGCCTCCCATGTGATAAAGTCTTTGGTTTCCCACCACATGGGCAACTTCCAGCAAAATTGCACTGGGGGACTTAGGGAAGATGCAGACCAGCACAAAGGGCCAGCCTGGGGCTGGAGTTGGGGTGGGACAGCCACACGCCAGCCGCCCCAACTTCAACCTGATGCCGTCCTGATGCTGCGCACCCATTCGCATGGTGCACAGCGTCAGGACGCCCTCTTGGCATAGCGTGCACACATGCTGCGCCAAAAAGGTGCAAAAAAGCCTCTGGGGCAGCTGAAAGGGCGGCCTTTTGCTGCTTTTTTGGTGGTGGCAAAAAGGAGGATTGGGGCCCCAGCTTGTGGTTGCCACAGCCCCTATCCACTGCTCCCAGGGGCGGCCAAGAGCCACCATAAACGAGCTGTCTGTATTGGCCCTTAGAGATTCCTAGAGATGACATACTAATCAAAATCACAAACAATCAAATCCACAGAAATCAAAGCTGCAAATGCAGGGGGCCAACTGTAGCTGCACGGGTTGGAAGTCTCTTTTGACTCAAAGTGACCAAAAATGATCCTCCCATATCTACCTTTTAAACCAGGGGTAGGCAACCTTTTTGAGCCAGGAGCCGGGTTGCTGTCCCTCAGACAATTGGGGGGCCGAAGCACCAAAAATAAATAAATAAATAAATATTTTAAAAAATAATTTTTTAAAAAAAAATTAAAAAATTTAAAAAAATATGCATGCACATTCTCTCAGCCCCAGAAAAGCCATGGCAAAACCCTTGTGGAGATTTTGCCAAGAAAACCCCAAGAACAAGTAATAACAACAATAATCAATATCATCATGGTGGGTGGCAGTGGCGGCGGGGGGGCGGCGGGCGGCGGCGGCAGCAGGACCAGCCTGGGCTGGTCCAAAGGCCTCGGGGGGCCACAACTGGCCCCTGGGCCTTAGGTTGCCTACCCCTGTTTTAAACAATCCAGTGCAGCTATTTCCCTGTTGCTGGAGAGTGCAGAGGATGCACAAGGGTGTGTGCCTGTCCAGCAGTGTGCCTGTTCAGCAGGCAGAAGATGTCACTTCTGGCCATCATTTTGGCCAATATTTGGCCAATTTTCAGCAATATTTGGCCAATTTTCCTAAGGATTAGGGGAAATATATTGCCACATTTCCATGCTGTTTTGGAGGCTTTAGGCTGGATTTGTGATGGATATCAATTGAAACCCAACACACACACCCCATTAGACTGTTCTGCACCTTCTAAATCAGTTCCTCTCAATGTTTGGTATTTTGAAGTCAAATCCTAGAATCCCTGATCATTGGCAATACTGGCTGGGAGTTTGGGGTGCTGAAATTTAAAACACCTGGAAGACCAAACGTTAAAAACCACTACCCTAAATCAGACTCCAACTCTTAGGTGTGGTAGAAGGCTCTGTCTTGTTGTTATCATTAGAATATGATTCAAATGCCAGTCCAAATGTTTCTGTGTCTAGGATACAGGCAGAGGGATCGGACACCAGTCTATCCTTTACCATAGGCAATAAAATGTCTTAGGCTGGCTCTGGACAGCAAGATCCCAATTCCCTGAGATAATAATATCAAAATGGGCAATCAGGAGGTGGGCCCTTTTCATGTCATTGTAGCATCTCAAAAATTAGAGCAGGCAAGGGTTTGAGGTGAGCTTAAACTTCTGGGTAAGATGGTCATGGAAATAGATATGATAGCGTTTGCTTAAAATTTAGCTACCAAAATAATACAGCAATCCTAAACTGGAGACATATCATCTGACCCTTGCTTTAAAACCAATTTACACACAACCTATCCTCTGACCCTTGCTTTAAAGCCAATTTACACATAAAAAATCAAACTATTTCCTCTTCCACTGCCATTCATTCTGTGATTTATCTCCCTGCCTGGAGAAGCAGAGCAATTCCCTCATATTTCAGCCAGTGCCCCAAGACTTGGCAAATTTAGCTGTCCCTGGTAGAACCCAGTTTGCCCCCATGGGGAAAATGAAAACTGTTGAAGCTGCATTTTTGCTCTGTTGTCAGATACACCTTCTTTTTATTATCCTGTCAGACCTTTCAGTGCAAGGTCCCAGACTAACTTATAATAGGGTGGCGGGAAAATGTACTCAGACTATTCAGTTCATAGCAGGAAGCTCTCATCATGACAGGCTCCAAAACCACTAAACATGCAAATTATATTGTGGGGAGTTGTAGAACTCAATGGAAGGGACTATGCAAGCCTGTTCTAAATTGTCATCAGGCTTTTCAGCCCACAGGCTAAATTGCTTTCTGCTTAAATTGTTCATATAAGCAAACCTTTTTTTAAAAAAAATAACTTCTTACTATTGGTGTCTTTCACTTTATAAATTGCTCTTTCATAGACTAGATCCTGCCTTAAAAGCATTTACAAATAGTATAAATTACACATGATTCTGGAGACCAGAGTTTGAATTCCTGCTCTGCCATGAAAACTCACTGGGTGACCTTGGGCAAGTCATACACACACACACACACACACACACACACACACACACCAGCCTGAGAGGAAGGCAAAGGCAACCCCCCTCTTAACAAATCCTGCCAAAGAAACCTCTTGATAGGTTTGCCTTAGGGTCACCATAGGTCAGGAACAACTTGAAGGCATACAACAACAACAATCTATTTTACAGAGGTACCATTGCCACTTCAGTCATCTCCCTGCCATGAAATTACTTCACTGCCACAAAGGTGGCATTTCTAAACAGCTAATGGAAGAGCAGATGGTATCTACATGTTATTCTGTTTTCCCCATATGGTCTTCTGTGTACAGAATGAGCCAACTGGGAAATCAACAACTAGAAAAGCAACTTGGAAAACCACAGTGTGTTTTGGGGGTTGTTGTTAGTTGCCCTCGAGGCGGTTCCAACTCATGGCAACCCTGTGGATGAGACATCTCCAAGAATCCCTATCTTCCACTGCCTTGCCCAGATCCTGCAAGCCCTTGCCCATAACCCCCCTGATTGAGTCTATCCATCTGGTTTGTGGTCTTTCTCTCTTTCTTCTACCCTCTATCTTTCCTAGTATTATTGTTTTTTTCTAGTGATCCGTGCCTTCTCATTATGTGCCCAAAGTATGATAGTCTCAACTTGATCATCTTTACTTCCAAGGAGAGCCCTGGTCTTATCTGTTCAAGAACCCATTTATTTGTTTGGCTGTCCATGGTATCCTAAGTACTCTTCTCCAGCACCACATTTCAAATGAGTTGATTTTCTTTCTGTCTGCTTTCTTCACTGTCCAGCTCTCACATCCATACACGGTAATTGGGAATACAATGGCCTGAACAATTCTGACTTTAGTGCTCAGTTGTATTTCTTTGCACTTCAGTATCTTTTCCAGTTCTTTCATAGATGCCCTTCTAATTCCTAGTCTTCTTATTTTTTGACTGCAGTCTCAATTCTGGTCAATGTTTCATCCTAGATATGGGTGCTTTGTACAGTGTACAGGGCACAGTGTGGTATTTTCCTCCAAAATTAAAAATAAAAACAGTTAAAAAATTAGAGGTTCTCTAAGTTTTTGGACGATAAGTTCCAGAATACCCATCTAGCAAAACAGTAACTTCCAAGCTCAGAAAAGACACACACAAATGATGGTTCCCGTTGTTACATACTGGCTTTCAATCAAGATATATCTTGTCTGTTTGTCTGTCTATCTGTCTGTCTAAATGCGTCCCTAGATTAAGCTGAAGAAACCTTAGTTGACAGTTGTTCAGAAAGTCATGTCCCTGGTTTGGAAAAACTGTGTATGTTTAACTTGCCTCTATGGAAATAGACTGGGAAACTTCACTATAAATCATATAGAACTAGCATTTGTTTTCTGGTGTAATGATGTCTTGAGCAGTCTTCCCCTTTTAGCCACAATTTGCCAAAATAGTCAAGAGTTGTGAAGCGGTTGTTAAGAATTGGTTTTGGCCATGAGACCTTTGCAACCACATCCCTTTAAAGATGCCTATCCTCTGTGTCATAGGAATTCTGGGGATAAAACATTGATTGACCATTGATGCCACACTATCAAGTGGAAAAATGCAATGTGATGACTTGAGAGGAATGAGAAAACCTCAATTATTTTCCCATTCAAGTTTCTGGCTCACATTACAGATATGGATTGTGTTCAGAAACCCACAGATTGATTACTTTAGAGGACATGAATTCATCCCACATGCCCTTTGTGAAAGCCCTTGGTCATCAGGGTAGAAGTGTAGAAAATTGGCTCAAACAACTGTTGAGAAATAGCATGTGTTGTAGTCCATTGATCATAACAAAAAGGATTGCAAGACTGATTAATAAACAGCATGAATGATTTGGACTCATCTAATGGCATTACAAATTGATGCCTATATAGTACCACTGATGCATTAAAATCAGCAGTAATTCGGTGAGTAAAACACCAGTTCATTCAACACATTTGTAAAAGCTCCATTATTTCAAGATTTGTAGAAATGTAATGATAGAACTGTGGTTTACAGTTCACATGTGTCTAGGATAGAAGATAAGTACTTTTGACTTCCTTTCCTACATCTTTACTCTTTTCTTCAAGAGCTATCATTAGTTCCTGATATCTGTCTGAAAATTTTCCACAGATGTTTAGACATTAATGTGTACTTTTTTAATGGCTTCCAAAATTTTCTCCAGAAATCTAACCCCAGATGGCATTCTTAGAAGTGTGTTTTTTAGATTGTGAGGAAAGACTCCTGGAAGGGGAATTGAGGAGAAAAGTATCAGGTGAGACAAGGATTTTATCCATCCATCTGTTCACCCATCCTCCCTCTCTCTTTCCAACACCCATTCCCAAACCCCCACAAGCACACACTGCTTTCCCTCTGCAAATCCAGAGTCCATGCACTGAATGCCTATTTTTCTTCACACTCACTTCATGTACAGTTGAGTTTGCAACCAGCTTTTAAACTCTATGACACATCAAAAGTGGAGTTGCCTGAGAAAAACAATAATGAAACTATGTTATTATTTACAAATAAGTGAACTTTGATTTACGATTAGCCTATGAATGAGGGACTTTCAAGAACCACAAGGTCCTCAATGGCATGGCTCAGGTATTGCAAACTCAGGGCCATGTCTTCCTTGATTGACTCAGTCCACCCTTTGTGAGGTCTTCCTCTTTTTCTACTGCAAAACAATTAAGTATGTGAAATCAGTAGGGCAATTGTGCTGTCAATGATTAAAAATATTAACCTCCAAGATAATTTTTATCAGATCTCATGGAAGGCATGTACAGCAAGGGAGAGAACAACCCTTTTATTGAGAGTCTTGTGTTGACTGATAACATTTCCGAGAAGTTGTTTTTCCTTGAACTCATTTGGCATAGCCATGGCTAGCATCATCTAGGAAATAAGCAATTTAACTTTGCCCTTGCAATATTTATTGTAACCAATACAACAGGCTGGTGGGGAGGGGACCTTGTGCTTTATTTGATCTGGCTTTTAGGACTGCTTCATACATACTAACTCTCATATTTAGGCATTCATTATTTGCAGTCAGATAGGATGAGGTAGACAAGCATTTTGGTCATGTTCCCTCCACATCCAACCTTCCCATGTTGTTAAGGAAGGTCTGCATTGGTAGTGTTAACAACATTCAGTTAGAGCTTTGAAAAGTTCCTTTTTTACAATACAACTCCTTGAATCCCTTGCCAGAATGGGCACTGGCCATGTTAGCAAGAGATTCTAAACACCGTAGTAAAAAAGAGAGAGAGAACTTCGTGAAATTCTGGTTTAGTTACAGTTACAGAATTTTGATAAAAGCATGATGATAGGGATTTCCATGGGCAAAATTGCCAGGTTGTTTCTTTAGAAGAGAATGTGCTAGAAACATTTTATTCTTGCAACATTTTATTCTTGCAATATTTGCTTTTCTTACAAGTATGCAAGTAGGCACACCTTTGGACAGTATGCAACAGAGAAGGCACTTCTATATGGGAAACAGTGTGCAACTAATATGTGGGTTATTGCCACATATAGACTTATTCCTATGTGTATTTGAGGGATAGCTATAGGGCAATCCATACTTTTTATGCAGAAATGCTTTGTCCACGAGAAATAAATAAAAGCCTATATACCATATGAAACAGTTGGAAAGCTTGGAATTTTGGGGGGGGAGTGCACCTCCCAGAAACCCAATGGCCATGTTGCTAGAAGATTTTGGAGAGTTTTAATCCAAACTTGCTTTTAGTGGATCTAAGTGCTATAGTTCCATTTAACAACCCAGCTAAATAGTCAGCTCTTTCACTTCAGGATATCCAAGATGCATATGTTCCCAAATTTAAATGCTCAGCATAGATATAGACTCCTTCCACTATCTGCACATTCGTTTCCATGCCACACCAATGCTACAATTTATGAGGTGTGCTGTCCTCCTAGATGCCCGGTTGTGTCTTATGCAGGAGAGTGTATACACTGAGTTCCATAACACTATGGGGGTATTCCACCATTTGGGAATTTACCACAAGGATAATGTAAAAGCATCATTGGTGTGCAGTGCTGCGATGAATGAATGCTGGTAGGGTTGTCATGGATGCTATGGGAGTAATTGCTACTATTGTGGTGTTATCCCTTGTTTCTAGGCAGTTCACTTTCCTCTGGACTTTGCTCTGGAACTATTGTGATGGGATGTGAGTTTAAGTTGTGCCATAGCATTGAGCTGCTTCTTTTCATCTGAAACTATTTGGAAATGATAGCCTGAATCCTGTTGTAGGTCTCACCTAAGGCTTTACCTAAGCCCTGTTCTCACCGCAATCATGCTTGTCAATAAAAATGGAATTGCACCTGTTTGTGTAAAAGTCATTACCATGCATCTTTGCAAACACACGACTGGAACTACTGATGCCATCAAGGTGCCTTCCCCTTAACCCTACCTCCCTACTCTATGTGCTACCTAGCATGCCTTTTGGGGTTTAAATTTTTATTTTATCTTTTTTTTCACTTTCCACACAATTCCAGAACTCTGCTACTACAATTTTAGGGTTTGTTTTTTTCAAAGGGGGGGAAAGGCTGCTTGGAAATAGCAAGGGGGAGGGAGATAGGAGGAGATACTGACACCACGTAGCTTTCAATAACACGACTGTCTATACTGTACAACCCAACACAGGTGAATGACTCCATTTATACAGTGAATACATCAATCAGAAATAAACTAAATGAACTATCCCCATAATGGGTGAGCCTATATGTAATAATTTTTTTCTACAATTGTATGTATTACACCAAAAATGTTACATTACTATGACACGAATTAACCACAATAGCCACATAGAAAGGACAATTTAATTGCTAACAATAGGCTCCAGCTTCAAAACCAGTTTTGAAAATGGTAGCAGGCACATAGCAAGGATAAGACTATAACTGTTTACACACGCACATATATACAACAGGGATATTGAATGAATCAAACAATTCGGGGGGGGATCATAGGGAGGATAGGAGAGGCCAGAATCTTACCCTTCTCAGTAGGCTCAGGCAAAAACAAATGATTGCAGGTTCTCCTAGCTTGTGTGTTCTTCCCATTAATAACTTTTGCCTTTTTTTCACCTGCCCCTTTTGATCACAGTCTGATATTCCTTGGCTACATGTGTCCCAGTTTTCATCTGTGAAACATTGGAGGGTATGAGACCCATTGAATGAGTGGAACTGCCATAATTGCTGGCTTACCAGGTCACAATTGATTCAGTGGGTCATTTCTAGTTGAGACAATAGGATGTAGATCCAGCAAAAAATTGAAGCTAAAAGCCAAGGCCACCCCTACCATTAGGGGGAGTGAGGTAGTTGCTTCAGACAACAGGTGCTAGAAAGGCAATGAGGTGTTGAAAGATCTAGTAGCACATGCCAGGAACCCACTCTTGCTTCTCCTAAACTATATAATGGACCTCAGATGCAATGGAAGACAGTGTCCTTTCATCAATGGACCTTATCACACGTGGGGCTCAAAGTGGCAAGAAAGTGATATAAGAATCAATCCAGAACTATACCGGTAGAAACCCCACAATACAAAAATGGCTATCAGACGCAACTAGCATCATCGCGCAATTAACGAAAGCGCGATGAAACGGCCCCCCCGGAACCGTATTTGCTGTTCACACACAAGTGAGAAGATCCCGTACAGAACCCAGCAAGGATGTTCTTGCACATGCGCAGAAACAAGACAGCCGCGGCTGTCACTTGCTGCAGCTGTCAAACACACCCCTTCCCAAGCCGGCTGTCCCCCAAACCCCTTCCCAAGCCGGCACAGGATCCACGCTCCGAGGAGAAGTCATCAGAGAGTGGACTTCTCCTCGGAGCGTGGACCCTGTGCTGGCTTGGGAAGGGGTGTGTGTGTGTGTGTGACAGCCGGCTGCCACACACACACACCCCTTCCCAAGCCGGCACAGGGTCCGCGCTCTGAGCAGAAGTCCTCAGAGAGGCGCCTCTCTGAGGACTTCTCCTCGGAGCCCAGGCCCCGCGCAGGCTTGGGAAGGGGTGTGTGTGTGTGAGCTGTCACACACACACACACACCTTCTCAAGCCTTGCGCTCCATGGGTCCTCCGCTCCAGGGAAGACGTCCCCAGAGAGGGACCTCTCTGGGGACATTTTCCCATGGAGCGCAAGGCTTGGGAAGGGGTGTGTGTGTGTGTGACAGCTGGCTGTCACACACACGCACACACCCCTTCCCAAGCCTGTGCGGGGCCTGGGCTCCGAGGAGAAGTCCTCAGAGAGGCGCCTCTCTGAGGACTTCTGCTCGGAGCGCGGACCCTGTGCCGGCTTGGGAAGGGGTGTGTGTGTGTGTGGCAGCTGGCTGTCTCACACACACACACACACACACATCCCTTCCCAAGCCTGCGTGGGGCCTGGGCTCCGAGGAGAAGTCCTCAGAGAGGCACCTCTCTGAGGACTTCTCCTCGGAGCGCGGACCCTGTGCGGCTTGGGAAGGGGTGTGTGTGTGTGACAGCCGGCTGTCACACACACACCTTCCCAAGCCTGTGCGGGGCCTGGGCTCCAGGATACGTATCTGGTGATCAGACATACGGCGAAAGTGCAATGATTGCGCTATCATTCCGGTCGCGCAATTGCAATTCCCCAAGAAAACGGCATTCAAAAGAATGGGGATGATGCCGCATTGGGACAGGGTTGTGACGGGGTTCTGTGCGACGTCGTGTGAACACACGGAAAAATAAAGCACAATAGGACGGGATTTAGTGTGGATTCTGTCTGCTTTAGACCCCGTGTGATAACGTCCAATGTCAAAGTAAGATTCTTCTCTGCATGGAAATGATGGGTGGAAAGCCTCTGTTCCTTTGCCTCTGGTTAGCAAAAAGTCTTTGATAAGCTCTGCTCAGACATTTGCCAGATTTGATGGAACTGAACTAACTAGTTTGCTTATTTTTTCAGCTGAAAAGGTTTATATTTTTCACAAGAATTTTGTTTGATTGTTTCTGCATATATGGCAAGCTTGCCTCAATATGGACAATGTACCATGTAACCAACCACAAGCTTCTCAGATGTCAAGCTGGGTTTCTTGAATACCCTAATCGGTAGTTCATTGCAATTATGCTTACAGATCCAAGGCACACAGAAAACCCTATGACAACAATGACCAGATAATATTAGATAATTAACTAATAATTAGATGATATTAAAGATAATATTTATCTTTTTTTGAAGTTCCAAAGAATCTCCTTTTAAGAAGAAAAGAGGGGAAACCATTGCAAATCTGTGAAAACATCCCCTTTCCACCAAGAATGTTTTCTTCCCATTCATTTCTTAGATTTCCAACCTCCCTGAAGCCAGTAGCAATAAAAACAAACCAAAGTCATGTGAGATAAGATAAACAGAGACCATAAATAGTAAACTAGGTACCATTTGCTTGTTTTTACCTGGAACAGCTCTTGTTTTCTCCTATTTGATAAAATGCTATTCCTCTTTTATCTTCTTTCTCTGTTTCACCTTTTGGCAGAGATTTGGGAGATGTCTTTTGGGGTTTGGTGTAGTTTAAACACACATGATATTTTCATTATTTGCCCTAACAGGAAGTCCACAAAGATTTCATTATCCACTGGAACAAATTCATATATCTGTTTCACTTTCTGACCACCACATTCCAACAGTACAAAGGGCATTTAAACTGCCCTAAAGGAGAAAGAAGCTTAAAAATCCTAAAGGTGCCACATCTTGTCTGATCTTGGAAGTTATGCAGGGTCAGCCCTGGTTAGTATTTGGATGGGAGACCATCAAGGAATAAAACGTGCTTTAGGCTATATTTTGAAGGAAGGAACTGGCAAAACAACCTCTGTGTATTCCTTGCCTAAGAAAACCTTGTGAAATAAATGAGGTCACCATAAATTGACAGTAAACTTGAAGGTACACAAATACAAAGAAAAAAACCTTTGAAAATCATGTATATACATACGTATACCCAGAGCTTAGAAATATTTTTGCAATACAACTCTCAGAATTCTCCAGCCACTGGGAGATTAGTCCAAAAAATAAGTTTGCTTAGCTCTAGCAATACTATACCTGTTCCATCCCAAACACCTGAAGGATTTAAGGGTGTAACCTGTAAGAATGCACAGTGTTGAGGCCAGAATTATGATTTACAGAATTACAGTTACTTTTACAATGGCAAGAGAAAAGAGATTCAAGAATTCCACATTCATGTGCATTCCATACCTTCTGAATTACCAAAAGTTTTTGGCAATTTTTTCTATTAACAAATTAGAAACAGCTCTTCATTTCCCTGTATTCAGGACACATACACACGCACACCTTCCCACTAAGGTGCCCATTTCCTGTATTGTCTAGTTCTCAAAAGAAAATTTGTTACTTCTTCATTGTGTCATGTGCACCTTTTTAAAAGTGCACACACACATCACTAAAGTTGTATACATGATCTTTATGTTTCAGCTCCAACTTCCCAAAGCAGCCAAAGTAGAAGCAGCCTCTATCCCAACCTGTGGCTGAGAAAACAGAACCATGCCTGGAAGGCCCCAAACAGCCTTTGTGCATTTGGGGTTGATAGTGCTGCACAGGGATGTATATGACACCTCCTTGCATAATGTCATTCAAAATATATGGACATGCAAAACAAAGAGTTATGCCAGCATGTGTCACCAAAAGGATTCTGGCCTCACTGAGACACAGCTGCATCTTGACGGTAATGCAGATGCATGCAAGTCAAATGTGGAAAAACTGCAGGCCTCCAAATGTGGTTGAATTGTAACTCCAAACCACCTCCAGCCAGCATAGCCAATGGTGATGAATGCTGGAAGCTGTACTCTAACAACACCTGAAGGGCCACACTTTGCTTGACCTGATGTAAATGCACACACATTGACATAAATGGCATTGTTCTGCATAGTGTACACAGATACATCTTCTGTTAAGATGAAGTCCCCGGGGTAAAATGTACAATGTGGGGAATAGCAGCAGCCATGATGACACAGCATTTGATCACTAACACTCATGCTGTGGCACAGGATATGACATCATGGGGATGGTCACGTGGTGCCGTAAAGCACCCAGTACTGCTGCAAAACTGTAAAGTCACTCAGGTGAGTGACAGGTGTCTAAGAGGAAGAGGCAGGGCCAGAGTGCCATATAAGCTGCCCCGATTGCTCTGCAGAGGGGCGGGATATAAATAAATAAATAAATAAATAAAAAATGTGGAGGCATGGCTATATAAGGCAGAAGCCTCAGGACACAAGTGCGGGTTGATGTATGTTAGTAATTGCTGTGAGCTGCGTTGTAAGATTACTGTACATAGCTTTGTACATAGAGGAACCAAGATTAAAGCCTCATTTGAGAGACGTCTGTCTGTGGAGTCTCTTTGCTCTATCTGGAAGGGGAGAGGTGCTTCTCCAGCTGACAAGCTACTGGCTTCATCTGAGAAGGTTGTGATCCTGGTGCTACACGTCTACGTGGTCTCCACGCGATGCGTAACCATGCTAACATCTTCCTACCTCTGTTCACTAATACGTACAATGAAATGCATTGTGGAAGTTAAGAATCTGATCTGCTGATTAACATATTAAACTCAGCACAATCCTGTTTATTACAAAACAGGATGGGGACCTTCCTTTCAGCAATGTGCAACATCATGAGGCTAAAGGACATTGCAGGGAACTGTGACTGTAAAGGTGTTGCTGTAAGGAGCTGTAGAATTCATTTCACCTGTAAAATGTTGCAGGATAGGTACATGAGCCAAGTAAGAAAATCATACCATATATGGAGCAAGAAATTACAGAGGTGCAAGCTGGTTTCAGGAAAGGAAGAGACACTAGGGATCACATTGCAAACATATGATGGATAATAGAGTACACCAGAGAAGTCCAGAAGAAAATCAGCTTGTTCTTTATAGAATATAAGAAAGCCTTTGCATAGGTCATGAACAGCTATAGATTGCCCTAAAAAGAACTGGGTGTGCCACTACATTTGATTGTCCTTATACCTAGCCTGTAGTCAGAACAAGAGGCCACTGATAGAACAGAATACAGAGAAACAGAATGGTTCCCAATCAGAAAGAGGATCAGGCAAGGATGCATTCTATCATTCTATTTGTTCAACTTGTATGCAGAAAATGCATGCAGAGTAGGTTTAGACTTGGAGGGAGGAGGACAAAGAAGATCAGAGGAAAGAATATCTACAATCTAAGATATGCGGATGACACCATACAACTAGCAGAAAATAACAAAGACTTGGAACAATTACTAAGGAAAATCAAAGAAGAAAGTGCTAGGGCAGCCTTACGCTCTTGAACATTAAGGGGGGGGGGGATGACCACAGAAGATCCACTTGAATTCAGTGTAGAAGATGAGAAAATTGAAATAGTTGAAGACTTCCCATACTTTGGATCATTCATTGACCAGAATGGAGATTGCAGTCAAGAAATCAGAAGAAGACTAGGACTGAAAAGGGAAGCTATGAAAAAAACTAGACAAGATCCTGAAGTGCAAAGATATGCAACTGAACACTAAAGTTAGGCTTGTCCATATCATCATATTCCCACTAGTATCTATGGCTGTGAGAGCTGGATGATGAAGAAAGCTGATAAGAAATAAAACAATTCATTTGATATGTGGTGCTGAGGAAGAGTTCTGCATAATCAATGGACAACTAAAAAGATAAACATATAGATCCTAGAACAAATCAAGCCTGAACTTCTCCACAAGCCAAGATGATTAAAACTGAGCCTGTCATACTTCAGCCACATCATAAGAAGGCATGACGCACTAGAAAAGACTATAATGCTTGCAAGGGTGGAAGGCAGTAATAAAAGAGGAAGACCACATAGCAAATGGATAAATTTAATTAAGGAGGACACAGCCCTGAGCAGAGCAGGACCTGAGCAGAGCAATTGACAACAAGGTGCTGTGGAGGTGTCTCTTTCACAGGGTCACCATGATTTGGAGTCAACTTGAAGGCAGTTAACAACTACAAAAGAAATGAGAGAAATACAGTGCATGCGGTTTGGATGGGAACAGTTCCCTTGTATATATGTGAAAGAAGTAAATGAGATACCATTTGGGATTGGATCTCTTCCAGAATAAGATTTTAATTTGCTTTTATCCTGAGGCAACCTCTTGCTTCCATGATTCTGCACAGGTGAAAGGGCACAGGGTTCAGGTTCTAATCCTACCTAATGCAGTCCAACTGTGGCAACAAGCACACTCCCAGAATCCGGGCAATGTGACAAAACATAGGGCCTTTGCAGACTACCAGAAATAGTGCAAATTGAGTCCACTTTAAGGGTTAGTGTTAGGGAATCATGAGAACTGTATTTTATTGTGGCACCAGAGCTCTCTGACAGAGAAGGCTCAATGTCTCAGAAAAAAAAACAAAAAACAATTCCCATGACTCCCTAGCACTAACCCTAACCCTTAAAGTGGACTCAATTTGCACTATTTCTGGCAGTCTGCAAAGGCCCATAATGAAACTTTTTAAAAGCCTTCTTTCTTTAAGTAATAAAACTGAATCATGAAAAGTATGCTTAGCACCTGACAGAATGAAGGGTCTCTTTTACACAATCATTTTCCATGTCATTGTACTCTATTAATTCCTAGATGTATATGTTCTCTGGAGCATGGACCTGCTCTCTGCTTACCTCATTTTTCAGCATAGAGATTGGAAAGTTACCTTATTGAACCAAAGTTTCCACAATTTCCCAAGCAGTCTGGGTTGTGGAGAATGCTGGCTAGTTGTAGTCCCCCAAAAACCATGTTTCCAAGTTCCGGCAATGCCCCATATGCACTTATACTATATAACCATAATACAGTTGGCCCTTCTTATCCACAGATTTATTATCTATTGATTCAAGCACCCATGGCTTGAAAATATTTTTTTAAAAAAGTATAAATTCTAAATAGCAAACCTTGATTTTGCCATTTTATATACAGGACACCATTTTGCTATGCCATTGTATTTAATGGGACTTGAGCATCCACAGATTTTGTTATCCATGGGGGTCCTGGAACCAAACCCCAGCAGACAACAAGGGCCTACTGTACAATCATCACCAGTACATTTTTCCTTGCTCAGTTTCCTTTCCCACTCTCCTTTATGGACATTTCTAGAAAAATACACAACTCACTTTGCATTCTCACAAAGAGCAAAGTGCATTCTTCCCTGAGCCACATCAAAGTAGTTGTCAAACAGCCTAAGAGAAACAATATCTTGGACAGATAGGCCCAGTTTACTCATTCGAGAAGGCGGGGAAATGGTTACAGTGATGTTTTACAACATCATTCCAGGTTGGTGCTCCTTCGTTAAACATCTATTTATAGTCAACATGGCATTTTAACTCCTCCCTGGTGATACGATCTCAAGAATGCAAGAACCACTTTGTTTTTAAGTATCCTCAAAAGGACAGCACTCAATGTTGCAAGGCAACTGAGATAACAGTTATCAGATGAATTTGAAGTTGTCTCCTGATGCTGGAGGCCCTGAATTGGTTTGAAAGAGCTGAGAGATTTCCTCATCAGCAGAAAACAAACAGAAAGTAGCCTAGACAAGTCAGATTAAAGGAAGTTAAGGGGGAAAGTCTTTAAAAGGTTTTAAATGTTAGTGCTATGCACCAAAGGGTCAATATTCCTAATTGGAAGGAAGAGAATGGGAAAATATTTTGGAAAAATCCAATCCCTGAAGAGTTTATGGCACGACTGCTTTGAATCAAACCTTCTGGGAAATAATGTGAATTATTTAAAGTCATCTGAGTGGGAAACTAGTACCAAAGGGTTTTGTTTGCATGTTGTATTTTGTAAATACAGAAATCACAGGGCACCATAACCTGTGGGAAGGGTATGCAATTTCTTCTCCCCCATTTTGTTCCATTTTCATAGACTAGATTTTCCCATTCTTTAGTTATGGAAAATGTACGCCACAAAGCATTCAGATTTTGTATGAGTGTTTGTGTTTTTCTTAACTGTGCTGATGGGTCTCTCTTGGTGGCTGTCATTTATCTACAAAACCCCAAATATTGTCCCAGGACACTCTGCAAACATGAAATATATTTTAAAGATATTAATTTTAAAGATATCTGCATGAAGAAAAAATTAATATCTTTGAAATATATTAAGAAAAGTTCCACTATTTTCTAGCCTATTTCTTCCTCAACGTATTGATATGAAATGAATGTAAAATTGAATCAAATGAGCCCCATCAATTTGTCATTCATTGTGAAGTGAAGGCATATTACTTCAACAGGTGATACGTTGACATAACTTCAGTCTGTATATCAGTATATTGCTGGCATCCCCAGTTTCATACAGTTTCCACATCAGTCCCTATTTTTTTTTGTGGGTTTTTTTGGGCTGTGTGGCCATGTTCTGAAAGAGTTTCTTTCTGACGTTTCGCCAGCATCTGTGGCTAGCATCTTCAGAGAAAAAACCCACAAAAAAAACTATGGATGCCGGCCATGAAAGCCTACGACTTCACAGTCCCTATTTTGCTGCTTCTGCTGTTCTTGTTATTTCATGAGCAGTTTGCTCCTTTTGGTCCTCCAAAAGATCTGGAGAAAACATAACATGGGATTTAATTTAAAGCTAAAGAAACAGCTGATTTGTTCAAACCCCCCACTGTTTTATCTTTAAAAGTGAAGCCTAGCTAATGGTTTTAAATAACTCACAGACTCACAGCATTTTGCTTCCTTTTTTTAAAAAAAAAAAGTAAACACTCAGTAGCTGGCAACACGATCTTTTGTGTTAATAATATACAGTGTTAACTCGCTATCTTAAATTGAGGGGAAGCCCCCCAACTCACAATCTATACCTTCTATGTGAGATCTTTCTCACTAGACATCCCAGGTGTTGACTGTGAAACTTGATATATGCAAAGTCTGTTGTCTTGCAAATGTCCATGTTCTCTCCCTGTACAAAACTAGTGCCAGGAGACCAAACCAATATTGTGTAGTTCTGCACAACTGGAATGTCATTCAGGTTCATCATCCCTTCAGACCATCTTCTTGATCTTACTGCTGAATTACATGGCATGCTTAAGAATGAGATAAAAGTGGGTTAGACTCGGAGGCTTAGTTTCAATTGGTTCCTCTGAGAACATCGAACAGATAGAAGACCAAAGTCCAGGAGCAGGGACGGTCAGGGTAGGTTGGCTGCATCCCAACAATATTCCATCCCTGTCTTGGCTAAATTTTCTTTGTGAGGCATAGGTAAAATAAGTAAGTAAGTAAGTAATAAGCCCTGACTGGCATTGGTTTGCACATATTGCACTGATTTCAGTTTTTAGCAAAGTCTACCAATTATGGTTTTGTCTGATATATTCTGGTGCATTTCCCACCAGAATATCTTCCCTCAAAAATGGTTTGTATAAATATAACAAAACATTGCTCTCTTCAGCCTTCCAAAGGTATACATCTCTAGGATGAACTATTACAACCACTTCAGGGGTGTGTTTCATGTGGAGTCAAAGAAGACTGCCAGGAAGACTGTGATCCCAAATGTAGTTCAACTCATCACACTCTCACTAGTGGAAAAGAGAGGAAGAAATTTTTACTGTTTCATTAGGATATCAATGAAAATCTCTCCTTAGACCCAGACCTAGCCCCAAGGCTTTTCAGCCAGATGAAAAGTGCCACTCATTCAGATTGAGTGTTTAATGGATGTTATGGATTTTACCCCATTTCAAGATCTGAGAAAGCAGGTTAGAAATATTTAATAACTCACATTTCCCACTCAGGCTATTGCACACCAATTTGATGTGCTTGGATGCCTTACTCTGGACATTATTTCCCAGTTTCTCTGGAATTTTCAGAAAGAAGAGAGTTCTATCTTTGTAGAAAAAAATATAGAAAGAAATGTATGGGTAAATGAAGGGCAATAGAAGTAGTACCAAACACAGCCCTTCTTTGTGTGCTGTCATTGTATTTTTGAGTATTTTTATTTTCCTGTTGATATCTATTGTGTTTGCTTTAACGTGCTTTGTATTTTTCATTGTTTAAACATCTTGCATGTAATTGCTGGACAATTGGCATATACACTTTCTAGGTTATGATGACCTTGAGGAACAACTTTCCCCCACATTTCAGGAAAGCTAGAAAGTTGTTTAAGACAGAGACAGAAGGAGTATCCACAGTGCAAAATTAAAACAGTTTTGACACTAATTTGACTTGACTATGCTGCACAGTCTTTGGCTTTGTAGTTTGATGAGCCACCAGAGCTCTGACAGACCAGGCTGAATATCTCACCAAACTAGAAATCCCAGGATTCTGTAGGAAAGAGCCATGACAGTTAAGTGATATGAAACTGCTTTAATTCTGTAATGTGGATACATCCTGAGACAGAGGGAGAGAGAAAAGGAAAAGCCAAGGGTATCACATACTGGTTTCTGCATTCAGTGAAATCATAATAGGCTAATATCTCTGTTTTGGAAATATGCTTGAATGTGCAAAGTATTAGATTATTTGTTTGAAATCTTGGCTGCTTTCTTCAGAGAACCTCTCTTTCACTTGAAGGAATTATACACTTGGTCCTCCAGATCCACAGATTCTGCATCCATGGATTCAACCAAATAATTTTGTAAAAAAAACCCACAAAAAACCATAAAGCAAACCTTTATTTTTGCCATTTTATCTAAGGGACTCTATTTTACTACACCATTGTCTATTATGGGACTTGAACATCCATAGAGGTTGATATCCCTGGGAGTCCTGGAACCAAATCTCAGCAGATACCAAGGGAACTCTGTGTCTAATACTGGATGGAACTGATCACAGTATATAAATTGTAGATGCTCACCATGACAGCTCTGCTCCACCCCCAGGAGAATCTATAGTTGTGCTCCCAGGGGAGATCCAGCCCAAGTTCCTGTATGGCATAGCATAGCATAATACTTGTGCATGTGGAACTACACTACAGCTGGCCATTCAACACACACACCCTGACCTACTGCTGAGCCACCACAGCCCCCATCCAGAGCCATTCCATGGGCGGTAGAGAGTTAAAGAGGGGATTGGAGAAGCTTTATATTCCCATAGTCATGGGCAGAATGGCTACATCATCTACTGAGACCTGTGGAGTCCTCAAGAGGTTCAATGGGTAATGTTGTTATTCTGTGTCTGATATAAGGGGACATAGCCAGACGCTTTTCTGATCTCCCCTCTGCCCACTCTCCACTAGCCAAAAGGTCTGGTTTTAACTCAATCTTACATTTAAAAATCGACTGTATTAGCCTCTATATATTTTTTCGGAAAAACATACAGAGGTTAATGCAGTCAATTTTTAACTGTAAGATTGAGTTAAATCCAGAACTTTTTTTGTTGGGTATAACTAAGAAGAACTTTAAAGGTATTAACTTTGAAATAATTCATTAACTAACAGCAGTTAGATTGTTATATGCCCAGAAATTGGAAGGTGAATATCATTGCTTCAGATGGGGGAAAAAAAGAGTATTAAAGTTTTGGAGTTGGCAGAGATGGATAAACTTTCAACATTACTGAAGGAAAAATTGTTGGATAATTATTTGAAAGACTGGGAAACTTTTTTACTTTATTTGAAAAAGAAGGAAAAGAAGATTATGCTTGCATATTGGGATGCCTGAAGTGCTCTTCTTGTGATTTTAGAACAGAAGTAGATTTGAAGTAGAAAAATAGTTTGGCGATGTTTACTATATTTTGTTCTAAATTTCCTGAGACAGGAAGCTGGGAAGTTAAGTTTAGTTTAGTTTAGTTTAGTTTAGTGTAGAGTGATAGGTGGGTGGAGGTTAGGGTATAACTTAGGTTGGGAGTGGGTGAGGTATTTAGGTTTGCACCAGCATTGTGTAGTGGTTTGGGCATAGGACTTTAGAGATCAGGGTTCAATTTTCCACTTGACCAGGGAAACCTACTGGGTGACCTTGGGTGAGTCACACACTCTCAGCCCCAGAAACTCCTATGATAGGTTTGCCTTAGGGTCAACATAAGTCAGAAACAACTTGAAGGCACGCAACAACAAATATCATTTAATTTTTGGTTTATTTATTTTTCTATGTATTGGTATTATGTGGGGTTTTTTGTATTTCTGTGTATTTTGTGTTTTTTCCCTTGCATTATATGTTTTAAACACAATTTTAAAAAATTAAAGGAATTTATAACTTATATTTTCAATAATTTACGACTCTGTTTGGAAATGTATTCAGGGTTTCCATACTCTCTTGGATCTCCCTGAAGAAATTTCAACTTCTAGTTAGCAAAGATGGATCCAGTTTTCCTAATTTTAGCTTACATTATTGGGCTTATTTATTACTTTGTACTATTCAGTGGTGTTTTTCTTCCACACTGAATACTTCATCTTGTACGTTTCTGGAATCTTGCTCTTTGATGTCATTTTGTAAGTGGATGGTGCTCTGATTTACAGCCATTAGAAAAGGGTCCCCATGTGTTGTCACAGAGAGCTTTGGAGTGCAGCAATAGATTTGCATAGCAATTGCCATTTGACTCACATTATGGGGCAATCCTGATCTAAAAACTGAAAGTCTTTACTGTGGAAGGTATGGGCTGACAGGGCAATTTCCACTTTGGTTCAGTGATTATGCATTTCTGTCATTCTCTGTGCTGAGTGCTAGAAATGATTTGCTAGCTTTTACTGAATAGCAGTTCTTTGGATGGCAGCATCTGCTAGTAGCCAAAAATGGCTCTGAAGCCTTGAGTGCTTCAGCATCTCAGCTTTGTTTTTGGAAGCTAAAGGGTTATTTACACAGGTGGAAAAAACATACCTTGTACTAGGGGTTGGAACAAACAATGTTTTTGAGGATATGAACTGAACAGAGATCTTTTTGACATCTAATGGCTTAGATCCAACTTTTTAAAAATGACTTTTTACCCCACACTTTCCTGAAAAAATCAGTTCATTGTACTCAAAAGGGAATCCTAAATAGGATGAATTATTACTATCTCTTGCTCCTTTTCATCCCAATTGGCTGCAACCATACCAAATCATGGCGTTCCAGAAAGCCCTGGTTAGGACTTTCTATTTGAATAGTGCTGTGTTAAGGACACAATAACTTTAAAAGGACTTTCTATCCAGTTTTGTAATTTAATCATGACAATATAAATGGGAATGGCCAATTTTGCAAATTGCAAAGAGGATGGGAACTGGATTTAAACATACTGATCTCTGATTCTGAATGGTAAAAAATTGAACTTCCCCTCCCTTGATTGTGTGGTTTATGCATAGATCTGCTATTGTTCTACTTCTATATTTTAAATTTTCTCAGTCTTCTTCTCTATCTCCTTTTTTATTATGAAAAAAAATCCATTGGTGGCAGTTACAGGTTCTGAACACTTTGCTCAACTTATGCTTTATATATTTTCTTACTGGATTTGTTATTGGGTTACTAAATATTGGAAAGCTGTTCAGTGTTTTAATGCCATGACCCAAGGATTATTAATTGAAGCCCATATTTGGAAAGCACTCTGTTTATTCATTCTGGATGGAAAGATTCTTCAAAGCTATGAAACTAATGGGAGAATCAGAAAGAAAAACCATTGGATCATAAATTCAATAACACACATACACAGAAAATATACAGAGAAAGAAACCAAACTGCTTTTTATTTTTAAAATAATATTGATTATTAATCTTGGGGCCAAGAGTGTAACAGAATCTGATATCCAAATATAAGCAGACTGTCCAGTTTAATGAAGCAAGGGATAGTTGTGGAACATTTCCGGGAATATTTTGTTGACTCCTGATCCATTATCTCTGCCAAGGGTTCCTATACTATTAATAGTTGTAGATAGTCATAATGTTGTAGAGACAAAATATATTTCTCCCATGCAGCTATTTAAAACACAGGATTATCCCCCCCCCCCCCCGCCTGATGTTCACAACATTAGAAGAATTGAGGAATTCTTTCAAATCTTAAGCAAGATTCCAAAACAAGGAAAAGAAATGGGAAAAAGAGAATATAAACAAATTTGGATATTGGCCCTTTCATACAGTTACATAATGAGTACTCAGCTATGTGCTAATAGGGATGGTTCTGAGAAAGACTTAAGCCGAGTGGGCAGATGGCTCCAACTGGAGGTGATCTTGCTGTGTCCTCCTAAAAACTAACAGGCAATCCATTTTTCCAAATGTGGGCCCCTAGCATAGGCAAAATGGCCCTGTCTACATACAAGAGTGAGGTGACTAACTGGATTGTGGGAACCTCAAAGTTTACAGAGGACGTTATCACACAGGGGCAAATCTGCTGGTTAATCCACACTAAATCCAAACAGAAACTGGATTAGTGCCCCGTGTTTTCACACGACGTCGCACAGAAACTGGACAGAAAGTGGACAGAAACTGGTGTTAACCAAGATCTTTTGAAATTCGGTTGTTTGGAGGAAATGCAAATGCGCAATTAAGGTAAATTCGCAATTAAGGTAAATTCGCCGTAATGTGAAAAGCAAATGCACATTTGGAAGCATTTCCCTGTGTTTTCCCATGCTTCCGTGGGGTCCTGGAGGCAGCGTAAGTGTCTCCTTCCCCCTCAGCAGACGGCTAATTGAGCTGTCTTGGGGGCAGGGAAGGGGAGGGGCAGCTGCACAATCGGCGCCCCAACCCCTTCCCCAGGTCGTCCTCAGAGCGCCGACCCTCCGCATGGCCGGCGCTCCGAGGAGGACCTCTTTGGAGCACTGATCCTCCGCACAGCCGGCGCTCTGAGGATGACCTGGGGAAAGGATGACAGCCGCGGCAAGTGACAGCCACGGTGAGCATAGTGCACATGTGATAGAAGATCATTTCTAGTACATGTATGGGATTTTTTCACTTGTGTGTGAACGTTAAATGCGGTTTCAGAGGGAGCTTCCCTTATTTGCGCAATTAAGGTAATTACGTGTGAAAAACATTTGCGGAATCAAGGTTTATTTTCGGTTTATTTTCGGAATTTGTCATTTCCAGTTTATTATCGCTTTGTGGCCCACGTGTGATAACGTCCAGAGCTGTCCCAAAATGGTTTAGAACAGCAACTCTTAACCTGTGGTCTAGGGATCCATGATGACCTCACAGTGGGTTTGTGGAGACTCGAAGAAATGCTATCAGCCCCCATGTGGAAGGCTGGACAGAAGAATGAGGAAGAGAGAAAGATGGAGCAAAGGAGAGGAGAGCTGGCAGTGCTTCCCACTTCAGATGACTTTGCACAACCTGGATGCAGCCAGGTAAAAGACTAGCCCGGAAGATGGACATCCAGATCACTTTCCATGGACTTTTGTGCTCCCTGGGCACCAGCCCTAGGGGTGGCACTGCTGCCCCCTGCCTGAGCCACCATCTCTCCTCCTTTTGCCCTCTCAACACCTATTGAGCTCAACCACATGCTGAAAAGTGGAGAGGGAAACCCAGAGGGAGGGGGGAAGAGAGCTTTAGCCCTCTTACCAGCTCAAGCAGCAAAGCACAGTTCTGCCTCCCCACTTTTTCTCTTTCACCTCTGCCTTCCCAGCTTTCCTGGCCTCGGACATTCCTGCTCTGGTTGCTGGAAAGGGCAAGAATATGTCCTCCCCCCCCCCTCAGCAAAAAAGCCCTGGCCAAACAAGTCCTCGCAACTCTGGCTGGGCATCCCTCCTCCCATGCTGGCTCTCTGATTCCCCTGCTCCTGAAATCATGCTCAGATGAGGGACTGGGGTTCCTGGGTCCTGCTCTCTCTGTGCAAGTTTGTGTGTGTGTTGCCAGTGTGTGTGTGTGTGTGTTTGTGTGTTTTCTCTTCCTCACATGTGCTGCTCTCTAAAGTAAAAAGACTGTTGTGCAGAATAACAGGCTTTGAGCCTGCTGGCATGCACAGAATCAGAGACAAAGAGAGACAGTGAGAGGCAGGTGAGTGGACAGGCTGGCTGGCACTGTGTGTGAGGGATTGTATTATGCATTTGGGCATGTGTTCATGTGAGTGTGGCTCTGCCTTCAACAATCCCCCTTGCCATGCATCAAAGCAGTGCACAGGGTGGGAGAATGAGAAGCAAGTATGATCGCTCTGCATCTCATGCATGTATGCATGCACATACACACACCCAGCAAGCAAAGTCCCAACTTTGCTACTTGACACTACACAGATATATCAGAGAGATCTTTGGTGGCCAAAAAGTGCAGGGGGGAGCAAGGGGACAAGAACAAGGTGTGGGTTTTTTTGTGGTTTTTTTTTAAAAGCCCTTCACAGCATATCTCATAACTTGAAATAAATATTTAACAACTTGAAATAAATATCCAATCCACTGTAGGGTTTTAAAATCTTAGGTCTTGATGGTCTGTGGCAACAAAAGATACTTAAAACAGCCCTGGTGGCGCAGTGGTTAAATGCCTGTACTGCAGCCACTCACTCATAAACCACAAGGTTGCGAGTTCAATACCAGCCAGGGCTGAGGCTCGACTCAGGCCTGCATCCTTCCGAGGTCGCTAAAATGAGTACCCAGCTTGTTGGGGGGCAATCAGCTCACAGTTGTAAACCGCTTAGACATCCCATAGTGTGATATGAAGCGGTATATAAATGAAGCTGCTTTGCTTTGCTTTAAAGGGGGTCTGTGGTAAAGAAAACGCTGAGCACCACTGGTTTGTAACAAAATCTAACTGGGGCAGAACATCCCAGTGAGAAATGAACAAGCCTACTCAGCACAAAATGCTGATGGCCAGTTGCGGAGAGGTAACTGGATAAGCAAAGGTTGAGGGGGGGACTTCTGGGAAGGGACATGGCTGCTTGGGACCCTGAAAAAGAGTCCCACTTGCCTTTCCCCGAGATGCAATCAGGTGGAAAGACACAGATGGTGGGAAACAGCGGGAAGCAAGGATTTAAACTTCCCAAAATGTTTCCAGACCCTTGTTTTGAATGTAACACATATTTTTACAGTGTGTGAACTGTTTATTTGGTCTTGAACTTTCAATAAACATGATATTTAAAAAAAACATAATTGCATGGTTCTTCAAGCAAAACCACATACATCACCTCAGAAGAAAACTGTAAAGACCTTAAAATATCTCTTGTAATTTTCCAACGCAGACTGTGCAAGAATCCAAGTCATCTGTGACAAGCACGATAGCAGTCGAACGGGCATGTTTTTCTGCAATCACCCTTGAACAGATAACCTTCCATGGTTTTGGCAGACAAGTATTTTGTGGGTGATGGTGTTTTTCCTCTCTGTTACACATCTGCTTTTGTTGTAGCTCCCTCATCCTGCTACAAAGTCTGGACACAGAGGGAAATTTTCAGAAAATTACCAAGAAACTGACAAGCTTTGAAATGGATTAAAAGGAAAATGATCAGAGCTTAATATGGTATAGAGTGGTCTTCCCCAACACAGCATAGCCATACCTGCTGCCTTACTCCTTACCTTCCTCATTCATGGACATAAATCATGGGCAGGCAAGTGTTGAGGGTTAAGGAGCTGTACAAGTCCTCCCTGAAGATCTCAAAGAGCTTCCTCCCCACCTTAGAGATTTCAAGAGGCTTCCTCCCCCACCACACACCCATGCAAAAAAGGGGGGAAATCATTTTTTTATCCTCAAATGTCCAAATAACTTTTCCAAATTAACCCTCAACATGTTGTACCCTGGCAGTTCCAGGGAATACATGAGACCAACAGAAGACATTGCCCACACCCCTGGCATAAACGAACAGGCATTTAGGCATGAAGTCGCTACTACATGTGAGGAGTCTCAAGTCTCCTCTCAAGAGCACAAGGATTGAACCATGGAAGACCAGGAAGGCTATTGTCTCCAGGTTAGAGCAGCTATTTTCTCAAGGCTTCCCTCCCATCTAAGACGTGTATTTTCTAAGACACACGCCTTTCCAATACATGGAGAATCCACTCTTTCGGACTACAGTTTGGACCACAGTTCTCAGCCCTGCTAGCTGGAGGATCCTGAGAACTTCAGTTTATCTAAACAAACAAACAAACAAACAAACAAACCAGGTAACTTTACTCAACTCTGCCCATTTCTCAAATGGATACTCTGCCTCTGAGTTATAACTTCTTTTCTAAGTTTTTTTAAAAGGAAAGTAAACAAAGGATCAGATACCTTGTGAAGATATTATAAATAAGGCAACCCCTTCACCAAAGCTACGCCCTGCTAAATATGTGCCTCCTCTGTTTCATCTTTTAGACAAATTTGCCGCCAGGACAATTTCAAATGGACATAAAACTCATGAATATTTTGTGCAGCCCAAGTTTTGGATGGGGCAAGTAATAATCTTGAACAAGCAAGTTTACGGGATTGAGTCTTTCAGGGCTTAGCTGTGCCAGAAATTTGCTCTACCTAGGAGCCACATCTCAAGAATCTTGGGAAGCTTGATTGGCCCAGAATGCTTTTGCAAAAATGTCAGTATGTGCCTCTGTATGGGATCAGGCCACTCTTATCCTTCAGCCTTTCCAATGGTCACCAGTTTGTTCCTAGGCCTCTATCAAAATGTCAGTTGTTTTTCAAGCCTTAAGTAGATTGGGCTGGAGGGCTTGCCTTCTGCTGTGCCAGCCTCCTTGCTCAGTCAGATGAAGTGGGAAGGCCTTGCTTAGTATTCTAGTAATGGTAGAAGCACAACTGCTGGGCAGGGCTCTCTCAGTGGTTTCATTAGGACCAATGAGGAATTTCCTCCTGTAGCTTTCCCAGCTTAGGTGGGTGGGGATTTTCCAGAAAACTGCAGTAGAGGAAGAAAGTCTACACTTCCCACACAAAAGCCATCCCCACCCTGGTCATCTGAGCTATTTGTATTTTTCAAAATGCACATGTTAAATGCAAAGATCCAATTTACATTTTATCCACTTTGTCTCTGCAAATTTGTTTAAAGTGCCCCTCTTGAAAATGAAAATATTACACTGCTTATGAATGGCAACGTTTTGGAGCAACACAGTTCTGTAAAGAGAATGAAAATGTGCTTTATTATGAATTGCTTTGTTAATTTCTCAACTCCCTGTCTCGGTTTCATTGACTATTGTTAGCTGCTGTTGAGGAAGAGTAAGTATCAAATAAGGTGCAATAAGGAGCAACCCTTTCTAGATACTGATAACAACAGATACTCAGTGAGGTGGGAAGCACAGCAATGACCATTAAGCTCTTAGCTTATCAGGTAATCATCTCCACGTGAGCACCATCAGATGTGCCACACCCCCAGGCATCATGCCCAAGTGTGTAACCCCATCAAAAACCTCCATACACGTTCCACAGGTTGGGAGGTAATGATGATCAGACAAAGTCATACAGTATGAGCAGTGCTATAACTAGTTTCCAACTCTTGCTCTTGCAGCTATATAAACTCTGGGGTTGCTTACACACATGATGGCATATACTTTTATATTCCTCCTACCCTGCATTAAGCTTTGTGTAGAAAAGACAATATGTGCAAGGCAGTCCTCAGCCTACTTGTGTCAAAGATAGCACTCCAAGGATGGAATTTCCAGCCAGCTGTTCCTCTCCTGAAAAGTGAGAACTCTTCAGTGAGAACAAAAAGTATATAAAAATTCATTCTGGCCCCACAAGTGTGGTGTCTTTCTCACTGTGGTTGTTCTTATCTTCAGGTCCCAAAGTGATATTTGGGTTGGCATTTATTAAGTCTTGTTCCATCTCTCTATTCCTCCTCTTGCAGCACTGGCAGAGGCCACTGAAGTTCTCCAGCGAGCTGATGCAAAGATTGATGATCAGAGCTAGCCATGCCATGCCAAAGAGAATCCAAAGAGATACCACATTCTTATACCAGGTGGGATATGTGCGCTCAGGGTTCATGCCTAAGGAAAAAACCATGAAAGCCATTTATACAATGTCCTTGAGAGGAAGAGAATCTGAAAATTAGCAATCTGATATGAAGTATTTTATAATGAGCTAAACCAAGCAGAAATTAGGCAATTGCTAGGATATATTTGATGACTGAGAAATTTTAAACCCTTAAACTGTAGACATTCAGGAGAATCTGGGAGTGGATGGGACATTTGCCCAGGTCACAGACCAACCCAAAGTACACACTGAGTGGTGATTTAATCCATCAAGAATGTGTTGTACAAAGAAACTACAAATGAGGGAAGTGTAAGTAACAGACACTGTAATGATCCCTTTACTTACATCTAGAAAAACATAGTCAAATGCCCAACAGGTAAAGGTGGATTATTGTATTTTATACCCTTCCCCTGCTGCAATGCATTTGCTCTGCACACAGAAGCAATATCTCCCCTGACCATCATATTCCATATTCCCACCTCAACAAAGATGGAGTGACTTCTTCATCTTTGCAACAGTGTATATTATATACAGTATTTCTACACTTCATTCCTGAAAACATCAAGATGAGTCACAACAGTTAAAACAACAGTGACAATGACATTATAAAACGCTAAAACATCCATATTTAAAACACAGAAAATCCACAAATAGAAGTTAAAAACTTCTCCCCTTCCCCAAAGCAAATGACAACCATCAAAATAAATGTAAAAACACCAGTGGAATGAGGGCTAAAATTGGTCCACAGTGACCCCAGACACAAAGAATAAGCACTGATTATTTCACCTTAACCCCAACCTGGTTCTTTCTGCTGATGCTAGAAATGGGATTTAGACCTGTTGCCCTGTTATACTATTGGACTGTAATTCCCATTATCTCTGACCATTGACCATGGAATCAGTGTTGATGGGAGTCAAGAATCCAAAAACACTGGAGAGTCACAGCCCCACCTCTGCTCTAGAATGCAACACAGTGTTGAGAAATTGAGACAGAATGTTGAAAATTGCCTTTTAGAGAGAAGTGAAGGAAGAAATGATAAATTAGATGGTTAAATGTGGCATTTATTATTATTATTTGCTAGCTTTAACTTAAGCCAGTTACAGCTTATGGCAACCCTATGAATGAGAGATCTCCAAGACTAAGAGCCTTGTCCAACAACTGCCCTGCTCAGATCCTTCCAAAGTCAGGGCTGTGGCTTCCTTGATTGAATCAATTCACTTGCAGTCTGGTCTCCCTCTTTTCTTACTGCCTTCCATTTAGCAAACAATTATCATATTTTCCAATGAACTGCATCATCTCATGCTATGTCCAAAGCATGACAACCTCATTTTAGTCACCTCAGACAATGTTATTCACAAGGATTATTATTTAGTTAGTTCTTACAAATCTGTGGCCTTTTATTCTATCTGTTATGAGAGTCGTATCCAAGCAAGTCCATGAGCAAGAATTCCAGTTCAAAGTGAACGCTTCAGTTCATGCTGACAATATCTTTCTTTCAGTTAGGGCCAATGCTGACTGGCACAAAGGGCCAACCTGGGGGTGGAGTTGGGGTGGGGGTGGAGTTGGGGAACTCCGACTCCACCCTGACACCATCCTGATGCCACACGGCGCGCGGCATCAGAATGCCCTCCTAAGCTCTAAGGGTGGCCTTTTGCAACCCCCAAAAGGAGTGGCATTTTGCTGCTTTTTGGGGGGGGGGCGCAAAAAGGAGGATCAGGGCCGCAGCGTGTGGTTGGCGCGGCCCCAATCCGCCACTCCCAGGGGCAGCCGAGAGCCACCCCAAATGGGCCATCTGTATTGGCCCCTGGTCTCAAAGGTGCCACAAGATCTCTCTACATACTGCTCTCGGTCTTATTGCAACAGCAATGCAAACTCAATCCTAAAGCTACGTCAGGAACTTAGCATTTATGTTCCATTTGATTCTAAAATGTAAAGTTCCATTTCATCGAAGAACAGGAAACAGTCATCTTGCTAAGCTATGGGAACCTAAAGTGAAAGGAAGCAGCAGTTCCAGGCAGAGAAGATCCAAAAGGAAGATGAAAGGTTTTATTACCCTGTACCTGGTATTAGACCTCATTTTGCTAATCAGGTTGCATTTGTCTACTAGACTGCATTCTAATGCACTTGTTGAAACAGTTCCACTGCCTACAAGTTTGTTTCCAGGCACAATTCAAAGTGCTGGTTATGACCTATAAAGTCCTATGTGGCTCAGGTCCAGGCTATTTGGCAGACCATAGCTGTGATCCTCAGGAGATGCCCTTCTTTCAGTGCCACCACCATCACAAGCACAGTTGGTGGAGACACAATAGAGGGCCTTCACAGTGGCTGACCATAGACTGTGGAACTCCCTTCCCAAGGGAGGCCAGGATGGCCCCCTCCTTGTTGTCCTTCTGCTGGCAGGCTAAGACCTTTTTGTTTAGATAGGTGTTTAAAGCAGAAAATGTTTAAAGAAAGTCCTGGGCATGGTGTATTGTTTTAAAGTGTATGGGGCTTTTTAAAGTGATTTTATGTTTTTAACATTGTATTCTATTTTTAAATGAATGATCTTTTTAATATTGTAAGAATTTAATACCATTTTAATTGTCAATTTTGTAAGTTTTTAATTTTACTGTGTTTTTTAGACTGTAAGCCGCTTTGGGTCCTAATTTTTTTGGAGAAAAGCTGGAACAACAACAACAACAACAACAACAACAACAACAATATAGTCCTAACTAAAATAGATCCATTAAATTAAATTAAATTAATGGAACTTAAATAAATATGAGTTACCAAATTCCCACTGATTAAGTGGGTCTAATGTAGTTGGGACTAATGGCCGTCAAGGGGGCAGATGTCTTGAGGATTTTCCTGAGGGATATCATGCATCATTTGGGGAAGGTTGTGTTCCATCTTCTTTGAAGGAAGCGGTGGTTAGGTTTCTGAAAAAAAAACTTCCCTTTACCCTCTGGACATGAATAGCTATAGGCCAGTCTCTTTGCTACCTTTTTTGAGCAAGGTGATAGAGAGGGCTGTTGCTCTTCAGCTCCAAGCTGTCTTGGAGGAAACTGATTATCTGGATCCATTTCAAACTGGCTTTAGGACAGGATATGGAGTGGAGACTGCCACTGGAGACTGGAGTGGGCATCGAAAGTGGTAGTGTGACCCTGTTGGTGCTACTGGACCTCTCAGCGGCCTTTGACACGATAGATCATGACATCCTCTTGGAATGCCTGAGAGAATTAGGAAACGGAGGCATCGCATTGCAATGGTTCCGTTCCTTCCTCTCGGGCAGATTCCAGAGGGTGATGCTCAGGGACAGTTGCTCAGCAAAAAAGGAGCTTAACTGCGGCATCCCTCAGGGCGTCATCCTGTCCCTGATACTATTTAACATATATAAGAAGCCACTGGGAGAGATCATCCGGAGACATGGGGCAGGGTGTTATCAGTACACTGATGACACCCAGATATATTTCTCCAGGTCTCAGTCTATATCTTTCACTTCAGATGGTGTCTCCTCTCTCAATGAATGTCTTAAAGTAGTAATGGACTGGATGAGGAAAAACAAATTGAAACTGAATCCAGACAAAATGGAGGTACTAACTGTAATGGCCCCGAACCCAGGTATTGAGATACAATCTCCAGTCCTAGATGGGGTCACACTCTCCTGAAAGGACTGTGTTCGCAGTCTGGTGGCACTCCTAGATTCATTGCTTCAGATGATAAATCAGGTGAATGCGGTGATCAGGAGCGCCTGTTATCAGCTTTGGCTGATGCGCCAACTGCGCCCTTTCCTGGAGGTTAGGGACCTCGAAACTGTGGTACGTGTGCTGGTAACTTCTCGTCTCAATTTCTGAAATGCACTTTACATGGGGCTACCTTTGTGCCTAGTTTGGAAACTTCAATTGGTACAGAATATGGCAGCCAGGATGGTCTCAGGTAAAACCAGAAGAGACCACATAACACCTATTCTAAGATCACTTCACTGGCTGCCTATCAGTTTCCAGGCGCAGTACAATGTGTTGGTTATTACCTTTAAAGCCCTAAATGGCTTGGGTCCAACCTATCTTTGGGACCGCCTCCTTCCGTATAATCCACCCTGCACACTAAGGTCCTCTGGGAAGAATTTATTGCTACCTACAAAAACTAGATTATCTGCAACTGCCCAGAGGACCTTCTCCCAGACTATGGAATGGCCTACCAGATGAGATCCGTCACTTGACCACCTTAAACAGCTTTAAAAAACCACCTTAAACAGCTTTAAAAAAGCTGTTAAGACAGATCTCTTCCGACAGGCCTTTCCTGAGTAGATAACCAGCCACTGAAAATAGTTATGCCTGACCCTGATTTCCACTACAGCTATTTAATTTATTTGCCATTTATTGTAATTTATTGTAGTCTGTTATTTTAAGTATGTTTTTAAACTTCGATTGTTTAATTGTATTTTGGGGGTGCTATTGGGGGATGGGATTGTTCGTTTTATTGTGTAAGACACCCCAGTTGTATTTTACAGAGAGGCGGGATACAAATAAATGTTGTTATTATTATTTCAGGAATTGTCTGTGTAGACAAATATGATTTACTAATTGTGTGTTGCCCAGTTTAATATGATCTTATTAGCATATATGAAATTGTTTTTCTGTTCTTCAGTCACCCACAAATTACAGCCTCATATGAACGAATGCCAGGGTCCATCTGATGTACCACAAATGGATGTCTCACTCAATCTATAACTCAGTATGGTTCATTAGGAAACGGTAGCTCATATCTACTTGGGTAGTAGATGAAAAACAGCTCTCATGAGAATCTCTCATTTTAATCCTTTACTTTCCTGCTAGATTATTAATCAACCCAAGAATCAACCCAAGAGTTAATTAAGAGCTTTGCCCCAGTGAAAAGGGCAATAAAGTGCAGGCAATAAAGTTGTTTGTAAAAGTCGGGCAAAACGAGTTCTCTCACACAAACTAAGTCTGTGCAAACAAGTGCATAAGCCCTCAGAGGCAAAGGGCCCTTCACCTTCAAGGAGCACTGCCACTTCTCGTTCATACTGCAGAGGAAGGAAGTCTTTACATATCAACTATACATTGTACTTACACCTGAAAAGCCACTTTCATCCAAAACGACTATGCTGAAATGAACACACACATATACACAAAATGCCAAATCAAGCTAAATAAATCTATTAGTTTGTCAAAATCGAAGGAAATTCTTGGCTAGTAAGCAGAGCTTGAAAAAGTTACCTTTTTAGACTATTTAGTTGACTGATTTGACTGGATTTACATCCTGCTTTTCTTTCAAATGGAATTACTATTTCTCAGCCAGCATGGCAACAAAGCTGGATCTGGCAATTGTAATCCAAAAAGGTAACTTTTCCCGAGTTATTATGTTAAGTCTGGTGTGTGTGTATGTGGGTGCCTTCAAGTCACCTGTTGACTTATAGTGACCCCATGAATTTCATAGTGTTTTCTTAGGCAAGGAATACTCAGAGGTGGTTTTGCCAGTTCCTTCCTCTGAAATAAAGCCTATAGCACCTAGTCTTCATTGTGGCCACCAATCCAAGTACTAACCAGTACTTACCAATTACATAATCTCCAAAGCCTATTGTGCTAAGTGTGATGAAAGAATAGTAGAATCCTTCTTCATAGGTCCAGCCTTCAATGGCAGTGAACAACAAAGGAGGAAGCAGGAAAAACAGTAAAAGGCCAGCAACCAGGGCACAGGTCCGTGTCAAAACAGCTGCCCCTTTCTGGTAAAATATAAAGAAACAATAATGCTTCAAGGAAACAGACAGATGGATAAATTCTCATCTCTCTTGTAAGAACAAGTGCTGGGTTGATAGGTGTTGACAAGCTTATGCTGTAAGTGAAATGACTCTGCAGAAGAGGGGTATTAAAGCATGGAAAGAAATATGATCACCATGGATAAGAGATGGTAAAGAAGTGATACGACAGCTCTGTTTAAATATTTGAAGGGATGTTATATTGAGGATGGAGCAAGATTGTTTTCTGCTGCTCCAGAGACTAGGACCTGGAACAATGGGTGCAAGCTACAGGAAAAGAGATTCTGCCTCAATATTAGGAGGAACTTCCTGACAGTAAGAGCTGATCGACAATGGAACAGACTCCCTTGGAGAGTAGTGGAGTCTCCTTCTTCGGAGGTCTTTAAACAGAGGCTCGATGGCCACCTGTCAGGGATACTTTGATTGTAAGTTCCTGCATGGCAGGGGGTTGGACTGGATGGTCCTTGTGGTCTCTCCCAACTCTATGATTCTATGAATTAGAGAAAGTTTATATTCAAGACCATTGTCTGGCTATCTGACTTTAATGGACTCTTGGGGATATCATGTTCTTGGGTTTGTAAATAATGGCTAAGCAATCAAGGAATGGGGTTTGGGAATGAATGCTAAGTCTGTGCATTCTTCCTTTTGCATGACAGGTTTCAAAGAATCATTCAGTTGGAAGGGAACAAAAAAACCATCTAGTTCAATCCTCTGCCATGCAAGAATGAACAACTAAAGCACTCTTGAAAGATGGTCATCCAATATCTGTTTAAGAACTTCCAAAGAAGAAGAGTCCACCACCCTCCAAGGCAGTCTATTTCATTGTTGAGCAGCTGTTGCTGTCAGTTCTTCCTGATGTTTAGGGGAATGATTTTCTCATATAGAGTTTGGTTTTGTAATTCTGCTCTCTTTATACCATAGCTCCACATTGGATACAAAATGTGGATTTACTAGCCAGGATATTAACCCATGATTTTATCTTGGAGATTTACTAACCAGGGTATTAACCTATGATTTTATTTTGGAAAGTAAACTTACATTAAGCCACAGTTTCTCATTCCAGATATAATGGGGTAGTGTACTTCAAAGAAACTGAGTCTGCCGCACCAAAGCTAGGATCTGACAAGGAGATAAAGGACAATGAAGATACCTTTTGGTTTGTTAAGACAGGAATGTTGATTCAAACTAGTCTGTGGACAGAAGTATGCTTTCTAGATCCAGCATCTCTAAATGGCTATGGATTGCATCTATTTTCTGTCTAATCCATCAGTATAACACCTGAAGTTTATCTCACTCTTGGGGATGAGGCAGGGGGAAATTGAAACTCACATTGTTTCAAAAGCCATGTGCTTCTAATGATCTTTACAAATGCAAGGAAGCTAAAAACATAGTGGTATACTTCTGTTAAAATCATGAAAACCTGCAGATGGGGATACTGTGAATGGTTTTTCTAATTCAGAGGTTCCCAAACTTGGATCCTCAAATGTTGCCGGACTACAATTTCCAGACCAGCTGATCACTGGCAATGCTAGTTCTGGTGTCTAGGCCAAACCCAAGGCTGAGAACGAGTGATTTGATGCCTTGGAAATGGAGATTTCAGTACAACTCACCATCTGCCTGAGTCATCTCAGTTTATTTGCTAAGTAAGCACCTTGCCACAGCAGATTTGACCCCTGACTGTGGTGTGTTGTGGCTTGGATGGGAAAGGCTGGTGTCTGGAAGAGGAACCAGGCTGATGGATAGGTTGCCTGGTCTTGCAGCAGTCCTTTGATCCATCTCAATCCTGTGGATTTGGCCTTGACTGGTCACCCTGTGACTCATTTACCAATGGGAAACTGGATACCATTTCTCCCAGCAGTTCATGGCTTAGCTTACACATGAACTTCCATCTTCCAGGAAAATTCAATGCTACTCAAGGCAAATTGAAAAGACCCATGACTAATGAGAAGAAATCACCACAAAAGTGGGGTTGAAAGAAAGTTCTCACAGATTAAAAGAAGCAATACTATAAATCTGAGGGCATATTGTCTCCCTATATTATCCTTTCTTTCTTTCTTTGATAGAGTTGAGGTTCCCCCTCCCCTTTTAAGCTGGGTGGGCTTCTTCTGTGGTCTATTTTTTGAAGTCTTTTTTAGGCCTGGGAACTCCTGTTACAGAAAGAAAATACCTTTAATAAACACACACACATACACACACACACACACACACACTTTCTTTCACTGGCATTTTTTCCAGTTCGAGATAAGCACAGATTTTATGAGTGTGAAACTTTGGGATTATAACTTGTAATATATATAGATTCCTGTCAGGCTCAGTGGAGCAGAGTCTGACCCTAACCCATGCAGAGTCTGAGACTTGTATATAAAAACTGGTATGTACTTGCTGTGCTCAGGCCTAGCAGAAATGTTACACAACTCTTTAGGAACAGTACTCCATCCTAGCCTCCTTCAGGGAGTGGGACTGGACTATGTACATGCGTCATGTTTTCTGAACACTTGGAGTAAGCAAGAAGCCAATAGATAACTTAAGGAATGTGAGTCCTGCCCAGACATAATATGAAAGGAACAAAACACAGCGAAAAACATAGAGAAAGATAGCAGGTAATAAATTAACCTTTTCAATGAAACAACAACAATAAACAACTACAGTTGTCTCACAACCTACCAAATAGTGGTACTAGATTTGGCCATTTGCATTAGATTTTGGTGAAGTCTCCCTTTTGCTCCTACTAATATACTCAAAAGTTTTCTTGCCTGCATAGAAACTATGACTCATGCACCATTTGTGTCAATCTTCAGATCTATAACTAAGATGTTTTAATGTATAAATTTGTTTAATATTTTTTTAAGGGGTGGGTGGGTTTTGGGATTTTTTTGGAGTGTATCTTAATATATTGTATGGAATTTTAACTTCTGTAAGCCGCCCCGATTGCTTGACGGAGGGGCGGGATACTTATTATTATTACTCAGTGTCAGACCAAAATGTTCTGACATTTTGGAGGGGAAAATTATTTTCCATCTCTAAATTACTAAGCTGGTTCCATTTTTGAGATATATTTAAAAAATGAACTGCATAATTTCTGAATTCTGCACAAAAATGTAACAAGTTGATAACAGATACTTGAACAGAAAGGATGACAAACTTCTGGATGTGTTGGGACATTATAGTAGGGTACCATGAGAGCCAGCATGGTATAGTGGTTTGAGCATTGGACTATGACTCTGGAAAGCAGGGTTTGAATCCCTGCTTGGCCATGAAAGCCACTGGGTGACCTTGGGCAAGTCACATTCTCTCAGCCTCAGACAATGACAATGGCACCCCCCCCCCATGAAGAAAGTTGCTAAGAAAACCCTGTGATAAGTTCATCTTAGGGTCACCATAAGCTGGAAATGACATGAAGGCACACAACACACACACACACACACACAGCATGATAAAGCAGCAGAAAGGAGATCTGTAACTTATTGGAAATCAATGAATTTGCTGGGGGGGGGAGGGGGGAGGCAGTAACACACAAGTACTATTTCTATATGTGAAGATTACAAGAGGTCAAACTGAAGAGATACTAGGAAGCAAGAAGGCTTCCTACAGAAAATGGCAGGATCTTAGCCATCCTTTGAATGCCCCAGATTAACTTCTAGGAGCTGTGGAGGTATTTCTAATGTGCTTGGAGACCAAGCACACATCCTTCTAGTGTGTTTGGTCTCCAAGCACACTAGAAATACCTCCACAGCTCCTAGAAGTTAATCTGGGGCATTCTCAAACAAATAATAATAATTATAACAATTGCAACCCCTGGGGGGGGGGGCAGAGGGGCCACCAAGACAGCCAAGGGAGGACACATGCAGTCAATGGGCCACACTTTGCCCACCACTGCTTTAATGGCATCTCACATATTCTCCATTCTCCCTCTTCCATCACAGCTGGTGCTTGTGGAGTTTCTTCTGTCACTTCGTATGCTTTACCTTGTCCAGTTTATTCTGTCACAAAATTTTAACTTTACAATGGGCTTTTGGCAGAAGTGGCAGTGTAACCTAATGTGTATGTGGGAGAAGCACAAAGGACTAGAAGGGGACATAAAATGGTAGCTATGAGCAAAGGATAAGGAACTAAAAGGTCCCTCAGCTGTTATGAATCCTAGAAGCGGCTTCTTTATATCCATGCATCAGCAAATGCTACCAGCATTTCCTTTCAGTTCTGATGATCTCCCAATAGAAAATCAGTCCCCGTATATCAACAACTATCTTGCTGTTTTTGTTGTTTACCTTCAAGTCATTTCCAAGTCATGGTGACCCCAAGACAAACCTATCATGAGGTTTTCTTGGCACGATTTGTTCAGAGGATCTTTGCCATTGACTTCCCTTGAGGCTGAGAGTATGTGACCTGCCCAAGGTCACCAAGTAGGATTTATGGCCGAGCCAGGAATCGAACCCTGATCTCCAGAGTCATAGTCCAACACTCAAACCACTACACCACACTGGCTCCATATCAAGATCTATACTTAAACTATAAAAAGAAGAAAACATTCAGGGAAGACAGAGTTTACATTGCCCTGTTTTTGGTATTGCATAATTGTAAGGAATGTGGAGCAATCTAAACTACCCAGAGACATCACTATCCGGAACAAAGTATTGAGTCCTTTCAGTTTTTTAATGCATGAATGGATTTTTATTAAGCAAGCCTAGAACCATCTTAGCAGAAATTGCAAAGTGCCTTTTAGTATTTACATACAGTAACAGTATGCAGAGGATTACAGTAAGAAGAAAATCTACTGTTAGTGACTAGTAGAACCTGTAAGAACATGTATGGAGTGCCTTGTTCAGAATATTATATTCCAGTCTTCCTGGTTTTAGGCTCTCTACAGCAGCAACACTCAGCATTCTGTGGCCATTCCACTATGATCAGACCTCACGTTGCTGTTTTGTTTTATTTTAAGAGTCCTTTGCATATTTTTTTTCTCCTTAAAGCAGGGATGAATTTCCCCAAACTCAGGGCCTTTGCAGACTGCCAGAAATAGTGCAAATTGAGTCCACTTTAAGGTTTAGGGTTAGTGCTAGGGAATCATGGGAATTGTTTTTTTCTGAGACATTGGGGGGTTGCAGACTGTCAGAAATAGTGTGAATTCAGTCCACTTTTAGGGTTAGGGTTAAGGTTAGGGAATCATGGGGACTGTATTTTATTGTGGCACTAGAGTTCTCTGACAAAGAAGGTTCAATGTCTCAGAAAAATAACAATTCCCATGATTCCCTAGCACTAACCCTAACCCTAAAAGTGGACTGAATTCACACTATTTTTGACAGTCTGCAACCCCCCATTGTGTCTTCTCTGTCAGAGAGCTCAGGTGCCACAATAAAATACAGTTCCCATGATTCCCTAACCCTAACCCAAACCCTTAAAATGGACTCAATTTGCACTATTTCTAGCAGTCTGCAAAGGCCCTCAGTGATATTTCCCTCATATTGTTTCAGGTAATTCTGTGCCAACATTTTTCTACCTACTTAATTCTGACCCTTCTACAGTTTCCTGAACTTTCATCACATTTGATGACAGAGATGAGAGAAAGAAATTACATCCAAAAATTGCGGGAATGGGGTGTGACATTTTCTGGTAAATTGTAGGGTTTTCATACTTACATTATTTTAAAGAGATAGCTGAGGGTTGTGTATGTATGCATGGATGCTCTCCTTATTTTCCAACTTGTTTGCCATTCCCATGTGATTTATGGCCTTCCTGGATTCCTGAAAAGCTCCACTAGAGAAACCAACCTAATAATGTTATCCCTTGAGCAGTTCAGGTGCTGCTTATTGGATGCCTGAAAACTGAGCTAGGGTTTTGTTTTGTTTTTTGGTTTGATGGGTTTTGTTGTTAAAAATTACCATCCATCTTTATTATTTTTAAAACAACAACAACACAGAAAACCTTGCTAATATCTCAGATTCTCAGCAGGGAGCAGAATGAGAAATGCCTAAGGAAAAAAGTCATAATAGTAAATATTCTAAGCAGGGCTAGAATATCATGCTTCCATTGTTGCAATTATTTCAGCCTTCTCATTGACTAGGGGTCCCAATGCTGATGGAATAAGATGTCTTCTTTCCCCCAGGTAACTTCTACAGTTTCCTGAAGTTTCATCAATATTTTGTTATTTGAATGATTGACTAAAATGTATGGGATCAGATTGTGAACCTCACTGAAGTTTGGGGGGGGGGGGGTTCAAGCATGAAGATTTGCTGCTGTCCATTGTACTTTTCCATTTTCCCCCATTATTTTCTTCAATTTCTAGGTCACAATTCCTAGAACAGCTCTCATATGTGCATGAAAGGAACTGTAAAACTTCAAGCTGCCCTTGTATGTAGTGGAATTTCTGGGAGGCAGCTAGGAAGCATGGAAAGCACCCTTTCCCCTTTTTACATCTATGGCTGATATTTTAAAAAGGAAAATGAAACACTAGGAGTCAGAGGATTTAATTTATACTAATGCATTATTAGTGTAGAAACATTTTGTTGTACCTGCCATCAAGTTGATTTTGACTTATGGCAACCCTTATGAGTGAGAGAATTCCAAGAGCCTTGTTCTGTCCTACTCAAGTCCTTGCAGACTCAGGACTGATTGAGTCTATTCATCTGTAATGGGGTCTTCCTTTTTTCCTACTGCCTTCTGCTTTACCAAGCATTATTTTCTTTTCTAGTGAATCATGTCTTCCCATGATATGGTTACAGTGGTGCAGTGGTTAAATGCCAGTATTGCAGCCATTCACAACCACAAGGTTGTGAGTTCGATCCCAGGCAGGGCTCCAGGGTTCATTCACCTTGCATCCTTCCGTAAGTCGCTAAATGAGTACCCAGCTTGTTGGGGACAATTAGCTTACACATTGTAAACTGCTTAGAGAGAGCTTGAGTGCACTGATAAACAGTATAGAAATGTACTTGCTATTGCTATAAAGTATGACAGTCTCAGTTTAGTCATTCTGGCTTCTGCTGAGTGTTCAGGCTTGATTTCCCTCTATGACCCATTTATTTGTCTTTTTAGCAGTCCATGGTATCCATAGAACTCTTGGCCAGCACATTTCAAATAAGCTTATTTTCTTCCTATTAGCTTTCTTCAATGTCCAGCTTTTACAGCCATAAGCAGAAACTGGGAATATGATGTATGGACAATTCTAACTTTAGTACCACATTTTTCACCATATAAGACGCACTTTTTCTTCCCCAAAACGAGGGTGGGGAAGTTGGTGTGTCTTATAAGGTGAATGCCAAGGCTGAGGCTAAAAGGAGGCCTCCTTTCAGCTGCAGCCTGGGTGGTTCAATGGGCTCCTCCCATCCCAGGAACAGCCCATTGAAGCACCCAGGATGGGGGTGGAAAGAGTCCCCTTTTCCTGGGTGCTTCAATGGGCTCCTCCTCTTTCCAACCCTGTCCTGGGTGGTTCAATGGGCTGCTCCTGGGGTCAGAGGACATCCTCCCATCCCAGGAAGAGCCCATTGAAGCACCCAGGACGAGGGTGGAAAGAGGCCCCCTTTTCCTGGGTGGTTCAATGGGATCCTCCTGGGGTCGGAGGACGTACTCCCATCCCAGGAGGATCCCATTGAACCACCCAGGAAAAGGGGGTGGAAAGAGGGCCCCTTTCCCTGGGTGGTTCAATGGGATCCTCCTAGGGTCGGAGGACGTCCTCCCAGCCCAGGAGGAGCCCATTGAACCACCCAGGACGGGGCGTGGAAAGAGGCCCCCTCGTCCTGGGTGCTTCAATGGGCTCCTCCTGGGGTCATAGGACGTCCTCTGATCCCAGGAGGAGCCCATTGAACCACCCAGGACAGGGGTGGAAAGAGGCCCCCGCATCCTGAGTGCTTCAATGGGCTCCTCCTGGGATCAGAGGACATCCTCCGATCCCAGGAGAAGCCCATTGAAGCACCAAGGACGCAGCTAAAGGGAGGCCTCCTTCCACCCGCGGAACAGATTAATTTCATAAGTAGAGGTACCACTGTATTTGGTTAAGAATCTTTTTTTCCTAGATTTTCCTCCTTTAAAATTGGTTGCGTCTTATATGCCGGAGCGTCTTATATGGCATGATATTCAATGATACATTTTGTCACATCAGGATCCCATCTAGTCCCCCGACAGCTTGTCTTTCAAATTCTAGTCTTCTGATTTCTTTACTGCAGTCTTCATTCTGATTAATGACAGAGTTAAGATATGGAAAATCTGCAACTATTTCAATATCTTCATAATCTACTTTGAAGTGATGTAAATCATCTGTGGTCATTATTTTTGTTTTCATAATTTTGAACTGTAAACCTACCTTTGCAATTTCTTCCTTGACTTTATTCAGTAATTGTTCCAATTCTTTTCTATTTTCTGCTAATAGTATGGTATCATCTGCATATCTTAAATCGTTGATGTTCCTTCCTCCAATTTTCATGACATGACTCTTTCTTCCAAGTCTAATCCTGCTTTATGGATTTATATGTTTAGCTTATAAATTAAACAGAATGGTGATAAAATGCAGCCTAAACCATTCTGTTTCTCCATATTATGTCTTGATGGTAGCCTCTTGTCTTTACAGATTGTGCATCAGGACAGCTGAATGTTTCATTAAGAGCAATCCATAGTTTTTCATGACCAAAGGATCTGCTATAATCTATAAAGGCTTTGCTATAATCTATAAAGCATAAACTTATTTTCTGCTCAAATTTTCCTGTGTGTGCCATCATTCAATGTATGTTTGCAATATGTGTTGCAAACATAGTGCTGCTTGGATATGTGGCATTTCTTGCACCTTATATGGCAAAAATCTTTGTTGTAGGATTTTGAGCATCACTTTGCTAGCATGGGAGATTAATGCAATGATCCTGTGGTTACTGCAAACTCTGGTGTACCATTTCTTTGGGGACTGGAATGTACATTGAACATTTCCAATCTGTGGGCCATTGTCTTCCATATTTGTTGACAGATTTCAATTAGAACTACAGTAAATTCTGTTTCTGTAGCTCAAAGCAGCTCTACTGGTATGCCATCTGTTCCTGGTAATTTATTTTCCTCTGAGTGCAGGTTCTATTTTACTTTCTAAAACTGTAGGTTCATCTTCATATGATTTATCCTTGGCTCAATCTGTCATCCCATCATCTCTTTTATATATTTCTTCAGCATATTGTATCCATTTTTTTAAAAAAAAAAATCTATATGCAATGTGTTCTCCTGCTGATTGTAGAGCATCCTCACTCTTGGTTTAAATTTCCCCTTGATTTCTTGGACTTTGTGGAAGAGGTGTCTTGTTCATCCTTTTGGCTGTCATAATATTTTGGTATAGTATTAGTTGTGATTTACCATTCACATTGTAGATACTACAGATAGGTGCTGTCCCTACTCTTGCTCCTTGCAATTCTTGCTTATTACATCAATAAAACATGAATGTGGGATTGATACCGATGGAGAATGAGATCACATATAGAATGAGCCAGAGGTAGAAAAATGGCTAACAGAAGAAGATATAAGTGGTGTAGGTATTCAAAAGTAGGAAAAGAAAAGGGGAACATTAGTTTTGAACGTTTCTTTGCCATGAATCACAGCACTAGAACACTAGCAAAGATAGTTAAGGGGGCATGAAACAAGCCTGGGCTTTGTTTTCATGGCTGCTCAGTTTGGTGCCACTCTGTGTCACAATTAAAAAAAAATGTTCTTATAATAACAATCTGGGTTACTAAACATCAGTGAGATTTACTTGTCTAGGATTGTGCTTCCCAAGCAGAGAAGTGAAAGTGTTATACCTAGAACTGGAAGCAGTATTGTGACAAAAGAAGCTATGCATCAGAAGCACAACTAATCTGTCAATTCAGACAATATCCTTACAACACAGGACTGGCTGAAGGGTTTGCAATAAATGTAAGTTAAAGCAGATAAAATAGTTCCACTTTTATCTGTGTGTGTTAAGACCCAGACTGCTTACCTGCCAATGGAACTTCTCACGCAGGTGGAAATCACAGAGATGAACACCAGAAAGCATCAGCTGTCCTATTCTGTTCAGGAGTATGAGGTTTAAGGGGATCCCAAAGAGTGCAAAGAAGATGCAGAGGACTTGGCCAACCCCTGTGCTGGGACTCAAGTTACCATAGCCTGGAAAGGAAAAGGCAATGATGAGTTTCACAAGGATACCCAGCACAGTGTAGCAGTTTGAGCAGTGGACTAAATAAATAAATAAAATTTAGGAGACCACAGTTCGAATCCCTGCTCAGCCAGGGAAATCCACTGGGTAGCTTTGGGCAAGCCACACTCTCAGTCTCAGAGGAGGGCAAAGGCAAACCCCTCCGAACAAATCTTGCCAAGAAAACCTTAGGATTGCCATAATTAAGAAATGACTTTAAGGTACACAAGAATAACAAAGTTTCACAAAAATGGCCACATTTAGGTTGCAATAATATGAATATTTTTCAATGTTACCTTAAGAGAAGGTCAAAGGTTGGGGGCTTGGGACAAGAAGTTCAAACACCAAATTCAATCCTTCAAGCACTTCTGTGTTACCTGCATACTCCTGCCAGAGAACCTCTGCTAAATAGGGTGTTTGCCCATCAAACCAGAAATAAGATAGTAACTAAGAAGCCAAAATATCCCAAGAGAACAACTCTCAAAAGATTACCAGTTTCCTGAAGCAAAAGGGGAGAAATCCTGCAAATCCTGTCCAATATTGCAGAAATGAAAGGAAGGGTGAGAAGGAAGTTTGAAATCTAGAAACAGCCATGTTGCATTTGAACATAAACTAGAGATTAGACTACAGACTCCCAGCATTGCTCACCACTGGCTATGTTAGCCAAAGCTGCTGGGATTTGCAATCCAACAGTATCTGGAGGGCTGCGCAGCTCCCACTCTTGCTGTACACACTGCATGTCTACTAGCTATGACCATATCGGATATATTCAAGCAAAAAAAAAATATTATGAACATAAACAAAATCTGAATGCTAAGAAACACACACTTGAAAACCAAATCCCAATGAAATGTTGAAAGGACTTATGATTGAGTGATCAACTTCAAGACTGATGTGCAAAATATTTATTTCAATTTAAACTTCTGTATTTTGCAACAAAAATACAAACAGCAAAAAAGTATTTTAAATACCATTAAATAGAACAAAATTAGTAACAATAAAAGCAGCAATTAAAAGCAGTAGTTAATTCAATGCAAAACTCCAAAATCCAGGAAGAATCCCTGCTCCATTTCAGATATGTACATCTCTCTTGCTCTTGACACATCTCTAAGACTGGGCCAAACTTAAAACACAATGCCTCAGTTTATGTGAATTTGTGGCACGTGAACACACTGGCCTAATTTCTACAAAGGAGAAGTGAATTTTCACCATGCCTCAGAATGCCTTTCCTTCATTCTACTTCTGTTGTATCAGTGAGCTGTTTACAAACTTCTGTTTTTGTTTTAGATTATCACCATTTAGCCTTACATCTGAATCTTAAACTATGATTAATCATAACCAGGATCACAGAAAATAAGACAACTTTACAAATGATGACTTAAATTTGGTTTATTTCCACTAAATGCAGTTAAGACTAACCTCTGGACCCAGAGGCTGGAACAAGCTATGTATTGGTATGTATGGTTCATTTTCTCATTTTCTAAACAGTTTACACTAGTTTAGAATGGGCAGAAGATTTACATGAATGCTTCCCTATACCAAACCTCATTGTCCACTGAAAACTAGCACAAGATTCTAACCTCTTGTCTGACTGCTAGATGTGCATGTGTATTGAAACCTTTTAAAAATTTAGGAGAGTTTTCAAAGATGTAGCCTTCCCCTATTTAAGCATACTGAAGCAATGCAGTCTACTAAGCCCTCTTTTTTTGACTGATCAGTTGAACATGTCAGTCAGCTATGATTCAATGTCAACATCTTGAAAGAACATTAAATGGGTGCCACAGAGCAAAATCCGGAAGGTTTGTGCTACTAAAGTACAAGTATGGTTTTCTTTGATCAGCTTAGTTTATATTGGCACATGCATTTGTTAGCACAAGGGGTGAAGATGGAAAGCCCTGCACTAAAAACACAACTTATGACATCAACCCACAATACACAAACAGAAGGAATTCTAAAATAAGACTGTGTGGAGAAAGGAAACAGTCCATTGAAAAGCAAAAGCATTAAAAGCAACCTCAGGGCAATGTACCGTAGATATTCACAAAATCTCAGCACACATCAATTTAACCAGATGGCACTTCAGCGACCACTTTCATCAGGCAATCAGACCAAAGATTACAGTGACACCAAAAGGCTAGGCCTTTTCTTGATATATCTGGTCTTTAGCGGATGCGGCAGGGATCTGAAGTGGAAACTATGAATCATGGAACCTATTTGTGCAAAACTCCTGGCCTAATTTGGAATTATTTTTTTTAAAAAATATGAGAATGGCCCTTAGTACTGAGGGTAGCTGGTGTCTGTCAAGATGATTTTTTTTTTAACCTGCAAAATCTGGGGTTAAAGTGGGGGAGTCGTCTTATAAGCCGGGTATAAGGAGGTTCATGATAGGTTTGCCTTAGTGTCATCATCAGTTGGAAATGACTTGAAGGTGCACAGCAACAACAACAACAGTTTTGGAAGTCATACTCTTCCCAAACTCTATATTTTAACTGGAAAAGTGGGGGTCGTCTTATACGCCCAGTCGTCTTATACGCCGGAAAATACGGGTATTTAAATTGAGCCTGGTGGTGACTCTGAAATCACTGAAATATGTTATGAAGAAGTCTAGGTAATACTAGGGGTTTTATTGTTGCCATTGTTGTGTGCCTTCAAGTCATTTCCAACTTATGACAATCCTAAGGCACATAACAGCAGTGGGGCATTCTTGGCAACATTTGTTGTGGATTTGCCTTTGCTTTTCTCAGAAGCTGAGACAGTGTGACTTGCCCAGGTCACCTAGAGCATTTCCATGGAAAAGTGGGGATTTGAACTCTGGTATCCAGAATCATAGTCCAATGCTCAAATCACTACACCATGCTGGCTCCCCTTTTTGTGAGGTACTATAATCTAAATTCTAGAGTAGACCCAATGAATCCATTTAATTTATCTATGTGTTTACTCACCATCCAAAAATTGTCTGAATGGGTCTACTGTAGTTGGGACTAAAGAACTGGACGCCACCTACATGTGTTAATCAGCTCACCAGAGTCAGGAATTTTCTTCTGATATCAACACTGCTTTGAAAATGGCATCTATGAAAATTTTCATAGATGCCATGTGGCTCAAGGGAGGGTTTTGATTTTTTTTTTATTCTCACCTTCTAAAATGAATGTGAGACCTGATCCTACAATCTTACTCCATGAGAAGTGGTCAGCACCTGCTCCTCTGACACTGGAACATGCATGTCAGAGAGCAGAAAATAGGAGATGTTCAAGGGGCATTCTTGGGACACTAAAAATCCCAAACCCCCATGTGTCCCTGAAACAGCTTCACAGTAGATGCAATAACTACAATGACCTCTGGAACTGCACAGCCCACTTCCCTTTCACTGGGGAAAGAAAAGTTTAAGGAAATCTGAAGTCCAAACTCCACATTAGAGCATTATCTTTTCTTTCTTTTTCTTTTGCTCAACCAAATAAAGTGTGTAGTAACATCTCTTCACTAAGCAAAGTGTTGCAAATAAATGAACAAACCAAACAGTGAAAACAAGGGTAGATGGAAGTAGAAGAAAGACCAACCCCTCCAAAATAACCTTCAAACACACTTAATGTTAAAGTCTCGATATCCCCATCATGTTTTGGACTGTGGTGATGAAGGAGAACTCTACTCTCCACTGACAGATGGGAGCTGCTGGTTCTGATGTCACAGGGACAGTGAATGTGCTCTGGGATTCAGTCTAGGGGTCAAAGGATCTGTCCAAAGTCCTGAACCCTACTGTCAAAACAGTTCCACCAACTTGGGCAGCTCATTTCAAGTTTACACTAAAATATAGAGTGCATTCAGTGCTCACTCTTTAAAACCATCAGCTGGCATTGCCAATAATCAAGGGGATTATGTGCTTTAAACAAGAAGGACATAGTCCCAGATTTATAGGTGAATTTTGTATTCACAGTAATAGTATATCCTTCCTTCTTCTCAGTAACCATAGTAGCCACTGTGGCTGCACCCTAATACTGACCCAATACTGGTATATCATCTGACAGAGCCATATTTGAACATCTGCTGACTTTTTCTCCTCTAGTGCTAAAGTCTAGAAAAGTACATTTCCAAGCTCTGGTTAACATTATGGAGCAAGATGGTGTATTCAGGTTTTTATACAGAACTCTACAGATATTAAATTCCTACAAGGTCATGGTTCAGATACAATATACTAGGCACAGCAGAGAGAGAGAGAAAGAGAGAGAGAGCTTGGTATCTGTTTAGGAACATATTTACTCAAGAGAACCTGTTCTCATGCCACCTGGGAAGAATTCTACTCATTTGGGATTTCAGCTTCTTTGTTTTCACAATCTGTTCTTTTATAAAGTAAACTCAAGGTATTATGTGGTTTTAAGAGAAATGAATGATGGACTTATGCAGACAAACTGGAATCTGCAATAGGTCAAAGTGACCGCTTTGTAAATACATCACAAACTACCCTGAGAATTCATTTTTCCCATGTTAAAAATCAATATAGATTTATTATTAGCTTTGGCAGGTGCTTTCTTACTTATATATTACTTTAGTCCGATGGATTACAAAAATAGGGTGAGGTGGGAACAGGGTTGTTCCTAGGTATTTCTAACAAGGTCCTGAAACATTGAGCAAATCCAAGCCAGGCTGAGCACAGGTCATTTAATTGGCTACGTGTACTTTTTTAAAAAAGGAAATCTCATCCACATAGTAATGGATTGTGCACCTCTGCAGCCTGTCCACAGCCATACCACCTGAAGAGCCACGAGGAGCTTCCACCTTGTCATGCTTGCCCACTTCTGCCTGTTTTCCTGGCTGCACTTCACAGTAAGCCCCCTGTTGGGAAATGTGAAAGATGACACTGGATCCTACAAGCAGAGTAATCAATTTGGCAAGGCAGAGGCTGAAGAAGAACCAGTCCCATGCCTATGCCCTGCCATAGGGCTTAGCAGAGAAAGAAGTATATATTAGTCTTATTTGTAAAATATATAGAAGTAGCTTTACTTACAAATCATTTCTACATAATTAAGTACATGGTCTAATGGAGAAGAGGAAGAGGAGAATAAACAGAGAGGGAAGAGAGAGAGAGAAGCTGAAGGTTGAATGATGCAGGAAAAGAGTGAATGTCAAAAAGCGAACAAACAGGAAGTAAACATGCAAACTAGCAGTTAGTTAATATAGTCACACAAAGGTCACTAACTTTAACATCCCATGTCTGTAAAGCAGTGCTGCTGGTGATACTTGTGTAAACAAATCTAATCTCACTGGAGGATTTAAGCAGGCAACTTTCAGTTTCAACTCCAAGTTTGAAAACTTTGGAGTTTGGAATTTGTTGTTATTTGTCATTAAGTCAACTTTGTGACTTATGATGATCCTATGAACAAGAGACCTCCAAGATCCTTGGTCATCAACTGCCCTACTCAGGTCTTGCAAACTCAGAGTCATGATTGAATTAATCCCCTCGTAAAAGAAACCCCCTTTTCCTACTATATTCCATTTCACCAAGCATTACTATCTTTTGGAATGAATCACATCATTTCATGATATCTTCAAAGTACAACAGCCTCAGTTTAATCATCTTCGCTTCTAGTGAGAGTTCAGATTTAATTTTTTCTAAGATCAATTCATTTGTCTTTTTAGCACCCATCTGTAGAGCTTTTCCAACACCACATTTCAAATGAGGTGATTTTCTTCCTGTCTGCTTTCTTCACTGTCCAGCTTTCACACCCATACAAAGAAATCAGTAATATTATGGCATTAAATACCAAATATGTTCATTAAAGTAATGTAGATAGAAGTATTTTGAATCATGCAAAGAAAGTCACTATATATTGATTTCAGATTAATGACAGGCCCAGAGAGCATCATAGGATATATGTGCACATTTAAAGGAAAGGCACTATATTGGCAGTTAGGCTGCAAAGAATATTTGCACATCTTCTCCTCCTTCAAACATAAATTCATCTCTTGAGAAAAGGGTCAACTACTGTATGATTTCTTTTGCATTTGGGAACTTTTTGGAGAAAGTTCATAATACAAAACCCTTTTATTCTGATGAAAAATATTGTGAAGGAAAAGGAACATTTTTCACAAGATGCAGTGAGTTTAGCTCAAAACATATGGTTTGTTTAAAAAAAAAAACTGGTTCTTTGGACAAAAAAGTGCCAAAGCTCTCATACACTTCTTAGGAAGTCAAAAACTTCTAAAATTACTTATTCTTGCATGTAAAAATGAAGAAAGTAAAGTTTTACATTCCTCTGTAATCCAGTGGACTTTCATGGCTGAGCAAGGATTTGAACCCTAGTCTCCACAGTTGTAGTCCAATGCAACACTACACCATACTCACTCTCATAAGTGTTCAATACATATTTAAAACTGGTAGTAAATGATGCAAGATAATTATGGTGTTTCTGCTACTTATAAATAAAACAGATTTGAACATTGTATTTAGTATATGTCAAAACAGTTCCATTTAATGCAGTTTACACTGTCATACTCCTTCATCTGATTTTCCCCAAGTTGTTCCAGTTATTCTATTGTCATTTCTCCAAATTTCACTGATATATCTCTGATTTCCACTACACTCATCCCTCCACATTTGCTGGGGTTAGGGGCACAGGACCCCTGTGAATATGGAAAAACTGCAAATAACAAAAACATTATGTTTTTACCTGTGGGAACACCTCTCTAGGAATCTCTAGGTCCTCCAGTGTAAATCTGTGGTCAACATCTGCCAGACATTTGACCCTAGAATTGCGCTGGAGGAGCTACAAATGCCTAGTGGATTCTCTCTAAGAATCTTTAGGTCCTTCAGTATGACTTTTGGTTAAAGTTGACCACACAGTTGCACTGGAGGACCTAGATATTCCTAAAGAGAACATATTAATAAAATCCGTGAATAATTAAATCTGCAAAAGTCAAAGCCACAAATGTGGAGGGACGAGTGTATATTGTGCCTTCAGCTCATAAACCTGCAAGTGTGACTGTATGCATAGGAGAAAAGAAAAGTATTGCTTTTTGAGACTAGTAGATACACATCTGAGAAAAGTTAGTTTTGGGACTATCCACTACCCATATCCCAGAGCCACTATGGCTCCCCAATCTGCCACTATAAAATATCATCATCACTGGATCCCCATATCTACTAATTTGCTTTTGATCAGGGTGGCACTCCAAATAGCAGTGCTTTATTTCAATTCTGTCTACAATTTCAAATCCCTAGGTAGGTCTGAACCTTGCCAGCTTCCCTTGGAATCCATAAATGTTAGATGCAGTAAGTAATAAGGAGGCATAGAACAACACAGTGCTGCCATCTTGTGATTCTGCTGAAGACTAGCAAGCCCAAAGAGCTTTATGCGATTCTGTGTATTATTATTTTTTTTAGTGTGAGACGTGCCATATAATTTCTGCTTTCTAGCTCAGTACTCACAGCTGAAAGAGGATGTTCACATTCTGGGTGCAGTTATTTTTATGTTGCAAAATGCAAGATAAGCAGTAACTCAGGCTCAAACTATGTTTTGTGACTTGAGTTCTGTTTCATTTGTATTAAAAGATGAAGAGGTACCGTACTTCTTTTTTAAAAAAAATAAAAGCAGCACATATATGAGATACTAAACTTTTCCCTACTGTAGCTTACTTACTTATAACTTCCGTCCCAATGCAACTACCATCACCACCATCACCACCTTGCCCTGCATATCATCAGCAGCTTGGCTCTAATACCTGAACCGAAGTGTAAGAGCTCCCAGAAAAGGTTGCAGGGAAATAAGGTGTTGGGAAAGGAGAATTCATCTGCCCTCATCCATCTGTTCCTTTTGATTTAAAGTAGGTGTGGGCAGCTTGTGGTACTCCAAACTATTGTTGAGCTGCAATGTCTGTCAGCTGTCACCATTAGGTTTGCTGGCTAGATCTGTTTGGAGTACAATCACCCCTTAGTAGTGGAGATGACTGTGGTCCAGCAACATCTAGAGGACTCCTGGTTGTCTGTCCCTGTTGTGAAGACTGGATTCCCCAACTCCCTTGGGCCTCATTTTGTACAGGATTGAACACTACATTGTGGTTGTACATAACTAAGTCTCTGGCCCAGCCACATTCTATCTTGTGTACACAGCTGTAGGTGATTCTGCATATTTTTGAGTGTGAAAGCTGCCATACAATTTTCCCTTTCTGGCTACACATTCGCAGCTTCCTCTTCCTCCCCATTTTCTCTCTCACACCTCTACACATACTATTGTCTACATGTTCAGATTCAGAATATGTGAGAAATATCAGACAACACATGAAAAACTCATACAGAGTCTCGTGGACATATTTCCCCCACAAAAAACCCACAAATTTTTCTATCTTCTGATCTCACTAAATTTGCATTAGTGAACTCAGCAACATCAATGTCTGATTTGTATAGCATGTGCGTACATTTACATCTTTAAAAATGAAAAGAAAAATAACATCAAAGAGAACTGACTAGTATGATGCAAAGATGGGAATACATTACCACCCCTAGGCAATCTGTTAATTGAAAGACAGGACTACTGTAGCCCACATTAGGGCTATTAACACAGTATTTCAAAAGGAGAGAGGGAAGAAAGAATATTAGGGAGAATGGTTGAGAACCAAGCCCTGCAGCACTTGGGTTATAAATAGAGGTTTCTTTATTTGTGAAATTTGCATTCCATTCTACACTTCTAAAGACCTCAAGGCAGCTGAAAATATGTAAACACTACCCACAAAGCATTCAATAAAACACAAATCAATAGTTATCCAAAATCACACTATAAAACAAGGAGGACATCAGTCTCAAGAAAATATTAGTAAAAACTGGAGAGGACTAATTAAAATCCCAAACTGGATTCAATTGATCTTTTACAAGCCAGCAGTGTGAGACTGGCAAGTCCATTTTGCAAAGAGAATCCCATCAACTGTGACCCACCAATGAAATTGTTTTCTGCCCCTTGCACCAAGGCAAGACAATATTGCAATTCACTGGTAAGCTGGTACCTGAACTGCAGCCTCCCAGAGCTCCCAGGGAACAGTCTGACATTAAAAAAAACAAAACCTGAACCAATTTTAGCAAGCAGTTATAAATATTAATTATTACAACTTTAGGCTCTGCTTTCTTATTCTCAAAGCTCTACAGAATTATAATTTTTCCCTGTGGGAAAATAGGGAAAAGATGCCACTTGACCGTCCTGACGTATGTCCCTTTCTTTCCAAATCACATTGGAATAATGAGTTGGTTGGGGATCAGCTAACTCACAAACTCATAGCCTTTGCAGACTGCTAGAAATAGTGCAAATTGAGTCCACTTTAAGGGTTAGGGTTAGGGTTAGGGAATCATGGGAACTGTATTTTATTATGGCACCAGAGCTCTCTGACAGAGAAGGCTCAATGTCTCAGGAAAAAAACAATTCCCATGATTCCCTAGCACTAACCCTAACCCTTAAAGTGGACTCAATTTGCACTATTTCTGGTAGTCTGCAAAGGCCCTCAGTATAGTTTACTACCTACTATATATATAACTTGAAAGTAGTCAGTTCTTTGGACCAAAACTATAGATTTTTATATGACCCTTGGATAAGTCAAGGGCATGTAACAAAGGATGTAAATTACGAACAAAGGAAAACGATGCAGAAGAACTTACAAAATTCTGGCAGGCATAACTGTGTTCACTCTAACAGTTGGATGGATGAGGAGGGAACTACAGTAAATCATGGTTGTGGGATGTGTGCGGGAGGTGACCAGGTGTGCAGGCTAAGAATGTCAAAAGGAATGTAAAGGCAAAGCAAAGAAAATAGCAACTATATTAGCAGTGATTATAGCCTTTAACTCTTTTGGGGTCAATTTTTAACTAAAATTTCTAGACTTATATACGAGTATATACAGTAAGTCTCACTTGATAGAGAGAGGAAAGCTCAGGCTTCATTTATATTATCTTCTTCCCTTAAACTTTGTGCTGTCCACTTGTTATCTTCCTCACAATTTGAGAAATTAGGCATTATTCTATGGTGTCATTCCATTACCTGGCATCAATATCTACTGCCTCTGGAATTCCAGACCTCAGTTCTCAATTTTTCAGAATGGCAGGAGGAGATGGCAAGATACACTCCAAAGTAGGGCAATACCAGTTTTTGGTTTGGCTCAAAGCCAAGAGAGCTTAATTTATGAAAGAGATTCAAAGGTTCTTGAAACAGTTAATTCACATAATGCAGACTAGATGGTGGAAAACATTTGTAACACACTTAAAAATGAATAGTTGTAACATACTTAGAGCCTTATCACATGACAAAAGAAAGCCAGGAGGCAACGAGAAAGAAGCAGCCCTTTGTCTCTCTGCATGCCATTGAAACCATTTCCATTCTCTTCCTGGGGAAGATGGTGGTAAATGTATGTCTTTTATTGCACTGGAAAAATCCATTTGGCAAAAGGTATGCTTTTACTACTGTCTCCCTCTAGAAGGAGAATGGAAGTGCTAAGTCAGCAAGCAGAGAGGAAAGGAGAAAGCCGCTTCTCTCTCACCGCCTCTCAGCTTTCATTTATCATGCAATAAGGCTCTCAAAAGCAACATTCTTCTTTATATTTTTAAAGGAATACATCTATTTAGAGAAATCACTATTGTGGCCATTTTACTGTATGTTATACCTCAACATTTTCTCAGTTACTCTCTTATTATTTCTTGTACTTTCTTCAACCTTGTCTATCAGAAAAGGAAATTTAAAACACTTTCCTTAACTTTTAAAAGAAAATGCTTACCAATGGTTGTTACTGCAGAAACAGAGAAGAAAAAGGAACCAACAAAGTCCCATCTGCCCAGAGTTGCATTCCCTTTAAGGTAAAGCCCACTCTTGTAGGCTTTGATGATACCCTGTAAGGAGATAAGAAAGATTATAGGTGAGATTTCTGGCCAAGGCAACAAACCCAGAACATGGAAAAGTTATCTTTCTAGACTACACCTCTCACCCTTTGGCCAGTTGCTGTAGGTTCTGGAAGTTATGGTAGAAAACCAAAACCAAATATTTTCTAAGCTCTGTGAATCCTGTGCACACTTTATTGGAAGTAAGCCTCAGTGAATACAAAGGAACTTACCCTTGAATGAATATAATAATAATAATTTAATAATAATATTTTTTTATTTATATCCCGCCCCTCTGCCAGGCAATCGGGGCGGCGTACAATATTTCAAAACATCAGAACAAATAAAATCAGTTCAAATCCCAGCCCTCCTTCCCACACCCACCCATCCCCCAAAAACAATCAAACAAAACAGATTGAATAACAATAATTAAAAATATACAATTTAAAAATACATAGTTTTTCAATGTTAATATATAGCGGCGTTAACTCAGGCGAAGGAAGGGCGCTACCGGAGGAGGAGGAGATGGTAGAAGCAGCCTTTTTAAAGGGGCTGCTGGCCCTCCGTGCCTCATGGAGCCTCAGCTGCTGGTGGAGGAGATGGAGATGGTAGAAGCAGCCTTTTTAAAGGGGCTGCTGGCCCTCCATGCCTCATGGAGCCTCAGCTGCTGGTGGAGGAGGAGGAGATGGTAGAAGCAGCCTTTTTAAAGGGGCTGCTGGCCCTCCATGCCTCATGGAGCCTCAGCTGCTGGTGGAGGAGATGGAGATGGTAGAAGCAGCCTTTTTAAAGGGCTGCTGGCCCTCCGTGCCTCATGGATATGATTGCACTGTAAATCAGCTTACATTGCTTGTCTAATAGATATGACATGAACCAACTCTCTTTAAGCAAGGAGGACAAATCCTGCTGTGGAGTTTGATACTGATGAGTACAAATAGTACTAATCCCAACTGAAACAGTATCAACTGAGCTTTAAGTGGATGAAGAAAGTACTTTAGACAGATCGACAAATAAAGATGTAGACAGATAATTAGACAGATAGATAGATATACAGTAGCTAGTTTTAAAGAACTGTGAGTCCAGGAATTTTGCTCCAAAAGCAAATGAATCTCACAGTCTTTCTATATGACAAGTCACTCAAGATTACTGAAAGCTTTCATCATTTCAGCAGTATAATGTAGGACTAGGATGAGAATAATTTTTGCTCATATTGTTAAATACCTGAGAGTAAGAAATCTTTGCTGACCTATTGCAGACCACAGAGAGAAATCTACCAGTAAATCCAGATCTGCTTCCTGCTGTCCCGCACTAAAATCTGTTCTCATTTTAACTGCCATAGTCACACCATATGGACTCCTGGAATTTGTTATCTGGGGAAATATACAGCTCTCTGGCAGAGAATTCTAAATGCCTCATGGAACAACAAATTAGAGGATTCCCTAGGATGGATTAATTACAATTAAAGTGAAATGAAAGTGCTGTAATTACCCAGTGTGAAAGGATCTGTTTTCAGTCTCCCTCTACTAATTGTCACCTCTGATTAATATTTGTGTTGTGGCTTTTTTACAGCTCTTTTCAATTTGTTAGATAAATCTTTTAACTAAATCTTCTAAGAGTCAAAAGGTTAGAGAGAGAAAAAAAATAAATAAAAAATCAGATTAGACTCTTCCCTTTCCCCTCCTCTTTTTCCCTTCTTTGCTCTTGCTGTTACTACTGTCCCTTAGATGAGCGACGTCTCTCTCTCTCTCTCTCTCTCTCTCAGAAGCCCCTCCTTTTCCTCCCAGCGGCCGCTGATGAGATGGGGGTGTGCAGACACTTTTCAAGCTGCCACTGCCACTGCCACTGCCACCTCCTCCGCTCATCGCTCTCTCTCACTCTCTCTCTGGAGTCCCTCCTTCTCCTCCCAGGAGCTGCCGACCTGGCAGGCAGTTTTTGAGGCCGCTGCCACCACCGCCGCTGTTCTCTCTCTCTCTCTCTCCTGGTCCCTCCTTCTTCTCCTGGATGCTGAGAGAGACATGTGTGCTGGCGGGCAGTTTTTGAGGCCACTGCTGCCACCGCTGCCACTATTTTCTCTCTCTCTCTTTCCTGGTCCCTCCCAGTGTTATTTTAAAGAAAATACAAATATTGTAATACCTGCTCATACTATATGGGACGCCAGTAAAGCTGTTTTAAGAGGGCAATTCATACAACAAGAAGTAAGGGAAAAAAGATTAGAGCAACAAAGAGAAAAAGAAATAATGGATAAATTAACGGAAAGAGAATAAGAGTTTTTTTAAAAAAAAAACCTGGAAAGATAATAAATTAAAGCAAGAATTACAAATTCTAAAGAACCAACTAAGCCAAAAAAATCACACAACAGATAGCAAATAAAATAAAATACACAAAACAAAAATACTTTGAAAACGCTAATAAAATAGGCAAATGGTTGGCATATAAAATTAAAAAACAGAAAGAAATAAGAATTATAGTAAAATTAAAAGAGAAGGAGAAAGAGTATGCTCATCAAAAAGAGATCAAACAAATAGCAACAGAATACTTTAAAAACTTATATAAAGCAGACATCGAAAACAAGAAAATAAGGATTCAAGAATTTATTAAAAATGAACAAATCCCTCAATTTACAGAAGAACAAAAAAAAAATTAAATATGCCAATATCAAAAGAAGAAATATATAAAGCGATAAAGAACTTAAAAGAAAATAAAGCTCCAGGGCCAGACGGTTTTACGGTCAAATGTTATAAAACTTTTAGAGCGGAATTAATAAATCCGCTACACAACACCATAAGAGAGATTGAGAAAGATTTTTATCCTCAAACATGGTGTGCAGCCACTATAATATTAATACCAAAAGAAGATAGAGATACAAGCCTAATTGAAAATTACAGATCTATCTCATTGCTGAATCTTGATTACAAGATATATGCTTCAATCATAGCGGAAAGATTAAAAAATGTGTTAATGTAGGGTTGTCAAATTAAAAATAACATTAGATCATTAGAGGACATTATAGAATCCTATGACTGGAATAAAGAGGAAAAATTAGGTATTCTACTTGACTTAGAAAAAGCCTTTGATAATGCTAACTGGTTCTTTCTGAAAGGAGTGCTAAAACAAAGTGATACTGGAACCAAATTACAAAAATGGATTAATGCCATCTAGAATCAACAATTTGCACAAATAGATATAAATGGGGAGAAATCTGACAGGTCCAGAATTAATAAAGGGACAAGACAAGGTTGTCCACTTTCACCACTTCTCTTCATAATGATAGTAGGAAATCAGCAATTTAAAATAAAAGCCTTTGCGGATGACATTGCAATCATTTTAGATGATCCCCAAAAAAGCACTGCAAAATTATGGTCAACATTAGAGGAAACACGGTATATGGCAGGTTTCAAAATTAATAAACAAAAAAGTGGAATTTTGGTAAAAAACTTTACAAAGGTAGATGAGAAAGAGCTAGCTACAAAAATAGACTTAAGAATTGTAACAAAAACAAAATACTTGGACATTACGATAACAAATCAAAACTCAGATCTTCTATTGAACAACTATACCACGACGTGGAATAAAATTAAAGAGGATTTGAATAGGTGGAAAACATTGCAATTGTCACTCCTAGGTAGAATTGCAGTAATACAATCATATGTACTTCCCAAATTATTATACTTATTCCAAACCATCCCAGTAATAACATCAAATACTAGCTTTAAAATATGGACTAGAAAATAGGGGGGAAAAAGAGAAAATAGAATCAGTTGGTTACAGAAGGAGGTCAGAGTGCATTGTTAGTGATGAATGTTTGTAATTATTGACAGTGTTTTAGTAAGTGTTTTAGTAAATGTTTTGTCTTTTTCTTTATTTTGTGTATGTTGTTTGACGACTGTGATATAAATATTGTATTTTGGAATGTTTTTAATTAATAAAATTTATTTAAAAAATAAAATAAAATAAAATATGAACTAGAGATATTAGGGAGTTCTTCTGGCTAGGGAAAAGACCAAGAATAAAAACTACAGTGCTACAAGATAATAAAAAGGTAGGTAGGTTTAGAATTACCAAACCTACAAATCTATTACAATACAGTGGCTTTCGTATGGTTAAAAGATTGGATAGAGTTAAAAAACAAAAGACTACTGACATTGGAAGGGGCCAACTTAGACAAAGGACGGCACATGTATTTACAATACAAGAATGGGGCATCAGACAAAAACTTTAATAACCATGTGGTAAGGAAATCATTAATAAAAATCTGGAATAAGTATAAAAACTTTTTTTATACCACAATACCAAGATGGACTTCACCACAGGAAGCTTTGTGCAAAACAGGGAAACCCAAAGGAAATTGGCTTACCTATGAAGACATGCTGGTTAAAACAAAAATGGAGAAAATATTAAAACATTAGTGGAACTCCAAAAAGAAGGTGCAGAAATAAATTGGCTAGATACTTCTAAATAAAGGAAATATTTAAAAAAGATAAGCACCCAACTGGCATAGAATCTGGTAAAAAAAAGAATTAGAAAAAATTATAGATAAAGGGAGAAACACATGATATCGCAGATGTACAAAATGCTTTTGGACATTGAACTAAAAGAAGAGTCAATCAAAGAGTGCACACTAAAATGGATGCAAGATATAGGATAAAATATTCCATTAAATATTTGGGAAGAAGTTTGGTTAAAAAACCTGAAATTTACAAAAAGCGCACATTTAATAGAAAACTCCTATAAAATGCTCCATAGATGGCATATGTCTCCCCAAAATTTGGCCAAAATAAAAAACAATGATGAAAACAAATGTTGGAAATGTGATCAGAATAATGCAAACTTATTCCATATGTGGTGGAAATGTAAGGTGGCAGTAGAGTTTTGGAAAGGGATACATGAGAAAATTCAAGAGATATTTCAACTTAATTTAGAAATTAATCCCAAGTTATTTTTACTGAACATAACGGAAGAATTAAAAAGAAAATTGAGTAAGGATGAGGTTGGAGTTGTATTATATATGATCACAGCATCTCAAATAACATTTGCTAAATATTGGAAAGTGAAAAATGAACATCTACAGGAGGAATGGATAGTAAAAGTAAATGATCTGACAGAAATGGACAAATTAACAATGATGATCAATGGGAAAACGGAGAAACAATTTTGCGGAAAATGGGAGAAAATAATAAAATTATGGAATTAGACTGAAGTAGACTGATAATTAAAAACATTAAAGGGTCTTTATGGTTTATATCAATTTTTTTCTCTTCATTTGTATTGGCTTTGTTTTGTTAAAAAACTTATATTATGCTGTACTACTATGATGAATGTGCAGGATTAATATGTTGGGATGATACCCTCTGGAAAAAAGAGACTGTATGAATTTTGTTTTTGGTTTTTTTAATCACAATACAAATAATATTAAAAAAAACTTCACTGGCTTCTTCTTCAGGCAAAAGTGTTAAAAATCATACAGAAGAAAAGTGATGATGTTATAGTCACAGACCTACATTTATCTCAGATACTACTTCTGTTGTCAGGATAGTATGGAAGGATCTCTTTACCTTTGTTGAATGTTAGAAACTCAGAGTTAAGACCCTGTCCATTAGCGCCCTCTTGTTAAAAATTCCCCATTGCAGCAAAATTTGGTGTCTATGCAAAGCTAACTGCCCCTTTCTTATGCATAGAATGTTGCACACTGAATTTTTCAAGAAGCTTCAGTAACTTAGTATAAAGCCTTCTCAAGAAATTAAATGTTCTGTGCTTAAGAAAGCAGCAGTTAGCTTTGTGCAGGGCAGGGATAGCCTGGATCTCAAGGGGAATTACTTTTCCTTTGCTAATGGAGTTGAAATTTTATTATATGTCTTTTATTGCCCTTTGACCCTAGTCCCCCACATGACCAAGAAGGGACAGTAGTATCCCTAGGGTTGGTGCCGCCTGATGTGGTAATTCATGCTGTCACCCACCCATTGACCTCCCATTTCACACCATACAGAATCCTTAGTAATGCTTTTTTTTTTGCACTAATGTTACTTGTAAATTGTAATTCCCATATACCACTGAATGTAATGGTAACAGTTGTAACATAAACAACTAGCAAAATTAAAATTATACCTTCAAATTACAATATCATAACAACCTAAATGTATTTACATATGCCGTATTTTTCGCCATATAAGACGCTCCGGCATATAAGACGCACCCTATTTTAAAGCAGGAAAATCTAGGAAAAAAAGATTCTTAACCAAATACAGTGGTACCTCTACTTAGCAGGTGGAAGGAGCCCTCCCTTTAGCCGTGGCCTTGGTGGTTCAATGGGCTTCTCCTGGGATCGGAGGGCGTCCTCCGATCCCAGGAGCATCCCATTGAACCACCGAGGCCGCGGAGGCCTCCTTCCACCCGCGGCCTCGGTGGTTCAATGGGCTTCTCCTGGGATCGGAGGGCATCCTCCGATCCCAGGAACATCTCATTGAACCACCGAGGCTGCGGAGGCCTCCTTCCACCCATGGCCTCGGTGGTTCAATGGGCTGCTCCTGGGATCAGATCACCCGCCCTCCGATCCCAGGAACATCCCATTGAACCACCGAGGCCGCGGAGGCCTCCTTCCACCCGCGGCCTCGGTGGTTCAATGGGCTGCTCCTGGGATCAGAGGATGTCCTCCGATCCCAGGAGCAGCCCATTGAACCACCGGGGCCGCGGCTGAAAGGAGGCCTCCTTTTAGCCGCGGCCTCGGCCGTTCCTTAGATGTATATTCACCTTATAAGACGCACCAACTTCCCCACACCCGTTTTGGGGAAGAAAAAGTGCATCTTATATGGCGAAAAATATGGTACATAGTGAAGATTTAGTTCAAATGTGATGTTTTAAAATAAAATTTAAAAAAAATATTTTTTTTTAATTAAAATTTTGAAATTTGAAATTTCAATTTTAAAAAATTCTGTGTCCCCTTCTTTCTCCTCCCACTGAGCTTCACCCCACTCTCACCATCTCTTAAACCATTTTAAATGGAATCATGTGAATGCCACAGCCTTTTCTGCCAAAAGGTAGGTGTTTGAGGAGCAAAGGTGTCACCCCCCTTTAAGGTGTCACCTTGTGTGGGCCGCACCACCAGCACCCCATAGTGACACCACTGAGAAGGGAACTGACCTCTGTCTGCACTGAGATCCCTCCAGACCACCTTGACTGACAACTGAAGTAACATCTAGGACAAAATGTAGCCTCATGACATTTCATCTCCTGTATGATGTTTCCTATCTCTGCCTGTTGAAGAAGCCAGTGAAGCTTTAAAAGCTTGCATGATGTATTTTGTGCATTTTGGTTGGCCAATAAAATTATTGCTGTTTTGTTGATTTTGGATTAAGTAAATTAAAACTTAGTTCTCAGAATGATATTATGTTATATGATCAGGTGCTTGAGGCATCTGGAATTTAACAAAGAATGTTATCAATGAAGTATTTTTATAGCTCAAACCTTTGATGGAAAAGAATGGACACCATAACCCTACCCCCTAATCCAAAGGTAGAAAAACAGGTATGTAGTGACTTTTCAGCAATGACAAATGATGAAGGCGAAGAAGTGAAATAGTTTCCTGCTTTTCCTCTGGCAGTCTGGTATCATCAACACTTTTCACTAAAATCAGGAGGCTACTATTCCTGTATCTCACTGTACCATGAAATATGGAATATCCTATTGTTAGTCTTAACTACAATAGCTGCACTGATTCAGTGGGATTTACCTACTTGCTGACTCATTAGTCAGCAGTTGACTAAATGAGTATACTCTAGTCGGGATTAGCTAGTAGGATTCAAGATGTGGGTGTAATTCTCAAACATACCCATCTCCTTTCTTACTACAGGCTTTTCTAGAGTCATAGAGGCCATATTAATTCATGGAGCAAGCAGTTCATTTATTTGAGCGAACCCAATGCCCTAGTAATACATCTACAGACACATTTGTTGCCTCTTATTCTTACTTTTAAGTCAACTCTGACTTGTAACAAACCGCTCCTAGGGTTGTCTCTGCAAGATTTACTCTGAGGAGGTTTACCATTGCCATCCTCAAAGACTGGGAGAGGAATTTGAACCCTGGTCTCCTGGGGTCCTAATCCAATACTCAAAACCACTACACCCTACCAAAACCTATGTAGCTGAAAACAGATAAATGCTGTGTTCCTGGTAAAAGGATGAAGAATTAGAACTCTTGATCTCCTTGAAACAGACATATCCACAAGTGAAATACAATAACCCACAGGCCTCTTAGTTCTCCATGTGAAACCTCATTTTCATTTTCAGTAGCATCTTTAAGACAAATGAATTTTCAAGTCCAGGAGCATTACTTGAATACAGGCATGCATCAAGGGACTAGTTGCATTTGATGGACCATTACAATCACAGTTTTCTCATCTATTTCTATGTCCTGCTATTTTATTCCTCTTCTTTTCACCCTGAATATATATCTCTTCAGAAATAAACTTGGACATTTACACAAATGCTGAATTGTACAATCTCACCCTAGATATCCATAACTTTTGATACCTGTAATATCTTCTGGAGTCCAAAGTGTGTAAGGCTTGTGTCATCCTAAACACTGACTATCTGTAAATAACGTAATTGAAGATTTCATGCTTTGATGGTAATATGCCACAAAGGAAACATTTTTCCAATTCATACATGCAGCCACTGACTCAAACAGAACTTGTTACACAATTACAGGGAATGAAATGACTACTGCAGGCACAACTCATAAGTATAGCTTGGAAAAGGTACTTTTAACAAGTGGCCAAGCTGGAGGAGCTTCCAGAATCATCTCATAACATTAGAATTTGGAGGCATCCACCAAAATTAAGTAGTGGGAATCACAGAATTGGACAAGACCAGATAGGCCACAAGACCAGATAGGCCATCCAGTCCAATACTGAGAACAAATAAAAGAAAGGATGTGCTCACAGAGCAAACTATTAAACTGTGGAATTTGGCCGATTTGGGTGGCTTTAAACTGGGCTGGATAACTTTATGGAATGATCACTGTTTGCTATTAATCAGATTGGCTCTATATCATCTCCTTTATCAGAGGCAGTATGCCTCTGTATGGGTATATGAGCTACACAGGAGCATGTGATAGAGACTGCAGCTGCATTCTTGTCTTGCTGGCTAGTTTCTCATATGGTACTGAGAGTAAGCATGGGGTAGTGGTTTGAGCATTGGACTAAAACTCTCAGCCATGGAAGTCTAGTAAGTGACCTTGGATAAATCACACTCTTTCAGTCTCAAATGAAAGTAAAGACAATTCTCTTCATTCAATCTTACCAAGAAAACCCTATATATAGGTTCACCTTAGGGTCACCATAAAATGGCAATGACTTGAAGGCACAGAACAAGAAAAATTGAGTGATCATTGTCTGAACGGAATTTGGAGTAGATAGATATTTGATCTGATCCAGCATGACTCCTATGTCTTTTTACAAAATCTTGACATTTCATTTTATTCCATTGTCTCCAGTTCTCTGTTATTAGTTTTGAATTGGTTTGCTGAGAGTTTCAATCCTTCCTGTCTGGAAGACATTAAAAAAGGACCATTTGGGAATGCTACTTCGGTTCCACGGATGTTAGACCATGGCTATATCAAGTTACTGGACAAAGCTTATGCTTAGGACACTCAGCTAGTTTGCATTTCAATTACTATACATCTGTGAGCTATTCTTTCTCTCTTGAATCAATGCCCACAAGCAGCAGGCAAATAGATTAGGTTGAACAGAGTAAAGCTGAATTTTGAACAAGCTGGAATTAATGTTTGCATGTTTCCCTTGCATCCCTGAAGGGAAAAGTATGCCTGAGACCAACAAGGTTGCTATTTCTCTGTTGGAATAGGCATCAAGGACCTTTTCACACTGCTTATTTATAGTACTATGATTCCTCTTTAACTGCCATGACTACATCTTATGGAAACCTGTGTTTTCTGGTTTGGTCAGTGGCACTAGATGAACTCTCTGGATAATAATTCTAAATTCCCCTCCCTAAACTGGTTAGGGAGTTCTACTTGATTCACCCTTGCTTTTTGCTAAACATGCTGCCTTGATGGCTGAGTACTTCCTATTAGCTCCATTTAGTGCATAGACTCCGTCTCATCTTGGATAGTGAAGAGCCTTTGGAACAGAGGTCGAAACGATGCAGCCTGCAAGCTACAAACAACCCACCCAAGCTCAATACCTCAGACCCTAAGTGTCTCATGCCTACTGGCTGTTCATGCCTACTGGAGATGTGACTGGACATTTATAGACTATTCAATCCCTCTCCCATGTCTATTTTTACATGTAACTAGTCTTTAATCAAAACCAGGAATGACCATGACGACTGTCAAGGGTCAGGGAAGTGGAACGTGGTTTGACTCTTAGAGGCTGTTATATTTCTACTGGCAGATATATAACGTGTCTACAACAGATTGAACAAATTCTCCTTTTTTCAGACAATTCAATCACCAACAACACTACCCCTCTGCTGGATTGGTTATGTCCATAGCAAAAGGAAGAACAAGGAAACAGTAGGGCCATTGCATGGTGAAGATGGTGAAATGCTAATAGGGGACATTGAAAAGGCAGAACTACTCAACACATTCTTTGCCTCAGAAAAATAGTGCTCAACCAGGAAGAAATGGGCAGATGATGCAGTAGGGAGAATGCAGCACGGGATAGGTAAAGAGAAAGCACAGGACTACCTGACTACTCTAAATTAATTCAAGTCTCCACAGCCAGATGAATTTCATCAAAGGGTATGAAAAGAAGTGGCAGATGTAATCGCACAACCACTGGCAATAATCTTTGAGAATGCCTGAAGAACAGGAGAAGTCCCAGCAGACTGGAGGAGGAGAAATGTTGCTCCCATTTTCAAAAAGGGGGAAAAGAGGACCCAAGCAATTATCACCCAGTCAGCCTGACATCAATTACCAAGAAAGATTCTAGAAAGATCATGAAACAGACAGTATGTAAGCACTTAGAAAGGAATACTGTGATCACTAAAATTCAACATGGGTTTCTCAAATTAAAAAAAAAAAGTTATGCCAGACTAATCTTATCTCTTATTTTATGATAGAGCTACAAGCTTGATAGATGAAGAGAATGCTATGGAAACAGTATATATAGGTTCACGAAGGCCTTCGACAAGGTCTCCCATGATATTCTTACAAAAAGATAGTAAACTGTGGGCTAGATAATGCAACTGTTAGGTGGATTTGTAGTTGGTTGACTGACTGGCTGAACCCAAAGGGTGCTCATCAATGGCTCCTCTTCATCCTGGAGAGAAGTGACAGGGTTGTCCTGGGCCCAGTGCTATTCAGCATCTTTATCAATGATCTGGATGATGAAATAGAAGGAATGCTTATCAAATATGCATATGACACCAAATTAGGAGGGGTAGCCAACACCTGAGAAGACAGCATCAGAATTTAACAGATTAGACTTTAACAGATTAGAAAGCTGGTCCAAAACTAACAAAATGAAGGTATTACACTTGGGCAATAAAAATGAAATGCACAGATAAAGAATGGGTGCACCTGGCTTGAGAGCAGTGCATGCAAAAAGGATCTAGGAGTCATTGACCACAAGCTAAACATCAGTCAGCAGTGTGATGGGGCAGCTAGAAAAGCCACTGCTATTCCAGGCTACATCAATATATAGTATAGTGTCTAAATTGAGGGAAATAATAGTGCCACTTTATCTTGCTTTAGCCATACTTCACCTGGATTACTGTGCCCAGTCTTGGGCACCACTATTCAAAAAGCATGTTGATAAGCTAGAGAGTGTTGAGAAGAAGGTGACCAAAATGGTCTGTGGTCTGGAAACCATGCTCTATGAGGAGCAGCTTAGGGAGATGGGCATGTTTAGCCTGGGGAAGAGTAAATTACAGCCATGTGACATGACAGCCATGCTTAAATATTTGAGAGACTGTCATATGGAAGAAGAAGCAAGACTGTTTTCTGCTCTTCCAGAGACTAGGATGCAGAGCGATGGATTCAAACTACAGGAAAAGAGATTCCGCCTAAACATTAGGAAGAACATCCTGATGGTGAGAGCTGTTCAACAGTAGAACGCACTGCTTGGGAGTGTGGTGGTGTCTCTTCTGTGGAGGTTTTTAAACAGAGGCTGGATGGCCATCTGTCAGAAGTACTTTGAATGTATATACATTCAGTTGTTTATTCCTCATTCAGTGTACTTCTGACCCCACTTCTTTAACATGCCTGGTATTTCATCAGCATAAGATGAAAGAGGAAGAGCTGGGTATCATGAAGCTAATGGTGACATCTCTTCCCCAGTCCATAGAGAATCAGGAATGCTTAAACATATATTGTAAATGCAATAAATAAATGCACAAATGACTGGTGCCTCATATGTGGTAAACCTTTGTCTGCAAAGATACTGAGGAAACCTTGATTTCCTTAGACATTTATAAAGCAACGTCGTTCAAGAATGCTCTTCCTGCTGCCAAACAGGACAAAGTACAGCAGGATATAACAGTTCCATAGCTATATATAATCAATAAAAGTACCCCTGCTGGTCAAAACACCAATAAAGCTGAATGAGATTAGGAACATATCCAGCTTCTTCACATAATGAATGCTTAAACTATGGAATTCCTTCATACAGTGATTAACCTGGCATCTTAAAAAGGCATTAATCTGACAGCACTTAACTTGGCAAAAATGAACTAAAAGCAGATTAGATAAGGCTCTAGTCATTATTCCACTATCATAAGCAGTAAACCTCTGAACACTGGTAGCTGAGAATGATGAATGCATGATTTCTACACTCCTCATGTCTTCCTTGTGAGTTTCCCATTGGCATCTGATTGTGCCTGTGGCAAAGAAATGTGGGTTTTGACAGGTCCTTGATCAGATCTGGCACAGCTTTTCTCAAAGTTTAATGTTCTTTTACCCACTGTCTCCATTAAACTGTATTATCTGCTGTATATCCAGGGAATGGTGGCTGTTTTAAAAATGAAAAATTAAACAAAACCAAGAAAGGATTTTCCTATTACACATCATATCTTATTTTAAACCCAGAAACCAAGCCCCCCCCCTTCTGACATAGGACTTTATCACATGGGAACAACTGGAAGTGTAAATGGTGTTTATCCCATGAAAACTGAATATTTGCAATTAACATTTTCACATGACGTCGCACACGACATCGCTATTAAAGTGTCATTATCCCAGGAATATCTCATGAAAATTGTGCAATTGTGATAACGGTTTTCATATGACATCACAATCAAAAGTGATTAAAGTGCGATTATCCCGGGAATAACCAGACAATAAAGAGCAATAAATCATTCACGGGATTCCTGTGAATGATCTGTTGCTGTTTATTGCCTGGTTATTCCCTGGTTATTCCTGGGATAATGACTTTTTTATCATGCTGTGTGTGAAAATCTTAATTGCATTTTAATAGTGATTGCACAACTGTTACAGGATAAACCCCGTTTAAACTCCCAATTTTCCCCTGGTGATAAAGTCCAAGAGTAATAGTACCTGGCCTCCAATAGGGGCTGTATTTACTACATCAGGATTCTTTTAAAAAATTGCTTTATTTGTGCTTGGGAAAGATAAAAGGCATAGACAGAAATGAGAATGCATACTTGTCATGTAGAGCTATAGCTGAATAGTAGCCTCAGCTACATGAAAGATTGAGTTGCACAAACTTCACAAGTCCATTTCAGTGAACAGATGAACTTGGGTCTATCATTCTGCCACTGACAGCTATCCAGCTCAAAAGAAGTGGCACAGATAGAATGAATTCAGCACAGGATGCCATAGTATAAACATATTGCTTACATAATGTGTTTGATAAGGGTGCAACTCTTAAAAGCTGTTTTTCCAGGATTTTGGATTATAAAAGGGCACAGAAAGTCCTACACACAATGTACATATCAAAAACAAACAAACACAAACATTTTTGCTACTGTTTTGCAGGCTTTATTTATGAACTATTTATATTTATATCCTACCACTAGATGACTTGTTATTCTGACAACAACTCTGTGAGATTGGTCAAAGAATGAAAGACCTCTCAGTGAATTTCATGGCTTAGGTTAGATTTTTCCCAGACAAAATTTTAACAATAAAATTACCTTCCTTCTCCTGTACTTTTAACTATCAACAATGAATCTATGTGGATAAAAATTGGTGCAACTTTGCAATGTGTAAAACAGAACCATTACCCTCTATGTATAAACTTTTTGGCACTGCAAATTGTATACACCCTGATATCTTTTATTGTTATTCAAAAGCAGAAAAATCTATGCAACTCTATCTAAATGCATGCATTGATTGTGCACAGCAGTTGTTTCCTAAGGTCATTTCTGGCAACATATTAATACTTCCCTCTCTGCCTTGCCAATATCATTCCTCTAAATTCACACGGGTTTCTGATGGCCACCCACTCTGGCATAATGTAAATACTCTCTAGCATACATACACCCTCCCTAAAGTAGGTAGCAGCTTGATTCTCTCTCTGCTTGTGATCACTCTCAGCTATATTAACATTTTATCTTTTTAAAGATGTAATCCTATGCAAAAAGCTCAAGACTGTATTCAGTGCCTGAGAAGAGAAGTACAGGATGAATTTGCACCTGAAATCTTTGTAGGAATACTTGCAACAGTGCCAGATTAATGGGGTGAGGACAGACATGGTGAAGGTAGAAGTTTTGAAGTTAGCTGAACCTTGCCCCTTCTAAATGAAGGTTCTTAATTTTTTTACCGTATTGATTCTGATAAGGAACAACACATAGTAGAGGTGAAAACTAATCTTGAAATGCCTTCCAGGTACATAGGTGAAAGATCATCAGTCTTAAATGACTCTTTATCAAAGAGATTGTAACTTATAGTAAACTTTCCTTCCCACACTGATTATGGGGAAAGGAATTGAACTTGTGAGATAAACAAGTCTTACCTGGATGCATCCTTCATCTTTGAAATAAAACTGAAGGTGTGGAAGTCATTCAGTGTGCTTAGGAGAACAAAAACCCTACAGTCTTTCTACACTGTCCTCTAGCAGTGTTACACAAGCTATTCCCACAGCTGAAAATGAAGTCTGGGTGCTGAATTTCTGTAAATCCACCCATCCACCTGGCTAGCTACCAGAACAGTGTACCATATGTACTTACGTCTTCCTGACAGCAACTCACAGATAACAACAGATTATATAGTATCTCTAAGATACAGGAGCTGCAGCAACATCCTATATAATTAAGGCTGTAATTCTGTGCACACTTTAGAGAGGAATAAAAATCTCCCTCCAGAATCCTTGCTTCACATTCTGTACAAATATGGAAGCAGCCCACTGTATGTCTAAAATGTGCAGATATGACCTTCTGTTGAAATAACCTTTATGAATACTCTTATCATTTCAACATTTTGTAAACACTTTGGAAGGTTGCATGGTGAAAAAAGGAGCATACAACTCTTAAAATAATACAGAGAATATACCTTTTGAGTTTTGCAATGCCATAGAAAGACATTCAATGTAATTTGCTCTCCTTTCCTTCTCTCATGAGGTCACAAACTGAATTCAGAGCGTGGTGGTGGCAGTAGTTAAAGGTTGCTGCCTCCTGGCTTGCAAATAACATTTGCTTTTTATGTTTTCTCTACCACAATCCTGAAGCAACTAAGGGCCTTTACAGACTGTCAGAAATAATGCAGCTTGAGGCCACTTTAACTGTCCTGGCTCAGTGCTAGGGAATCATGGGAATTGTATTTTTTTTTCTGGGACATTGAGCCTTCTCTGTCAGAGAGCTCTGGGGCCACAATAAACTACACTTCCCATGATTCCTTAGCACTGAACCAGGACGGGACGTTTCACACTTGGGGTCTAAAGCCGCATGGAAGCAATGAAAGAATCATACCAGAATGGATCCTGCAGCTTCAGATCGGTGACAGCAGCATCATTCCGGTATGATTCTGGCCGCGGCAGATGCAATTCCTTTTAAAAAGAGGAATTGCAAAGAACGGCGCTGATGCCGGAGATGGGACAGGATGGGGCGGGGTGGGGCGGGGCTTGCTGCGATGTCATTTGAACACGCGGAAAAAGGACCCGGAATGATGCCAGGGATGGCACTGGATGCCGGGGATGGCACTGCGACGTCGTTTGAACACACTGGCAAAGGAGCCGGCATGGGGCCAGAGTGAGATAGGATTGCTTCTGCCTTAAGCCCAGTGTGAAAACGTCCACAGTTAAAGTGGCCTCAAGCTGCATTATTTCTGGCAGTCTGTAAAGGCCCTAAATTTTCAGCATTACTCTACACATGCTGTTTAAAGAAGCTGAAGTTTTTATTGTACAGTTGTCCTCCCTTTTCACAGGGGATCCGTTCCAGACCGCCCCCCCCCCCCATGAAAACAGAGACTCACCAATATTCAAGCCCCATAGGCTTGAATGGGGCCGCCCCTCCGTGAGTATGAGTCCACACATGTCAAGTCCACAAGAACGGAGGGGCGACTGTAATGCCTCTGAAAGATGTGATTTGGCTCCCCATCTGCCAATGCATGATGAAACAAGGATGTTTACAGACAGAACTGGCTACAGTATAAAAAAAGTTACTATTAAGTGCATCTGTTGAACCTAATACTCCTTTGAATTATTATGAATAAGTCTATTCATAATACATTTTAAGACTTTTGGAAGTTAGAAACAAAATACACAGAAAGAATACAGCTAGTGAAATGTGCCACACAAAGAACATGGGAAAAACTAAGGGTCAAAATAGATATGCTTAACATGTTTTTTTTACAGATACTCCTCTGAGTGATGAACACTCTTTGTTTCTTCTATATGTTTTCCATTTAGCAAGTGCTGTTCAGTGATAGGTCATGGGAAGGTAAACAGGACATAAGTTGCAAATTTTATTTCTCAGGCATGTGTCTTTGAGAAAGTTTTGTTTGGGGGAGGACTGGTTAATGTCTATTCCCTATATTTAGCTTGATCCTAAATGACTCTCCTGCTCTGTCTGGGACCAGAGAAGAGGGCAGGAGTAGAAAAGGGTCTACTGTTATGTTTCTTTTCCTCCCTACAAATACTGACTGCAGAAGATTTCTTGTTCAATCCTAGTGTTGCCATTTAAAGGATCTCAGGTAGCAGAGAACCTCTAAGACAAACAACTCCTCCTGAGACCTTATTAAATCAACATCAGCAGTGTGGGCCCTTGGTATCTGCTGAGGTTTGGTTCTAGAACACCCTATGAATACTAACATCTGTGGATGCTCATGTCCCACTGTATACAATGGCATAGTAAAATGGTGCCCCTTATTTTAAAAATCTGCAAAATCAAGGTTTGCTTTTTGGATTTTTAAAAATTTTGAAACTGTGGATGGAAACCTTGTTCCAATAATTCTTCTTCCCTCCCCATCAAGATTCTTTCAAGATATTTTCAAGAACTGACACAGCACCCAAGCCACATTTTGCCAGAAGCAAATGAGAGACCACCAAGGAGTACCCAGTGCTTTGGCTATATTTCAGAGGAAAGGAATGGTAAACCACTTCTGTGTATCCTTTGCATGAGAAAACCTGACAAAATCCATAGGGTCATCATAAGTCAAGAGAGCCCGCATAATGTAATGGTTTGAGCTTCAGAGACCACACTTTCAATGTCTCCTCAGCCACTGAAACCCATTCAGTGACTTTGGAAAGTCACACTCTTTCAGCCTCAAAGGGAGGCAAAGTCAACCCCCCCCCCAAACAAATCTTGCCAAATCGGTGATAGGTTTGCCTTAGTGACACCATAAGGTGAAAATGACTTGAAGACACACAACAACTGTGCCACCTAAATCAACAGGTGACTTGAAGTCACAAATACAGAACCTGTGTTGTTGTGTGCCTTGAAGTCGTTTCCAATTTATGGCAACCCCAAACCAAATCTATCGTGTGTGTTTTTCAACAAGATTTGTTCAGAGGAGGCTTCCCATTGTCTTCCCTTGAGGCTGAGAGCATGTCACTTGCCCAAGATCACCCAGCGGGCTTCATGGCCAAGTTGGGAATTGAATCCTGATATCCAGAGTCATAGTCCAACACTCAAACCACTATGCCAGGCTGGCTCGCACAGCCAGATAATCAGATAATCAATATGTCAGAAGATTCAAAAGTACCCCTGCTGGTCAAAAACACTCCAACAAAGCTTAAAATGAATGAGATTAGGGAATGTGTGACCCTCTAATTTCCATGCTCAGCAGCAAAAAACTGTAGCTGAAAACAAACTTTCAATCTTCTCTGTTCTCTCTTTATCAATCCACTTTCTAGAACCTTTCCCCTCCCTCATTGATTCATCTGCTCTTTGTTATTTTCATGTATTGAATTGTTTCTAAAACTGCACTTACACAGCAAGCACTGGGTTTATGTGTTTATCCTGTGAAGGCAGTAGGACACATTAGGTGGTGCATCAATAATAATAAAAAAAGACATTAAGCTCAGAGGGTGATGTGAAATACCAAACTTAACTTTTAACACCTCTATATATTCATTTCATTTTGGCTACTTAGTTCCAAAGCCTCTGAAAAGGGTGTAATCACCCAAAACAGCGGTCATTTGATCTGTCAACAGCTGACATAAACCAGGAGGGGAAAAGAAAAACAATTCTGAGTAAAATATTTTAAGATCTCCCGTGGATATTTTGGAAAGGATTACTGGACTTCTATATATGGGAATAACATGTATATCATCTAGTGCTATATATATATATATATATATATATATATATAGTCTTGGTTACGTGTCCTCTTCAACATAACAAATAGCTGACATTCACACAGTCCAAAAAGTGCTTCAAATAAATTGCTTACAACCATCATAAAAGCAACATGATCACCCCCATATGGCTGAAAGCGTAGCTGAAGTTTGGACTAGCTCAAAGATTGAGATCCAAAACACACTGCAGAAATAATCCAATTTGAGGCTGCTTTAACTGCCCTGGCTCAGTGCTAGGGAATTCTGGGAACTGTAGTTTTGTGAGACATTTAGCCTTCTCTGTCGGAGAGCCCTGGTGCCACAATAAACTACAATTCCCAGGATTCCCTAGCACTGAGCCAGGGCAGTTAAAGTGGTCTCAAACTGGATTATTTCTACAATGTATTTTGGACCTATGATTGGATTGTAACTGCTATGGGGTGCATCTATACCAGGGGTAGACAACCTTTCCCCTTTAAGGGCCGAGGGACTTCAGCTCCCAGAAGCCTCAGCCATGTTGCCCAATAGTCCCATGTTGGCCAATAGCTCCTGGGATTCTGGGAGCTGAAGTCCCTCGCAGTCTGACACCATTTTAATGCTGGGATTTGTTGTTACAAGGTCTTTAGCTTTCTCTGCCAAAGAAAGCTGGTGTTCCCCAAAGCTACAAATCTCATGAATTCTGTAGAATGGAGCCATGGCAGTTAAAGTGGTGTCAAACTGTATTATTTCCACAGTATAGATAGATGTACATGGGGAGATGGCCCTATAGCCATGACAGCTAAAGGGGTGTCATACTGTATTATTTCCAGGGTGACCAGATGCCCTAACAGAGGACAAGGCACAGCAAAGTATAGGACATTCAAAAAATGTAGGACATGACAAAATAAAAGTTCAAAAACACTCATATAAACATAAATTCATGCTTCTTAATCCTGGTCACAATGGAGGACATTTTGGGATTCCTCCTGAAAAAAAGGATGAAATGTAGGACATGTCCTGGAAAAGGAGGAGGTCATCTGGTTATCCTGGGCTGGGGCTTCTGGGAGCAGAAATCCAAAACACCTAGAGGACCAAAGTTTGGAAATCACTGTCCTAGAGAGCATCACCTCACAATTCTCCCTCTCTCTCCTCTGCTGAAAGGGCCCCCCTTTTCTCTCCTTCCTCCCTCTTTGTGCGCAGGGTGGGCAGGCGTCCTCCTTTCCCAGGACATGTCCTACATTTCCATCTTCTGTATAGGAGGGATTCCATAAGGTCTTCCATTTTAAGCAGGTCTAAGCAGGATGAATTTACATTTATAGGAGTGTTTTTTAGCTTTTATTTGGTCATGTCCTCCATTTTTGTTTAATGTCCTCTGTTTTTGTGGTGCCTGGCCCTCCTTTGTGGTGAGGAGGATATCTGTCCACCTTGACCCTAGGGCACGGGTTCCCAAACTTTTGGGCCCTTCAGGGGTTTTGGACTTCAACACCCAGAATTCCTCACTGTTGGCCGAGCTGTCTGGGGCTTCTGGGAGTTGAAGTCCAAAACCCCTGAAGGGCCAACCTGTGGAAACCCCTGCACCTCTCAATTCCCCCCTCTCCTCTGCTAAAGGGCCCCACTGGGGCAAGGTGACCCAATGTCCTCACCACAAAAGAGGGCAAGGCACTGCAAAATGTAGGACATTCCAGGGAAAATGGGGAACCTGACCAAACAAAAGCTCAAAGCACTCATCTAAAGATAAATGTCATGTTTCTTAGTGCTAGAAGCAGCCCCCTCTTCCCTCCCTCCTTGTGGGCAGGGTGACCAGGTGTGTTCTCCTTTTCCAGGACATGTCCTCCTTTTCCACCTTCTGCCCAGGAGGGATTCCAAAAGGTCCTCCATTTTGAGCCTCACAAAGGAGCACAACTTTACATTTAATTGGCAGGGTGACCAGACTTGGTCCTCCTCCTTTTTCCAGGACACGTCCCCCATGTCCACCTTCCAAAAGATCCCCTATTTTGAGCAGAAGCATGACTTTACTTTTGTAGGAGTTTTTCTTGGGTCACCTCCTCCATCTTTTCCTGAACGTCCTGTCCTCCTTTTTTTTTTTTTTTTTTTTTTCCTTTCCTTTTCTTTGTTTCCGTGCCTGGTCCTTCTTTGCGGCGAGGAGGACATCTGGCCACTTTGCCCCTAGGGCAAGAGTTCCCAAACTTTTAAGTCCTCCAGAGGTTTTTGGAGCTCAACACCCAGAACTCCCCACTTTGCTTTGGCCATGTTTGCCTGAACGTCCTCCTTTTGGAGGAGGAGGAGGAGGAGGAGGAGGAGGAGGAGGAGGAGAGATTATAGAATCACAGAAGAGATGGAAGAGACCCCAAGAAGGGCCCCCAAATCCATGCAGGAGGACACAACCAAAGCCTGGTCTCCCTGTCCCTGCCTCCTTGAGGGGTGTCCTCCCTACCTTGGCCAGCTCCTCCAGGGCCTCCTTCTCCAGACAGGTGAAGTTCTCCAGAAGGTCCCACCTCTCCCTCAGCAGCGCCCGCGCCTCCTCCTCCTCGCCAGGTGACTCTAGAGCCCAGAATGCGGCGCTGCCCAGGAGCAGGTAGCTCAGGTAGGCTAGGAGGAGGAGCGGCGTGGTGGGGACCCAGCACCTCCACCTGTCCGCCCTGGGAGCCCCCGCCAAGGAGGACGCCCGGCTGTCTCCGCCGCACATCCTCCTCCTGGGACTCCTCTCCTCAGCCCTGAAGGCGGACGAGGCACCTTGGAGGCGGGAGAGGGAGGGATAAGCGGCCGGAGGATGGGTGGCTCCCTCTCTGGCCTCAGGACGGTGGTGCCCTCAGGCAGGGCTTCCCAAACGTTGGGCTTCCATGTTCTTTGGGCCCCAACGCCCACAAGCTTCTGGGCATTGAAGTCCAAAGTCCCCTAGAAGAGGCCCAAAGTGTGGAACCACTGCTCGAGGCTCTGAGCCCTCATTAGTTCCCAAACTTTAGTCCTCCCCAGATATTTTGGATTTCAGCACCAAGAATTCCTGACTGTTTGACCAAGCTGGCTTAGGCTTCTGGGCATTGAAGTCCAAAGCCTCCTTAGAAGAGGCCTAAAGTTTGGGAACCAGTGCTTGATTCCCTGAGTCCTCATTGATTCCCAAATTTGGTCCTCCCCAAATATTTTGGATTTCAGCACCCAGAATTCCTGACTGTTTGACCAAGCTGGCTTAGGCTTCTGGGCATTGAAGTCCAAAGCCTCCTTAGAAGAGGCTCAAAGTTTGGGAACCACTGCTTGAGTCTGAGTCCTCATTGATTCCCAAACTTTGGTCCTCCCCAGATATTTTGGATTTTAGCACCCAGAATTCCTGACTGTTGACCAAGCTGTCTTAGGCTTCCGGGCATTGAAGTCCAAAGCCTCCTTAGAAGAGGCTCAACGTTTGGGAACCACTGCTTGAGTCGCCGAGTCCTCATTGGTTCCCAAACTTCGGTCCTCCCAAGGTGTTTTGGACTTTAGCACCCAGAATTCCTGACTGTGGATCAAGTCAGGCTTCTGGACATTGAAGTCCAAAGCCCCCTAGAAGAGGCCTAAAGTTTGGGGACCACTGCTTGAGTCTGAGAATTCTTGACTGTTGACCAAACTGGCTGAGGCTTCTGAAATCCAAAACACCTGTTCGAGGACCAACAGTTGGGAACCAATGTGGGCTCACATTCAATTCATGGTTCCCAAACTTTGTTCTTCCAGGTGCTTTGGGCCTCAACTGCCAGCAGCCCCAGTCAGCTTGGTGAACAGTCAAGAATTCTGGGAGTTGAAGTCCAAAACATTTGAGGACCAAGGTTTGGGAGCCAATGCCAGCTCATACTCAAGCAGCAATTCCCAGACTTTCATCTTCCAGGTGTTTTGGACTTCAGCTCCCAGAATTCCTGACCATTGACCAAGCTGGCTGGGGCTTTTGGGACTTGAGGTACAAAATACCTGGAAGAACAATGTTTGGGAACCATTGCTTGAATCTGAGCCTGCATTCGTTCCCAACCTTTGGTCCTGCAGGGGCTTGGACTTCAAGGCCAGAAGCCTCAGACAGCTTGGTCAACAGTCAGGAGTTCTGGGAGCTGAAGTCCAAAACATCTGGAGGACCAAACTTTGGGAACCAGTGAGGGCTCAGACTCAAGTAGTGGTTCCCAAACTTTGGGCCTCTCAGGGCTTTAGACTTCATGTCCCAAAACACTTGGAGGAACAAGGTTTGGGAACCAATGCAGGCAGGGACTCAAGAGACTCAAGTGGACTTTGGGCCTCCAGGTGTTTTGACTTCAGCTCCCAGAATTCCTGACAGTTGACCAATCTGGCTGGGCTGGAAGAACAGAGTTTGGGAACCACTGCTTGAATCTGAGCCCACATTGGTTCTCAACCTTTGGTCCTCCAGATGCTTTGGACTTCAATTCCCAGAAGCCTCAGACAGCTTGGTCAACAGTCAAGAATTCTCAGACTCAAGCAGTAGTTCCCAAACTTTGGTCCTCCAGGGGCTTTGAACTTCAGTGCCCAGAAGCCCAAGCCAGCTTGGTCAACAGTCAGGAATTCTGGGAGCTGAAGTCCAAAAATTCTGGAGAACCAAACTTTGGGAACCACTGCCTCAGAGGCTGTTCTCCTCTCACTGTGGCTCCTGTCTCAGGCGGAGTTCAGATTGGCGGCTCCTCAGGCTTGAGGTGAATGAGTGGACAGTTTAGTAGCAGGGTGGCCAAGATGTCCTCACCGCCAAGGAAGACCAGGCACTGCAAAATGTCGGACATGCCAGTAAAAATGTAGGACATGACCCCCCCCCAAAAAAACCACTCAAATACATTTGACCAGTTCAGCACATCCCTCTATATTTCCCGCACTCTCCTTACCTGCAGCCAACAGCTTCCTTGCTGTCTTTGTCCACCAACAACCATCCATCCTTAAAACTGGACTTGCCACTTCATTTCTGTACCCACAAGACTTTGAATTTGAATTGACATTCTCACACGCAAATGACTTAGACAGGTCTGTCCCTGGGCTTTCCACTCCACCTAAAGCATCTGAGGATGTAGGCTCAGGTCTACGAAAGCTCATGCTACCAACCTCTTTCTTTCAGTTAACCTCAAAGGTAACAGAAGATCTCTTTCCATACTCGTATAAATATAAAGTCATGCTTCTTAGTCCAGCTCAAAAGGGAGGACCTTTTGGAATTCCTCCTGGACAGAAGATGGAAATGTCGGATGTGCCCTGGAAAAGGATGATGTCTGCTCACCCTCCTTCATTTTGCACTGCAAAATGTAGCACATTCATGGAAAAAAAGTAGGACATGACTATATATCAAAGCTAAAAACACTCAGAGAAATATCAATTTTATACTTTTTATCATTGTTGTTGCATGTCTTCAAGTGGTTTCCAGCAGTACCTGAAGATGGTGAACCTCTCATGGGACTTTCTTGGCATGGGGGCTTTCTTCAGAGGGAATGCTTGCCACATGGCCATCCTCTGAAGCTGTGAGAGTGTGACTTGCCCAAAGTCAGCCACTGGGTTTCTAGGGCCGAAGCTGTGATTCAAACCCTGGTCTCCCAGAATCCTAGTCCAGTGCTCAAACCACTATGCCACACCGGCTGTCATGTTTCTTAGTCCTGCTCAAAATGGAGGACATTTTGGAATTCCTCCTGGACAGAAGGTGGAAATGTAGTACACCTCAGGGGTCATGGAGGCTAGAATCAGGAGCATTCTTGGGCTTCTTGTTTTGCCTCCCCATTGAGCTTTTGAGCTTGAAGGCATGCAAAAAAGTTATACATTTTTAGAAGAGCAGTTTGGAATGTCTTCTACATGTTACCTTGAGCACATTAAAGATTGTCTGACTTTGGATTGTAAATGAGATAAGACCCAGAGAGTACATGGTATGGAATATCATGAAATAATTCCAGGGATCTCCAGGATGGGTTTGGGACTTTATCACACGGGGGCCAGTTTCATCTTTAAAAAGATAATAAAGCGCAAATAAACCATCCCGAAAATAAAGCGAAAATAGAGCTTGATCACGCAAATGAAGTTCACACGTAATTACAATAAATGAGATATAACGCGAAAAGCGACAAAAAGGCGTTTTTATATTTCATACAGAAGTGAAAGAAATCTGTAAATGTACTAGAAATGGTATAGAAATGGTATACTTGCACATGCATAGAAAGAGAAAGCAGAAAGGCTCATGTCTGTCTGGCATGTTTGTCACCCAAGCAAAACAGGAAGTAAAAGCATTATTGTGTGAATAAACCGAATTTGACTTTCACACTAGAGTAAATGCGCAATTACAGTAATATTGCAAATGCATTTTCACTAAAATCCCAAAAGTAAAAAGATCTGGGATAACACCACTTCCTGACCACTTTAATAGCAGTTTTTGTGTGACGTCGTGTGAAATCGTGCATAATTACGCGTTTTTTTGGGGGGGGGATTTGTATGGGATAAACTATAGATTTCCCCTGTGTGATAAATAGGAAAGAGTTATTGCATGGGCCAGTGTAAGACAAGTCTCTTATGCAATCCTGTCTACATTTCCAACAACCATACAATTTATGAAAGAACACAAAATTAGTTTCAAGTTTCTGTTGCAAAAGGATCACCTCTCAGCCACTATGTTTTACACTGCTAAACCAATTGGGCAATAATGAAGAAGGTTAGAGCATATTCCACAGGAGGCAGCTGTGATAGCAATAGCAAAAAATGAGATGTCAGGAGTAGAAGAATCAATTCCAAACTACCTAAATACATATAAAGCAAATCTACGCTTTAACTGCCCTGACTCAGTGCTAGGTAATCCTGGGAATTGTAGTTTATTTTGGCACCAGAGCTCTCTGACAGAGAAGGCTAAATGTCTCACAAAATTACAGTTTCCATAATTCCCTAGCATTGAGCCAAGGCAGTTAAAGTGGTCTCAAACTGTATTATTTCTGCAGTGTGTTTTGGACCTTAGTCACTTAAACAAGTGCTAGATCAGGTCAGTGACTTCAGTAGTCATAGTAATTGTGAATTGTTTTGCCAGTCTTAAGAAAGACTGGGGACATGGTGTTTTTGTTTGTTTTTAGGGTGATTCCATTTTCCAGCTACCAGGTATATTTTGCTTTGTTGATCCCTGTATAAAGTCGTTTCCAGTATCTGTAAAACATGATCCAGGAGAAGGAGACAGTGGTGCTACATTAGGTGACATGCAAGTGAATCACAAATGCTTTTGAATGGATGATGTCAAGGCAAAGGCATAGGAGCTGGGATGGACAGCAGATTGGAATAATAGTGAGGCATCTTTATTAGAAAGAACACATTAGAACAACTTTATTTCATAAATGAAGGAACATTCCTCTAGAAATGACCACCACCAAAATAATGCCTTAGGCTGTGTAGCATAATGTTAAACTTTGTCAGGTCCTTTAACTATTTACATCAAAGTAGAGAACTTTCTTTAGGACTAGGGAGATACCTTCACATGAGTGGACAGGGTAACTCCATTGGCGGCATGCTGCCCACTTCTGTTCTTTCCAGAAACTCATGTTTGTGCACATTCTCTCATAGTACACATATACCTTATTTTCCTGTGTATAAGACTACTTTTTTACCTGCAAAATCTGTGGCTAAAGTGGGGGGGTCATCTTATATGCCGGATATAAGGATAATGAGGATAGAGGTGCTAAAACTCTATATTTTGACTGGAAAAATGGAGGGGTCGTCTTATACGTGGGTCGTCTTATACGCCGGAAAATATGGTACATACTTGATTCTTTCATTTTCACACACTGCTCTCCTCCTTGCAAGGGAAAGTGGAGGGAGAGTAAAGAGACACAGTCATGGTGTCCAGGGATGCCCTTCAAGCCCATAGCTCAATTGGGAGCTACACTCCTGTCCCTTGACCCTTCTTTAAGGGGTTAAGTGTTTGGGAAGGAGCCTTTTCAAAGGCCTCAGGGGCCAGATGAGGAGGACTGATGGGCAAAATTTGGCCCATGGGCCAGGGTTTCTCTATTGGTCATTTAGATTAAACATTCTATAAATTAATATAGGCTGTGCGTCAAATCTCATTTTAACAACTCTTCTGTGCTATATACATATAGAGGGAGAGAGAAGGAGAAAGAAAACTGTAATTATTGAAATGTCTAGAGAAGTCTCATGAATGTATTTTTCCTCTATTATACAAATTAATTTGTTAATCTACAAATAGAGATATGTAATCCAGAGGCTATGAGTGTAATGGCTGTGTCTCCCTGTATCTTAAAACAGATGCATTTGAGGGCAAATACTGTCTTCTGGAATAAAATTATGCATCCACATGTGAAAATCAGGAACTAGCTGCCTATGGCTTAACCTAAGGTTCTGGAGGTACTCAGTTTTATCTTTTGTTACATTAGCAAAGCTCACAACTATTACTTTTATGGAGAATATCATGAGGAAAGTGCAGGCTGTCCCTTAACAAACTGAGCTTTTTCTTATCCTTTGGCAAGAATCTTTAGGAAGAGTTTTAAAGAGTGATTTTTAGGGTCACCCTCTGGGGAAATAAAAACAAAACACACTTGTTGCTAGTTTTGGACATGCCAACAAACCCATTTGGCTTATAACCAGTTTCAGTTGGAGTTGGGGGAGGAGGGCTTTAAATATTGATTGTCTTGCAGTGCCAGAATATTCTAGATGCATTCAGATTCTTGAATCCATACTAGTTTCATTTCTGACACAGTTAGAGAATGGAGATTGTGCTTGCAACCTTTGTTGAAGATCTTTGCTTAGAAATAGATGGAGTAATTCTAACCCTGTTGAACAGTCTAGGTCTTTCAGCAGCATTTAATATTGTTCATCATTAGAAACTGTAGGTGTAATACCCACATATTGATGGATGAATAGTTAGATTTACAAAGGGAGGTTTGGTTGATAATGGCAGATACTCTGTCACTTGGCTCAGCCTATTTAGGAAATAGCTAAAGGTGGTAATATGAATTGGCTCAATTCCATCAGTAGTGTTCCCTTTACTGTTCTGCAAAGGTTCAACTGTTCTTGGTGGCCTTGCTCATACCTCTTTTGGTGGTAGTGAAAAAATGATAAATTAATTAATCCATTATTGAGATCTGGGGACTTGGAACTATGGCCTGCCTGTAATTTCCTTCAGAGTTGGTACCGAGAATGTATAAAACTTGTTCTACCACAAAGGGCGAAAGGTTTAAGTGGGTTCAGATTCAGACTAGAGTTTACTTTCGACGTTTTCACACGGGGCAAAAAAGGGAGTCATTCCTACCTCCATCTGGCCCCACTCCGGCTCTGTGCAGGAAAAGTTCACACGACGTCGCAGCAAGCCCCTCCTCATCCTTCGCCATCCCTGCGCCATCCCTACCTCACTCCGGGGTCTTGCTCGTCGTGTTCAAACTACGTCGCAGCAAGCCCCGCCCCATCTTGCGCAATCCCTGCGCCATCCCTGCCGCTAGCCGGCTTTAGCCCCATCTTTTTAATTCCTTTTTTAAAAAGGAATTACAGGCGCTTCTGCCGGAGGCAATCAGGAGTCATTCCGGCGGCTGCTGTTTTCGCCGCCGGAATGACTCCTGATGGCTTCCAGGGGGCTTCCAGGCGGCTTTAGAGCCGCCTGTGTGAATACGTCCTTTGAGCAAAATAGGGAAGCAGACAGAGGGGACAGTTTCTTACTTCTCTTCATACCAGGTTAGGAAGAAAAACTGATCTCTGCAAACATAGTTTGACAATGTGGATGGTGTCAGTTATTTTACTCTTGGAGGAGAAAGGGATGTTCAGTAGACTCAAGGCCAATCTGAACCATAGGAGACAATCTTATCTAATAATTATAGGCAGAAGTGATATTTACTGAAGGAATTGGTTGTGTTGGAAACATGCAACAACTACATTTTAAGCTAATCTTCCTCCAAAGGCTTCGTTTAGTTGCTTTCTGTACAGTAAAAGAGGTTGTTTTCTGGTTAATAGTTTCTCTTCCCCTTGTATGATGCTGTATGTCTTACCACAAACCTTGCTTTGCAGACATAAGGAAGGGAGCACAGCAGTTATTCTGTCTTCAAGTTGGCATTCTATGAACCAGCCTCAGCTGGGGATATGGATCCTGTGGGGATCAGGATTATCATCTGTTTTGGTGACAGATGTCTGTCCAGCACCAGTGTCATGTTTTTGCCAGTTGAGCTGTAGGAATTTTTCCATCACATTAGCTCCCAGATTGAAGATCAGAGCAAGCCAGGCCAAACCAAAAATAATCCATATTGCTGCCAGGCTTCTATACACTGAGATATAGTGTTTGTTTGGATCAGTGCCTAGGAGAAAATAAAAATCCAAACAAGATACATGGGTTAGTTTTTGATTTCCTCTGATCTGAAGGAAAATGTCACAGGACCAACATGATACACACAAATACCACTGATTTCCCATGTGTATGCATCTGCACAACCATGGAAAATGAAGACTGATATTCTACCTTGTTTCTGATTAAATACGCTACAATCTCCAAAGTTTATGCTATAATAGATATTAGTTTTGTTAAAGGCACCACAGAGCCTTTCCTTCCATTTATGTGAATCTGTGATTGTGTCCATAAATTAGAGGTTGTGGGACATTCTCCAAACTATTTGCTTGATCTGAAGCTCCTAGGCTTTTCCCCTTTCTGTATGTAGGACAGTGAAGCTTAGCAGAGGAGGGTTCTCTCTTTTCCAAAGTGGACACACTTTGATCTGCTTGCACATGCCTATCCTGTTCTCACTTGGTTGGCACAGAGCTACATATCCTTTTTGGCCCTGGGGGCCGCATTGATACTGTCTTGAAGCCTCCCATACACACATGCACAGGCATACACAAACATCAATCACAATTAGCGACAGAGAAATAGTAGTTTTCAAATAAAGTTCACTTTTGGTGAGGGAATGGAGAGCCATTGCTCTGCTCTGACTCCTGCAGTCCTGATACAGACTACTGCTTGTTGCCATTAGTGTCAAATTGGTAGTGAACTAGGGTCAGAGAATTCAGCAGCTGGTGAGTATATGGGAGGGAATTGGATATGAAGAGCTCCATGAAGCCTGTTGTGTGCATTCAGGCACACACATGTACAGTGAAGACTATATGTATTCTTGGGGCTACAACCTCTGTCAACTTTCCCAGCCTGGACTTGCTATCCTTGGGTGTGATCCTATATCATCACAGCATAGCCTAAATAACCATAACTGGAGTTGCATCCTGCTTGCATTACACAGTCTCGGTACTGGATGACACTGTAGCACAATGTATCTGGATCATTCTGACACCCTCCTTGTGGAATTGCAAAATGAAGTGTGCTGTGCCTCGGTACATGTACTGCATTGGGCCCTTCAGATTGGGCCTCAGGCTTCATTACAGAATGAGCAGAGTCCCACCCACATCCTGTACACCTGGCCTGATGCATGCTGGTACATGTTCCACATGCAGACCTCTGCTTCCATCCTTGTCAGCTGGATATGGCCTTTGTGCAGTGTCTGTAATAACAATCTGCATGTATAACACAACCAACCATGTGTTGGAAGATTTTTGCATTCTCTTTCCCCCTCCTTAGATAGATAGGGATTTCTTGCATGCAAACTCCTCTCTCTCTCTCATTCAAACTAACCATATGATTTAGGTCACTCCCCCTTTGGGATTAATAGACATTCTCTTTCAAATATTTTCAACTGAACTGCATGTTTTCCATCTTCTTCCTCTCTCCACTTTCTTTGGAAAGATGGTGAGATAAATATTTCTTTTTACCCAAACTATTCACTAGCTAGATTAGGATATAACTTTTATATAAATATAGATTAAAGCCATTAGTAAACTTTTGTTTGAACTACAAGCTACTTGTGTTGTTTTTGGAGTCAGTCTCAGTTCTTAGGGAAGCATAGTCAGACAAGAGCACATTTCTGCTACTCTGCTGATTTAAAGGTAGACCCTAACAGGCTTGACTTTGATATTTGTGACGTTTAAATATTTTTGTTTCCTTACCAAATGCTGAAGCCTTAGGAAACTTAAATTGCCCTACTACGTCATATCACTAACAGGATCCTTCCTGGCCTTCATGTTACCACTGCCAACCCAAGGGAGATCCACATGGAACTGCCCCCATGCCTAGAAAGCAATTAATTATCCCTGAGCCCTGATTAAAAACAAAACAAAACTGTTCAGAACATTTAAAGTATTTGTTTAATGAAGCGCTTGCAAAGTTACCTTTGGGGAAAATAAATCCCAGAATCCCTCAGCAAATAAAGCCACTGGCTGAGGGGTTTTAGGACAGAAACTGTGGTCCCAAAAGTAACATTTCCAAGCTCTGATTTAGGCCATTGTTATTTTATCTCATTGCAGCAGTTCTCTACAGGCTTCTCCATCACCTGTTCCCTATTTTATATGCAAAGCCTGGATGGTGCCACTGAATGTGGTCCTTCCCGCAGTGGCTGAAGAGCAAGCAATGTGTGGAGTGCATATAATTTCATACTGATCTTTAAGCTGAATGCAGGAAAAGAGCATTTGGGGTATCTCTATCCGATATTTTTACATGTTGCTAGCTCAGCATTAACGTGAACCAAAAATGCAGGAAAGAGTGCTTTAAAAAGGAAGATGAGGGATGAGGAGGAAAAGTCTGGCCTAAACAAATGTATATAGAGCTTTTGTCTGCAAAGTGTAACTCATTGCAGTTCCTTATTGGACAAATGAGTAGGAATTACAGTGTGGATGTCTGATGTGAAAGTGGATGAGGAAAAGCTACTGCAGTGAGCTGAAGCTTGTTTATCATGAACAGTCCCTTCTGAATACAGAATGTATTCCTTTCCCCCCAAAGCAGATAAAAGGAGGAACAAGGAACATTTGTTTTTGTTTGTTTCCAGGGAGGAACAAAAGAGAAGATCACATTGCTTTGTTTGTTTTTTAAAAGGCATAATTTTGTGGTTTTCCTTTGAGCAAGAGTCTATAAAAACATTTTTTAAAAAGACCTAATCTGCAGTTTCCCCTTGTCATCATTAGATTTCCTTGTGATTAGATTGAAGCACTAAAGGGCCAATTTGGGAGAAAGGTGGCATATAAATAAAATAAAATAAAGTAGTACATTAAGCAGTCTTGGCTTTAAGGTTGCAGCACAGGATTTTGCACATTTCCCCACGGGGAACCAACCAACCACTCTTTCCTTGTCTTGAGCAGATGTGAAAGGATCAGTAGCACAATTTTTGCATGGCATGTGGGGCCTGGTCATACCAGGGATATATCTTCATTGCAGAAATAATGCAATTTGACACTGCTTTAACTGCCATGTCTCAATTCTATGGAATTCTGGGATTTGTCATTTGTTGTGGCACCAAAACTCTCTGACAAGGAAGGCTAAATATCTCACAAAACCCCAGAATTCCATAGCATTGAACCATGACAGTTAAAGCAGTGTCAAACTGCATTATTTTTGCTGTGCAAATGCAGCCTAGGACACGCATATGGTTCTTCCCAACCACTGTTTATCACAGTGATGGGGTGTGGGTGGAAGAAAGGCAGTTGAGAACATTGATCCATTAAGTAAGAATTCTACCCTCCCTACAAAATTTTCCTTTAGTGCCCATATTTCTAGCATTATTGTTTGACCATTTAGTCTAGGCATCCAAAGAAAATCAGCAGGCAAAGTTAGCAAGGGAATGCAAACACTGCAGATATAAGAATTCTTGGTGTGAACAATTTTCAGTATCTCACTCTCTGCAATGCTGCACATTTTGGTACTGAAGGAGAATTGCATGGAAGGAAATTCATATTTCAGGGACCAGTGCTTTCATTTTGCCCCCTTGTAGCTATATCCCTGGATCATAATGGCTGCCAGTGTGTCCCATATACCGTTATTATCAGCATTGTGCTCAGCATGAAAACGTCTTAGAAGCTTCTTTCTGGTCAATACTGGTATTGGAATGTTGAACTATATAGACTTTTGACCTCATCTAACATGACAGCAAGATCTCAATCTAACTAGACAGTTTATCTCAATTAAATTTGGAGGATCAGGATAATGCAGAAATAGAAGGAAGTCTTTCATCCAATCAGAAAACAGGTAGGGAAATCCTGCTTTTTGCTAGGACTGTGCTGCCTAGTGTAGATTTGTTACTGTCACCAGCAATGAGGAGCCTCAAGTATTGCTGCAATACATATCAGTCGCAACTATTATTAAATATGATCATGTTGAGGATGGTTGAACTGTATGTAGTTTAAGTAAGATCTGATGACCCTTTGCTTAGCTCTTAACAGATGTACTTAATGAGTGACTGAATGAATAGAAAACTGATGGCAAATTGCAGCACTCCAGATCTTGTTAGACTGCAGCTCTCAGCATACCTCACTATTGGCTATGCATGGGCTGCTTGGAGTTGCAGTTGAACAGCCTCTAGAGTGTTGCTGTTTGGCCACCCTTGAAATAAATTTTGTGTGCAGTTGACACTTATTGTAGACTCAGTGGGGGATGTTACTTTCACTGATTTCACTGTCATAACTTCCATAAGTCCTAATTAAGATTGATTGGGGCAGGGATGCTCTCAAAGTCAGAAATTAGTCACACTAATCTTCCATTACCTACTACATAGTCCCCAAATCCAATGGTGCTGAGGGTGATGAAAGTAAAGTAGAAGCCTTCTCCATAACTCCAGCCTTCCACATAACTGAAGATCATTGGGGGGAAAACCAGAAAAAGCAAAGTCCCAGCCATCAGAAACAATCCCATTGTCAGAATCTGAATCACCTGAGAAACAAAAGAAGGGAAATGGCAGTTCATTAGCATTGTGTTTCTGTTTAGGATGTCTGATGGAATTCACAGTGCATTGAAATCTTTTCTATCTTAAGTCTGCCTTCAAAGTGCTAGCTGGAAAAGCAAAAAAATGGACCTATGAATGAAGGAGACACATCTCAAGATACTCTAAAATAATGTTTGGTTGTTAAAAGGCCTGACAAGTTTTGGCCTCGTAAATACTGAAGAAGGACTCAAAGGATTTATAAGTCAAAGCACATCAGACTTTTTAACAACAAAGCATCACTCTATAGCTACTTGAGATGTGCCTCTTTCATTAGTGGATTGCAAGCACAGACTTGCAAAAAAGCCTCTGCATAGCAGAGTTCCATGTAAATTAACAGCGGCTGTGATGCACTATTTTAAAAGCTGTTACATACCTAGCAAACCAAAATGGGGAATGACTTGCTTTTCTCCATGGCATCTGAACTTAAAAGTTTCAGTTGTATCTAGACTGGATTATCATTAAACACATTAGCCTAGAAAATTTTATTCTATCCATATCCTGGTGTTTAGATTTTCACTTGCTCTTTCTTGGTGTTGCAGTCTTAATGGCATGATTATATGTCCTCTTCCACAGAGTCTTGTCTGTCATGAATAGCCTGGATCACATACCTGAGGTTAAAGCCAGAAAATGAAACAAAAGCCAACATCATATAACTGAGTGGTTAAGAGAAAAAGAAGCAAGGTTTGTCCAGAGTTGCTAAGATGAGGAGTGAAATTCAAGAACTGATGGAGGAAAATCAAGTAACACACTTGGTAAGGCTCTTGGCAACACACACAGTTGTTGATTTGGAGCAGAGCATGGGGGCCCAAGCCTGCAATAAACAAAACTTATGGGAAGGCAAAGATAAATTAGGAAGACAGTCAACAGGATTTCTCATATAATCAGTATCAGTAAGATTTGTGTGTAGTTTTTTTGGTAATGGGATAAGGCAGCCAGGATTGAAAGACCTGTAAATTTATTGCCATGGAGAAGAGCAAGTTATTATGCAAGTTTTATGTGTTGAAATTCTTTCTTCTATGCAGCTGTTAAAGGTGATGGACTCATGTCATCTTTTGCATCTGACCACACTGACAACTCATACAAGACCAAGGTTTGTAATTCCCATGAACTTTGGCTGGTAGGAACTTTTCTCCTTACTAAATAAAAAGAAAAGATGAAAAACCTGTTGGTGGGAAATACCCATTGTGCTGTTTCCGCCAAAGCACATCCTTAATCCTAGAAAGCACATTGTACAAAGAAGATGAATCATCTGTAGAATTTTTAGGAATGGTGCTCTGTGATATTTTAAGTCTCGCATCTTTGTTCTGCCATTTCAAAACCTGATGCTCACTGAGAAATCAACAATGTACACCTATAGCAGAGGTGGGGAAAATATGGTCTGCAAATCACATGTGCCCCGAAACTCCTCACCAGTACTCTAAAACCTCTCAACCCTGATTTTTAAAATAATTGACAAGATTTGGGGCAATTTTTACAGAAAGCTCCCTGAGATGCATGACAGCTCATGGAAATGCTTCCACTCCATCCTCATAAGGACCCCAGAAACCAATACTACCCCCAAATACTTCTGTTTTCCTCTGCACTCCTTCTCAAAATAGCAAGAGGAAGTGGCATGTCAATGAAAACAGAGGTATTTTTGTTTGCAGAGGGGTTGTGAACTGTGGAGGGTGGTTCTCGAGGAGAGGAGAATTGGCTTCTGGCCCTCATACAGATGCCCACCTGTAGCATATAATGTTACTCAGAAATATGTCCCATTGAGTTCAGTGGTGATTGTGGTTGTTGTTGTTGTGTGCCTTCAAGTCATTTACAGCTTCTGGTGACCCTAAGGCAAACCTATCATAGGGTTTTCTTGGCATAATTTGTTCAGAGGAAGTTTGACTTTGCTTTCCTCTGAAGCTCAGAGAATGTGATTTGTCCAGTGTTGTCACCCAGTGGACTTCCATGGCCAAGCAGGGATTCAAACTTTGGTCTCCAGAGGCATAGTCCAATACTCAAACCATTACATTGTGCTGGTTTTCTCAGTGGTGATTACTCCCAGGTAAGTAGGCATAGAATTGTAGCCCAAGCACCAAAGGCAAAAAGACAAAACAAAACAAAACCCCTGTGTGGGTTGTGTAAGTGCCCTGTCTTAATCCTGCCTTTAATTCATCCAGGCTTTGTAAAATCGGACACAAGAGTCCTACATGCTCACATAACTTGTAAGGGTGTTGTGGGGTTACACAGGCTAGTCCTCTGCCAACATCCACTTCCCATATCCCCTTATTCAGTGAATGTGTAAAATGAGTGTGATGAGTATGAGGAATCCAGACTCCTCACCCCCATCTGTCCTAGAAATGCCATTGAAAAAGAAAATGGTCATGTAGTTGGAGACATTAGAAATCTGCATCTCTATATATTCCAGGTGGATTCTTCCCCTTCACTCCTGCCTTTCCCCATGAATCAGCCTTATGTCAAATACATATATACAGGAATCACCTGAATCATCATTCCCTTACAGGCAATTGTTTGGTCAGTTTCAGTTTCTCCCTCTGGGCCCTGCTCAATACACTGGTCTTTGAGAATTATTTATTTATTTATTTATTGAGTTATTGAGTTATTGATTGGTTTGGGGTGTCTGATTATTACAGTTTGTCTCCTGGAGCTTCATAACTCTTCATAGGTTGTTACTGTCCTCCTTGGGTCCAAAGCTGGTCAAAGACCATCATATGCCAGGACTCAGGAGGGGACACAAAAAATAAATTGAAATGAGTCTGTGACATTCCCACCAGAGCAAAGATGATAGGTGAAAATCACCCTGGAAATGAAATGAAAACATAAAATGAGAAATGAGAAACCATACCCGAGCTCGACCTGGCTTGTGGAACCATCTCTCCAAATTGATCAGATGAGCGCTGAGCCCTTTCCCCAGCTGGTTGAGAAATGCCAAATTAAGAGGCACCCCAAACAATGCATAAAATACACAGAACACCTGCCCGGGCACTGTGCTGGGGGCCAGGTTCCCATAACCTGTGAGGAAGATAAAAAGAAAAGAATCGCAACATTTGCTATACCTCTCTAAATAACCATATCAGACTTATGCCCACACATGTCTAATGGCTAATCTATATTTTATATATCATATTCTTCTGTAGTGGGAGATTGACTCCTACCTGTAGTGGGAGCATGATTTGTTACTTGTTTAAATCAAAGAGAGAAAAAATTCTTTACTTTGGCAAGTTCATGTTTTATCTTTATATGGCAAGCACTTTGAAGCTTTTGTGAACGTGTAAAAAAACCCACCAAAAATTAAACATGCAAAAATTATGTTTTTTCCCATTCTGCCTGTCTAGATAATTAATCATGGAAAAGGTACATGTAAAAATGGGTGTTGGTTGAATATATGGCTTTTTAAATGCACCTTTCAACATCCCAGTCTGTTTTGACGTTGATTTGTCATGAGTACTTTGTACCATCAGTCATGCATGATTCATCTTTTTACTGGAAATATTGTGGAAGCTCAAAAAGGAAAGTTTCCCAGAAAAAAGAAAAAGAAAAGGAACAGTTCACCTTACCTATGGTGGTGACAACAGTTCCCGCAAAAAAGAAGCTATTGCTGAAATCCCAATTGCTGGGATTGGTAGAGTTTCCTTCAGGGTTGACACCTTTCTCCCAGGCCTCCATAATTACCTGAAGAAGAAACATCATTGAAGGGAAAGAGGGATTCAGCCTGTGTTGGATAGGATTACACTCTTCTTGAATGCACACATTCACAAGTTTACGTGAATTCCTAGATTTGATCCTGAACTTGGATGACCAGCTTCCATGGTGGTGAAGAGTATGTCTGTGTAGTTAGGCTTAGTGCCCCAACTGTCCCAATTCCTGAAGATGTCAGATCTGGTCATGCTGGCATATGCCTAGCTACATCCCATTTGGGCTACTGTAACATGTTATATGTTAGATTTCTATGTTTGCATTAGTTACATTCTGATTGCCTTAGTTACATCCTATTTGGATTAAAAGGTAAAGGACATGGAAAAGGTTGTCAAGTCGTGTCCGACATAGGGGGTGGTGCTCATCTCCATTACTAAGCCAAAGAGCCAGAATTGTCAGAGACTACTCTGTGATCATGTGGCCAGCATGATTGCACAGAACACTGTTTATCTTCCCACCAAAGTGATACCTATTTATCTACTTGCATTTTCATGCTTTCAAACTGCTAGGTTGGCAGAAGCTGGGACTAATGATGGGAGCTCACCCCATCATGCAGCACCTGGGCCTCAAACTGCCAACCTACTGATCTTGCAATCAACAGAGTCAGTATCTTAACCACTTGAGCGACTGCATAACATATTGTATATGTTCTGATTTCTATGTGTGAACGTGAAAGCTATACAGTGAAGAAAGCAGACAGGAGGAGAACCCACTGAAATGTGGTGCTGAAGGAGAAATCTGCATAACCATGGACTGTTAAAATGACCAATAAATGATACGATATGACTCATTTGAAAAAAACCAATAATGGTTGGTAAAGTGGGAGGCAATAAGAAAAGAAGAAAACTGCATCAGAAGTGGATAGATTCAACTAAAGAAGCTATGACCCTGCCTTGCAAGTGTCCAGAAACCACTTGATCAAGAATGTTGTGGCCATATTGTTGAGCAGTTACACAGAATATGCAACTCCCTTATTATCACAGTTTCACTCCTGCTGGTCTGCTTCTAGACAAAATCCAAAATGGTGGCTGGGCAACTTGTAGCTGGGCTATTTGAAAAACTGTGTTCTCCATTATGAGCATCCTCAGCTTTTAAGATCTTGTGAGGTTGGCTTTCTCTTTGTTCTGTCACCTTCAAAAGCATGTTTGATGGGGAGACAAGAGAGGATTGATTGTATCAGCTACCAGGGTTTGCACCTTCCAAGTGAAGAATGCTATGGCTCCTACCCTGTTTCTCCTGGGAAACTGACCTAGTTAGTGTTCCAGAAAGGTTGTGGATCTCTCAAAAACCTGCTATCTCTAGATGTTCTAACACAGAGGCCAGACCAATGGCAGGTGGGAGGGCATTTAATCAGCTACTGGGCAAAAGCATGATGGAGATGTGCCTGGCTGCTCTTCTCCCCCTTAGAGGCCAAAGTAGTGCCAGTTGGAACATGAACAGCTTTCACCAGTTACTGAGGCAAGGCATGATGGTGCTATCTAAATTGTGTATGCCTAAATTATATAGGCCAATAGAAGAAGGTACCTGTCCAGTGCCAAAATAGATTGGGAGGGAGCTGAGAAAACAATCCTGACAAACATTAATGTTTCATTATGTTCTAAATGCCTGATTGCCTGAATTTATGGATGTAAATCCTGAGCCAGCATGATCGTGGTCTGAGTGCTGGACTAGGATTCTGGGAGACCAGGATTCAAATCCCTGCTTGGCCATGGAAACCCACTGGATGACCTTGGGCAAAGCACGCTCTCTTAGCCTCAGAGGAAGGTAATGGCAACCCCTCTCTGAACCAACCTTGCCAAGCAAACCTAATGATAGGTTGGTCTTAAGACCACCCTAAATTAGATATTATTTGTAGGCACACAACAACAGCAACAAATCCTGACTTGATTCATAGTAAATGAGAAAATGGAAATACTTTGCTCTTTACCCCAAGACAGCGAGAGTGGTTGGTTTGTGTGGCCTTTGAGACATTTTGTATATTTTTGAGACTGATTTTTGATGTGGAAAATGTAACACTGCAACAAATGTTACCTTGTTGCATGGACTGCTAAAAGGTAGCAATGCTGGATGGGTTGTAAATTCCTTTTTTCAAGCCATCAGATTGTCCTTTTGTGTTAACCATATGTGTGTGCTGAGCAACATAAAGGGGAAAGAAGCCAGGTTTGCAGAGATCTTTTTGCACTAATGGTGGGAAATGATACCCTTTCCCCCCTCCCCTCCCCAATAAACCCTGCCTGGTGTCTTCCACTTGTGCTGGTGGTGAGACCTCTTGTGAAACTTGGAGAAACCAGAATAGGATTCGTTTGGAGATAGTCTGTCCCAACAAAAATCTCATAAATTGCAAGATTTTTATTTACACTTCTGCTTGAATTTTCAATGTCTGAACACAGTGGGCTGAATCCAGTGGTTGCTTTTCAGTCATAGAAGAGTTTTTGATGCAGCCAAGAGTTCTGTAAATGGAAAAGGTAACAGCCTTTGCCCATCCTTCTCCCATGTACATTGCTCCAATCTGCTCAAAAGGATTGGGGGGACCTCCAGAACAGGGTGGGTTGTAATGCAGGCAGTGACAGAGGAAAGGGAGAACTGTTGAAATTGCTGCCACCCTTGAAAGAGCCTCCACTGGTTGAAGGCCCTTGCATTCATATGACTTCTTCCAGAAATGGAAGGGCAGTGTGATTCAGCCCAGTAATTTAGTTGGTAAAAAAGAATGAGATCTTGATGAAGACTGAACAGAGTAGTCAGCACTTCTTGAGCCAAACAAAAATTTCAAAATGGTGGTTCTATAGCTCATTGCAGAGCTTAATGCCAAACTGTCTCTTTGGACTCATACATAGATAAGTGTTAATTTGTGTTTTTAAGGAAACAAAATGGATGTGCTTCAACTGAAATGGACAATTCCTGTTGACAATCACAGACACAGACCACAGTACAATTGGCTTTGTGTTCTTCATTCAAGAGTAAGGTATTTGTTGAAAAGGATTACTATGCACACATTTGTCACCCAAACCGTGATTGTTCAGATACTTGGTTTTACAAACAAAATCAGAATATAGTGAGAACATTATTACTGCATTATAAATCTGCATCTGAATGTTGTATACTTGGGGATTTCCTAGAGAGTTTGCCATATTCATGCTGATGAAAATCTTTGATGAGCCCCAAGACTTGCTCTGTGTGTGGGTGGGTGGGGTGTGGATGTGAGAGAAAGAGAGACTGTTTAGCTGATTGCAGTACAGGATTATGCTTCTTTTGTCTTTGAATTTAGTCTAATAGATTGACACAGTTGACTGATTTTTTTCTAATTATCTCTGGAATTTATAATTAAGCATTCCAGTGCTGTGTGCTGGCTGAGCCAAATTTGGCATGGCTCATGGCCCAAGAAAAAATACTCACTCATGGAAACACTTGATTAAATAGTTCAAAAATATAATAATAATAATAATAATAATAATAATAATAATAATAATAATTTGTATCCCACCCCTCTGACAAGCAATTCATGTGGGTCAACTCAGCAGACAGAGATGCTGCAGATGGTCATCCTTTCCAAGTCAAGGATATTGCATGAGAATTTTTGAAGGGGGGCACTATCTCAAGCCAAGGAGTGCAATAGCATGAAACCAAGGATGGGGATGAAGATCTCTATCACCTGGCATTAGTCCATAGCAGGGACCAATCAGGGCCTGTAGCAAAGTAGTCTGTTTCCTGCAAACAAACAACTGGAATGAGATATTTAGGGTTGGCAAACAGGGGAACTCCATAATGGACTGCGCCAAGAAGCAAAATGGGTGGGTTTTCTTGGCTTTTGGGTTGCATTTGTGGTTTGTATTTTGCTTTTTATTTATTTTTGTTTTTCTCATTCTGGTTAGGCTGCACAGTCCCCAGATTCAGCCTCCTGCTGTGGTTGAGGTTGTGCTCCTACTTCTTTGTTTGGTTTGAACATTTGCTCTCTCTCTCTCTCTCTCTCTCTCTCTCTCTCCCTCCCACCCACCCTCTCTCCCTCCTCTGCTTAGCAAATGAGTATGCTTACTATTTTCCTTTTGAAATATCTTTTTTTTTTGCCTTTTCCTTGAAAAACAAAACCCCTTTCTTCTTGGGATACATCTACACTATAGAGATAATCCAGTTTGACGTGACTTTAAGTGCTGTAGCTCAATCCCATGGAATCCTTCAATTTTAGTTTTGCAAGGTCTTTAGCCTTCTCTGCCAAAGAGGGCTGGTGCCTCACAAAATTACAAATCCCAGGATTCTGTGGGCTGGAGCCATCAGCCATGGCAGTTAAAATGGTATTTCTACAGTGTAGATGCACCCTCGGTTCTTCTTGTCAACAAGTAGCAATGAAAAAGTGGATTTTTTAAACTTTTGCCACATTTTTCTCCCACAAGGCAAGTTTGTTCATCCTGAGACAAATAGGACAGTGATATAAAGAAGGATGTGCAGGACATGGATAAAGGATCTAGCTATTTCAAATGAGTTTAGGCTTCAAGGGCTAGATGAACTACATTGTTAGGTGCTGAACACTTTGAGAATTCTGGAGGAATAGGTGAGGTGCTGGAGGATGGGAGGTGGGGAAATGTTCCTCTATTCAGGAAAGGGAACAATGTCCATCAAAGAAGCTACAGACTAGTCAGCCTGACCTCAGTATCTGACAAATTGATAGAGCAGATTATACAGCAGACTGTGAGTCACTTGAAAATACAGTAAAGCATTCTTTACTAGAAGTAAGCATGGGCTTATATTCCCCTCTTTTGTGGGGGGAGATAGTTACTATTTTTTGTAGATCATGGGAATCCTATGGACATTTTATGTCTTGATTTCAACAAATCTGCTTTCAAAGGTTCCTATGATATTTTTATTTATAAGGTAGCATAATGTGGTTGGGACAATACTACAGTAATGTGGATACATAGCTGGTTGAACAACTGTACTCACTGAATGCTAATTAATTGCTCAGCATCCTCCTGGAGGGATGTCATGAGTGAAGTGTCATAAGGCTGTGACTGTTCAATATTTTTATAAATGGACTGGATGAAGGATAGCTTATCAGATTTGCAGGTAACACATTTTTGGAGAGATAGTCAACACCATAGAAGAAAGAATTATGATTCAAAAAGATCTAGTGAAGTTGTTTCTACAAGGTTGAAAAAAATACTAAAGAACATAAGTTGAATATGGACAAACACTGTGATGCAGTAATTAAGAAACATAATACAGTCTTGGGCTGTACCAAGAGAAACACGGTGTCCAGGTCACAGAAAGTCATAATTATTCTGTATTATTCAGGCTCTGAGTGTCCAGTTCTGTATGATACATTCTGAGAACAGCACATCTAGAAAAGCACATCTAGACTGGTGAAGGATCTGAAACCATATAAGGTATGTGTTTAATGTGAAAAAGGAAACAGTAAGGGAAACATTATAGTGATCTGAATGGCTGTTATGCAGAAGATGGAGCAAAGCTGCTCCAGAGGGCAAGACAAGAACCAATAGGCAGAAACGACAGCGTAGAAGGTTATAGCTTAAAAACTGGAGAAACCTCCTACAGATCTATTTGTCAGGGCAACAAACTGCTTAGGGAGATGGTCAATACTCCTTTCCTAGATGTATTTAAGCCAGGTCTAGAGGACCATCTAACAGGGATGTCAGATCTACAGCTTCAGAGTGAAGATCTAGCAGTTTCAAGTTACAGGATGATAGATTTTGATTGAACATTAGAAGGAACTTCTTGTCAGGGGGAGCGGTTTGGCAATGGAACCAATTGCCTAGAGAGGTGGTGAGGTCTCCACTTCAAAAAGGTCTTCAAAAAGAGGCTGGACAGCTGAGTCAGGGCAGTTAAAGTGAGCTCAATTTGCACTATTTCTGGCAGTCTGCAAAGGCCCTTAGTGTGGCTGGGTTTCTTCCAGCCACATCAGGAAAGATTAGCAGGCCATGCTGGTCAACCAAGGATTCAACTTTATTTAGAAAAAGAAATGCATTTCTGTCTCCCACCTTGACAGACCAAAATCCAGAAAGAATGGGTGCCCTTAGCCCTGAGCTCTTACATCCTAATAAAGTTTGCCAAGTCTGCCAAACCACTATTACAAAGCATATGTGCTGGGAAAATTCCATGAAGCTAATGAATTTGATAGAAGTTTTGTCTTTCAGATGTCAGTTCAGTCCTGAAAGGGTCCTGGAATGTAAACAATCCTTCCCCAGGCCTTGCTACATAGCCCATTCCCCATTTTCTTGGAGTTGTAGAAAACAAAATATGTTACCTAACCTTTACACTGTCAGCTTGTGCTTTTGAAAGTACTTCTCTAGCATCTGGATACATAAGAAACAGAGATGCAAGCATTTTTGGGATTAGCATATGTGAAGCCATGTTGTATTTTTCCTTCAGCGATGGCCTAGATGACCCTCAAATAACTTCCAACTCCATGACTGGTTGATTATATTGAGGGCTGATTTCTTTTTATTGGCAAGTTTGAGATATTTAAAGGCTCTTGACATAACTGAAATGTTGGTGCCCTCTAGTGCTTTTCCCCAGTGCACACAGTACTAGGGAAAACCTGCTGATCTACACAGCATGCTTTGTCTATATACCATAAATCTGAGTTTCTCTTTAGCACTACTTTTTAGAACTACTGTGACTCTGCTGAATCTTTGCTTATGCAGCAGAGAAGAAAACACTCTTTGTTCCAGAGGCTGAACTACATAATTTGGCTTTGGATAAAAGTGTACAAAGGATTTCCCTTTAAAATGTAGTGCTGGGGAAAGATAGTAACATTTTGCAATTTGATTAATGTGTACAATGCAAAACCACTGGTTTGAAATAACTTCTCAAATGAATAATAGGAAAGCCTTTTAAATCATTTCAAGGTTTGTTGCTGTCTGCCTTCAAGTCATTTCTGACTTATGGCAACCCTAAGGCCAGGGGTTTTCCTGGCAAGAATTGTTCAGAGAGGGTTTGCCTTTTTCTTCATCCGAGGCTGAGGACGTGTGACATGTCTAAGGTCATCCAGTGGGTTTCCATGACTGAGCGGGGATTCAAACCCTGGTCTCCAGAGTCACAGGGTCTCCAACCTCAGAGGAAGGCAGAGCCTGAGTGGTAACGTGGGGTGCCTCATCTCACCACTCTGGAAAAAAGGCATCCCCTCTGTTCAGACCTTGGGTTGCCAGTAGACTGTATGGCAATATCTTGTCTATTCAGAACTAATGGAGAGAAAAGTGTTACTTAAACTCAAGCTTCCATTAGTCACCTTTGATGTTATTTTTTTGGGGGGGGGCATGCTAATGTACTCCAGTGTGGGATAATGAGAGTACGTCTCTCTCTGATTATACAATAATGTGACAAATTTGCAAAACAGCAAGACAGGTTTGCAGATAGCCTTACAATCCTTCACAAAAGAAAAGAAAACCAGCAGCCTCTAGATGCTTCTGCTTTGTATAAGAATACTCAGCCTCTAGACAATTAAGTTATATGATTTATTGGAGTCTGATAATGCAATATATAATAAATTATATTTATTCATCAAATGCTGTAAGATTGTAACAAAAGCCCTATTCAGGCATTCACGAAATATGCATAAGAAATGCTTGAGGAATGGGAGCATGCTTCCCTTCCCTTCCACTCTTCATGTGGGGGATACTTTCTGAAGAGGAGAGCCTCCATTAGCTATAGGGTTTTTGAATGTTGATTTCCCCAGGATTCCCAGGATCCTCCCCAGGATTTTGAATGTTGATTTTTCAACTGCATGAAAAGCCTACCAGTTTAAAGGGGCTTTCCTCTTCATAGTCACCATGTACATATAAAAGGCAGTGGAAGGTATGAGGAGGGTCTGCAGTGCTGTCTCTCTTCATGCCTGTCTTTGCATTATCTGAACACTTGAATAGGGCTACTGACAGGCTATGCCCTCTGGGGAATGCCCTTCCTGGGGAAAGGTGGGTGGCAGACAGAACTATATTTTCCCACCAAGAAAATATTGAAAGTTGAATGCTGGGAAATTATAGTGTTCATCAAACAGAGGGAACATAAATGTGTACATGCTGGTCAATAAAACTGAGTATGGAGAGAGGCCTTTGTCTTAATAAAGTATCTTTTTAACAATAATATTTATTTTTATGGGATAAAAATTAGAATTAGAAGGAAAAAATATTTTAAGACTTATGCCAAGGTGCATGGGCAAAGGTTGGATAGGAGTCAGTGAACAGAGAAAGACAGGAGGAAAATTCTCCCTTGGTTTTAACCATTTTCAACTCTGTGGCCCAGGCCCACTCTAGAATGGGCTGGAAGGTGTAGTGGACGAAGACCAACCCCTAGCCCAAACCCAGATTCTTTATACATCCATCCCTCAGCTTAAGTTGCATAATGCAGATGTCCACAAACTGGGTTCTTGGATCCCCATTACTCTTACCTGCACAAACTGCTCCAGGGCTTGCCGATCCAAGCATGTGTAGTTTTGCAGGAACTTGAGCTTCTCAATTTGGAATTGGTCTCGAGTTTTGGTTTCTGACTGCTTTTCCAGCAGGTGAAACACTGCAGCTCCCAGGAGAAGGTAAAAGAGGTATCCCAGCACTAGGGTCAGAGTCCAGTTGAGTGGCCGGTTGCACACCATAAAGTGGGGCATGGTTGTTGGTGGGCAGGCAGAGCTGACCTAGTTGATCTGAGTGCTCACTGAGTTAATGTTCCTGTTCAGAGAAGCACGGAAAAATCACAGGGTCGTATTTTCAGTACACACTGCTAAGGTTCTGTTTAAACAGTGAGCATCACTGTGCATCAAGACTGGACAACAGGAGACTAAGACAAACAGATCTCACCCCCACCCCTTTATCTTTTCACAGCTAAGTACCTACTGTAACATCTGATGGGCCAGTTTGTCATCCAAAGTCATTTGCATCATTTTGGGTGAAAATGAAAGAAACAAATTTCTTTAAAGTACTTTTGGAGTGGGTATTTTCATTTTTCTTGATAGGTAAATTGGGATGGACTTACCTAAGTTAAACATGTTGATGGCATAGCTAGTAATAAATAATGGGCGCTATGATGTTCAGAATTTTGCTCTGGCAGCTAGATAATAGTACAAGAATACTCTGATCTTTCTATTTATGGAAGCTTCCTCTAAGCAAATATTGAATGTCTCCTAGAGTCAGTAGCCATGGCCTATGACATAGAGAGATGGAGAATTATTTTTTGCACAAGTGATGAAGTTCACAAGCCTGCTATATTTGGTCTGATTATTAATTACAGAAAAGACACCGTTAACAAATTTACTGCTGGCTTTTGAGAAGCATGTATTTTTACTTGCAACAAAGGGTACATTTGTGACCAGAGCCTCCTGTCTTTATACTTCCCATCTCTTGGTTGCCTTTACAGTGCAAATGTGAGTGTTCTAGAAAGCTTCTTTATTAACCAAGATGGTTTCATATACTTGCCTTAAAGGAAGAGATGTTTTTTATTGAAAGAAAGAGACAGATAATTTGTCTTAATGTGAGAAATTGTCTCATGTGCCAAAAATATGAGGTAAGTACTCAAAAAAAGAGAGAGGTGAAAATGTTGTGTTTCATTCCCTTTTTAAAACCAGTGCCATGTTCTATTCATCAAGCACATGCTATTATTGTTATTTAAAGTGTTAAAATATGTCAACCCCATCTTTGCAAGGCAAAGCCTCACCTGCTATTAAAGCAGATTTGCTTAAATGCTTTTTTGTTGAAACAAAATATTATACATCACACCATTCCTCTAAGTATTGTGTTTTTTTCCTGAAGAATTTGGGGAATGCTGAAGTAGCATTCCCCAAACCCATGATCTCCAGACATTTGGTACTGCAACTTCTGTTATCTCTGGCAGTGCTGACTGCAGATAAGGAAGTTGAACGCTGAAACATCTGGAGGGTCCGACACATAGGAAGGTTCACCTAAAGCAGGGGTGGGCAACTGTGGAAGATTAGGAGGCTGTATTATACCCCAAGGTGACATAAGAGGGATGCACCCCTCCGTTGCACCAGCTCCTGCAAACAACAGCAACAACACAGGGGGATTTTCACTAAGTTTCAGAGCCTTTGTGGGTCATTTTTCTTTTCACAACAAGAAGTGAGCATCAGTCACTTCCTGTTCACTTTCTCTTTCAAATAAAGCCTCTCCTGAACCAAGAGGAAATCTTGGGATATTTAGGGGTGAAAAATTGGTTTTGACCCCTAGGAGACTTGTGGGTTTCTAAACTTGGTGGAAACAACAACAACAACAAAGTGGCTTATGAATTAAAAGAACAGTACAATTAAAAATACACAGAAGTGAATGTTAAAATAGAATTAAACTAGTACAATATTAAAACATCACTCATTAAAAGGAAAAAAATGCAACCAAAAAGGTAAGAATGCTTTAAAAACAGTACATATAAGAACAGTTTAAAATACTCCCGTAGTGGGCCCTAGTTAATATAGCAATTACAATAGCAATAGCAAGTACATGTCTATACTGTTTATGAGTGCACTTAAGCACTCCCTAAGCAGTTTACAATGTGTAAGGTAATTGCCCCCAACAAGCTGGATACTCATTTTAGTGACCTCGGAAGGATGCAAGCCTGAGTCAGCTCTGAGCCCCTGGCTGATATTGAACTCACAACCTTGTGGTTTGTGAATGAGTGGCTGCAGTACAGGTATTTAACCACTGAACCGCCAGGGCTCACCTGGGTCCAGCTCTTTGTGACAACTGAAGTTTCTGAGCACTTTTCAAAGGCATCCCCATGTAGAGTGCATTACAGTAATCCAAATAGGATGTAACCAAGCTATGTACCACCATGGCCAGATCTGGTTTCTCCAGGAATGGGTTCAGTTGGCACACTAACCTTAACTATACAAAAGTACTCCTGGTCACTGCTGATACCTGGGCCTCCAGGCTCAGAGCTGAATCCAGGAGCACTCTCAAACTGCAAACCTGTATTTTCAGGGGGAGTGTAACACAATCTAAATCTCTATTCCCATATCTTTTTTTGAACTGACCAGGAGCATCTCTATCTTGTCTGGATTAAACTTCAATGTGTTTGTCCTCATCCAGCCCATCACAGCTGCCAGACACGGGTTTTAGGACAGGAACAGGAATCAGGTGAAAAGGAGTAAGAGAGCTGGGTATCCCAAGCATACTGATGACACCTTACTCCAAAATCCTGGACGTCTCCCAGCGGTTTCGTGTAAATGTTAACTAGCATAGGGGAAAAGATTAAACCCTGAGGGACTCCACAGGCCAATGGCCAGCGAGCTAAACAGGAATCCCCCGGCACTACCCTCTGAGAAAGCCCCTTCAGGAAAGAATGGAGCGAGTGTAGAACAGTACCTACAAGCCCCATCCCAGAGTTGTGACTCAGAAGGATACCATAGTCAATAGGAGCAAAAGCCTCTCAGAGGTCCAGCAGAACCAACAGGGATACGCTCCCCCTGTCCAGTTCCCTGCATGGGTCATCGACCAAGGCAGCCAAAGTTGTCTCTGTTCCATAACTAGGTTTGAAAACAGACTGAAATGGATCAAGATAATCAGCCTCATCCAGGAACCCCTGGAGTTGAGAAGCCACCACATGCTCCAGTTCCTTGCCCAAAAATGGGACGTTGGAGACTGGCTTATAATTATAGTAGGATCCAGGGAAAGTTTTTTTCTTTTCTTTCAGAAGAGGTGTTAGGACAGCCTCCTTCAGGTGTGTTGGGACCATTCCTTGTTGTAAAGAGGCATTAGTCAGTTCCCTTACCCACTCAGCCAGTCCTCCTCTGGCCTGTTTAATAAGCCAGGAAGAGCAAGAGTCTAGTACACATGTGGTGGCTCTCATTTCTCTGTCCACATCCTCAGGCTGTACAACTTGAAAAGTATCCATCATTACTAGACAAGCAAAGGCCCAGGTTACATCCACCAGAACTGTATCAACTCTGGCATCTAAGTCAGAGTGAACTCAATCGATTTTATCTGCAAAATGGTCGGCAAATTCTTTGCAATGTACTTTTGAGTGGCTTACATTCTCCACTGGATCAGATCATAACAGGTCCCTGGTGACCCAGAACAGCTCTGCTGAACTGTTCTGTGCAGCTGCAATAGTTTTTATAAAGAAACACCTTTTTTGCTGCTTTTATTGCCCCACCATAAACCTTCCGGTAGATTTTTGCCTATTTTCGATCAGACTCACTCTGCCACTGTCACTCTGTTTCATTGCTGCCAACTCCTTGGAAAATCTAGTTCCACTTCATGAGATAGGATGATTAAAAGTGATCATATCAACCATCCTGGTCATTTCTCCATTCCAGAAATCAACCAGGGTCTCAACAGGATCACCTGCAAGGCATCAGGAAACTCCCCAAGAGCTATCAGGTATCAATCTGGATCCATAAGCCTCCTGAGGCAGACCATCTTAATGGGTCCCCCACTCCTATGGAGGTCCTGAGTCCCAGCAAGTCTAAACCTGACCAAGAAGTGATCTGTCCATGATAATGTAGTAGTAGAAAGCTCCTCCATTCTCATATTACCATCATTCCCCCTGTACAGAAAACCAGATCTAGAATGTGCTCAGCAATATGGGTGGGGTCAGATACCATTTCAAACAGACCCATGGTTGTTATGATGGACATGAAGTCCTAAGCCTGACAGAGTAGCCTCATCATGGATGTTGAATTCCCCCAGCATCACAAGCCACAAAGACTCCTACACCATTTGTGAGGCCAACTCAGCAAGCCAGACTGTTGAGAAGTATGTCAGCAGAACCCCTTAACTCTCCTAGCTTCCCCCCTTTAAACAAACACACTCAAAATCTGCAAACTTCAGGATAGGGTGCCTAGTCAGGAGGTATCATCTTGATAGACTACTGCAACTTCACATCCTCACCTGCTATGCACAGCTTCATCCAACCAGGTCTTTGTAATACATGCCAGGTTGGCAAGTTGATCCAAGATCAAGTCCTGATTGGCACCTGTCTTATCATTCATTGACCTGGCACTAAGCAGCAGCATTTTTTACCTGGAGGGTTGCTACTATGACTATCCAGATTATTTGGAATGGGAAACAGTTTGGGGTGACTAACACCTTGTGAACTCTACCCTCAGGATAGTGCAACTGGCCATCATTTCCATATCTCCCGATACCCTGTATAACTTGAATGGTTGCTCCGTGAGTAGCATTTCTTTCATACAAGCAGCAGGACAGACCCTTGTCCTCGTGACTTCCCCTAAAGGGGCAACCCTATTTACGGGGCAGCAGACTCACCCCCACAGGAGTCCTACTTATATCCCCCAGACCAGGTGCTAACCTAAGCCAGTTTGGGAATCTGCTGAAGACCACTGGCTGGGCCTCAGTCTTACATAGAGGCAACTCATATAGTGGTGGTGAAGGAGTCCCCACATAAAGGAAGAGGTGGCAGATGAGATGAATAGTAGCTGACAAGCTCCCTCTCTTTCACTCCTAGTCTTTGGGTCCTCATCTCGCTTTGCAGGGGTGCCCTCCACAGTCGCTAGAGTGCATTTGGGACATTTTGGAATTTATTTTTTACTCCTGAGAGGGACTGCACTTTACTCACCTGTGAGCTAGAGGAGTTATTTCATATCCATAAAGCCCATTCAAAAGCTGAGAGGTCACTGAAAGAGGATGCATTGGGAAAGACAGTATAATCAACTGGGGAATCTCAGCAGGTTGGAATTGACCTCACGGCTTGAGGTTCCTCACCACTGAGCTCTGGGATCTCTGGTACCCCCTTACGTACTAACCCACCATCCAAACATCTGGTTGGTTTCAAATTGCAACTATGCTGGCTCTGGCTGATGGTAGTTGCAGTCCAATAATAACTGGAGGGGCACATGATTTCCAACCCTTCTTTAAAACCACAGAGTTTGGTAAAAGTTTCACTTTGAAAACTAACAGGTTGTAAACTTCTGTGGGCTGCAGCCCATTTCGGTAAATGCAGTCTTCTAGTGCTATCCTCCGGACCCAAGAGTTTATTATATTCATGAGTGTCTTTTTCATCATGTGCTCCCAGTGAAGCAAAATGTGGCACATGAACATTTATGTCAGAACACACTTGCTGGTGTATAAATTACCAGAATGTTGTTGCAATAGACTTCCATTGCTTTAGGACTATTAGGCTACCTCATTAATGCACAACTGCAACACATCTCTACTTTTCGTCAACAGAAGCATTTGTCTTAACAAATTTGTCATTGTTGGGCAGGAAGAAATGATAGAAAGATTTCTCTTTTGTTGAAGGATTCATTTTCTGTACCACTTGGGTTTTGTCCTGAGCACTGATGTATTCTTCCATGTTCTTTTGTCTTGCCTCTGGACTTGCTCTTCTTCAGTCCTGAGTTCTGGCTGAAGCCTCCTGATTTTGTTCTTTCCTTCTGATTAATGGGTTCATCCTATGGCTCCTGGCTTCCTTTATACAGTTGCCCATGGCCCAACCTTGACATAACACTATCCATGCTGGGTATTAATATAAGAATACCAATGAGCATTGAAGGTCTAGTGTATACATATTTAACAAAGTATATGTATGCAAATAGATGTTCCCACAACCAGGTACTTCACGTCCTATAATGCTGTCTTATCTTGTTAGCCACTGTGGGTGTCTCCAGATAGAGGGCCCTTTCATATTATGTAATTATAGCATTATGATTCCACTTTTAACTACCATGGCTGCATCCTATGGAATCCTGGGGTTTGTAGTTTAGGGAGGCATTATTGCTCTCTGGCAGAGAATTCTAAATATCTTTCCCTAAACTGTAAATCCCAGGATTCCATAGAATGGAACCATGAGTGTATGATATTATTATTATTATTATTATTATTATTATTATTATTATTATTATTATTATTATTATTTATTATATTTAGATCCTGCCCTTCTCCCAGGACTGGGACTCAGGGTGGCTTACAACATTAAAAAACAATACAATGAAAAACATACACAAATAGTACATTAAAACAGAATTAAATTACTACAATAATTAAAACAAATTACATGCTAAAATATCAAATACTTTAAGAAGATAAAAGTATTTAAAATACATTAAAACAGTATAGCACCCTAGGCCATTCTTTAAAAACTTTCTGGTTTGAATGCCTGTCTGAAATCATAGTGCTATAACCATGTAGCATGAAAAATGCCCAGAAAGTTAGGATATACATGAATTTAAATAACAAAAATGAATGAAAGGGGTAGTCATCAGATCAATTATTTCAGTGGTAACCTCGTTGCTGGATTTTCATCTGCCATTGGAAGCAGTATCTTTCCCTGGATTAACAAGTTCTTGTTCAGGTTTGGACATCACATTACTGAAGGGTTTGTACCTGAAACAAGTGACTGCTTGCTGATGTGGAAACAAACCCATTTGCTTAGGTGAAATGTAATGATTTCTAATGACTTTTGACAGGATTATTATCTCTAATGGCAGGAATAAACTATCATGTTAAAAGCATGTCAAAATAGCTGACACCACAAATCAATTAATGGAAAATAAAATATACCACACTGATTTTTTCCCCTCTAAAAACAAAATATGGATAACATATGTCCGGAGATGGTTTAATAATCAGGTTTCAGTAGAAAGAAGACAAGAAGAAATATTTATTTTGAAAGAATCAATTGACCGTGCAAGTCAGGAAAAGAGCTGTTTAGCTGAAAGGCCTAAGAATTAAATTAGTTATGCAATTCTACATGTCTACCCAGAGGTCCTACTGATTTCAATGGGATTTCAAGTAGGTAAATGGGAATAAGATTGAAATGTGAATGACTGCAAACCCAAATTACACATTTTTAATGCAGACAATTTATCTGCAAACCTGTGGGGACAGTGTATCTTAAAATTTTGGTCTAATCCAGCCTTTCCTAACTTGGCATCTTCCAAATGTGTTGTACAGAATTTCCAACATGATTACTAATAGCTGAGGAACGGTGGGAGTTGTAGTTCAAGATATCTAGAAGGCAGTACTTTTGGGGAAGGATGCTCAAATCTATAATGATTATTCTCTCTTAAAGGAAAGCACCATATGATGCAGTTCCTCAGGAAATGTTATTTTCATTCTCTGCTTTCATTCTTAGTCTCAAAACTGGTCTGCTATTGTCCTGTTCCTCATTGCTTTGCTTTTGTTGACAATAGAAGCTTCAAGTCAGGAAACGTCAAAAATAGGCAATATTTACCCTGAAGTAAATACCATAAGTTAACCAAACTAGGAAGAAATTGCATATCATATCAGGACATATTGATAAACATAGGTGACTGGAATTCAGAAATAGGAAATAGAGTAGATCCATTGTCTGACTATTTGACTTAGGATCAAGAGGTGAATCAGGACAGCAACTTATTGAATTTTGTGAAGCCATCTGTTTGTTTGTTGTGAACATAATGTTTAGGTATGTGTATGTGGACATCATCAAATCACTGATACAGAAGTCAAATACACACTGAAACTGGAAGCAGAAGATAGAGAAGCTCCATTCTGTGAAAAATCAAGACCAGGAGTGGGCTGTGGCACAGATTACGAGCTGTTAATAGCAAATATTAAAGCTAACAATGGACATTAAATCAATAATACTGCCAAAATACAACCTGATGAACATCCTATAGAATTTAAAGAGCACATAAAGTACAGATTTGTACTACTAAACCTAACTGATTATACACCAGAACAATTGTGGCAAATACCAAGGCTGAAACCAGGGACATTATTGGGAAAGAATCCAAAAAGACTATCTGTAACCAAAATGAGAGAAAAGTCTAAGTCAGGGTAGGCAACCTTTCCCCTTTAAGGGCCGAGGGACTTCAGCTCCCAGAATCCCAGGAGCTATTGGCCAACATGGGACTATTGGCCAACATGGCTGAGGCTTCTGGGAGCTGAAGTCCCTTGGCCCTTAAAGGGGAAAGGTTGCCTACCCCTGCTAAGTGGATGAGGTATGAAGCATTTCAAATAGTTAAGAAAGACAAGGAAAAATAAACAGTGACTTAAAACCACACTACAGTGTTATAGCACTATTATTCCACTTTTTTTTCTTTTTGCTATGGCTGCCTTATGTGGCATTCTGGGGTTTGTAGTTTAGTGAGGCCTAGGAGCTATCTTGCTGGGACTTCTAAATGCCCTTCCTTAAATTGCACATCCCAGGATTCCACAGGAGGCAGCCATAGCAATAAAAGTAGAATAATAGCACTATAACAATGTGGTGCAGTAGTCTTGTTAAACTGAGTTAGAATTTTAAATCCAGATGTTCAGCTACTTGTGTGTAGGCATAAAGAGAAATATTACAATTATTGTAAAAAAAACAACAGAATGTGGCAACAAAAAAGGTAGAACATGAGACCTCTTCCATAAGATCTAAGAAATCAAAGGGAAAATTAAAACAAGAGTAGGGATGTAAAGCATACATTTCATTCTTTCAGACAAGAATAAATAATTTTACTGTTTTCACTGTGAGAAAATCATTGAACACTGCACAGATCTCAAATAAGAATCACAGTTCAGAATCATTAAAAATATACAGTTGTGCAGACAACAGCATTTTCTGCACAGAATATATATATATATATAGAGAGAGAGAGAGAGAGAGAGACAAAGGCTGCATCCACACTGCAGAAATAATCCAGTTCGATACCACTTTAGTTGCCATGGCTCAATGCTGTGGAATTCTGGGAACTGTTGTGTAAGCATAGGTCTCCAACAAAGAAGTCTAAATATTTCATAAACTACAGATCCCAGAATCCCAAAACACTGAGCCATGGCAGTTAAAGTGGTGTCAAACTGGATTATTTCTGCACTGCAGATGCAGCCAGAACAAAATAGCTTGGTCTAGAAAGCTTTGAGTTTTTCATAGATTTGGGTTAATATTTGGCCTGCTTTCTAACAAAGAATCCCACCAACCCTCATGTATGTTTAAAGAATGCTAATTTTCTGGCTGTGTGAATCCAAATGGGGTGTGTGTGTGAATATCTGGGACACTGTGCCTGAAGATTTCATCACTTTCTTGTGTGACATATTTCCTCTTTTTCCCCCCTTGTAGAACACTTATTGTTTTCCAGAAGGCACCCTCCTCCTGGAGGGGGAAATGCCAATTTTTCCATCCCGAGGCTGGGCCCCCTACTCTGGCCATGTTTTCCTTTTATCTTTATGTGAGGATTTTACAGATATAATTACAAACATGTTTACATTTAAAAAAAAATTCTCATATTGCTTTCATTTGTATATATTATGGTGTGTAGCTTATTTATTCATTTTGAAATACAGTCAGACCTTTGTAACCACGGAGGATCTGTACTGGACCCCCCCATCCAGCAGATACGAAAAAACGTGGGACCTCAAGACCCATTGTGCTCCGGATCATGGTGGAGTCTCCTTCTTTGGCAGTTTTTAAGCAGAGGCTGGATGGTCATCTGTCGGGTGCTTTGATTGTGCATGATGGTGGTATCTGCTGGGGCTTGGTTCCAGAACCCCCTGTGGATACCAAAATCCATGGATGCTCAAGTTCCATTAAATACCATGGCACAGTAAAATGGTGTCCCATACATATAATGGCAAAATCAAGGCTTGCTTATTGGAATTTATCTTTCTTTGAATATTTTCAAGCTGTGGATACTTAAATCTGTGGGTTAAAAAAAATCCGTGGGTATGGAGGGCTATATATATTATTTCTACATGCACCCTTGATTCTATGATTTATAAAATCCATTCATATTTGCATTGCTATAGCATGATATATAAAAATGCCTTCTATTTGCTTAGAGACAGATTAAGCACTGTTTCTTCAGCAATGTTGCAGGGATAGTTCTTCCAGTGGCCAAGATGAAGTAGGGTGCCTAGAAAGTCTTTGGTGATCTTCATGCCACAACATGAAGATCACCAAAGACCTTCTAGGCACCCCACTTCATCTTGGCCACTGGAAGAACTATCTGAAAGGCACATCCAGAAGACTTAACATCCATATTACTGGGATTTAAAAAACAAAAACAAAAACAGACGTAATGAATTAGTTTCATTAGTCTAGTGGTACCTAACTGTATTTGCATGGATTCATTTACTGCTCTCCTTTGGCTCTTGCTCACTGATAAGAATCTTCAAGTGGGAGGAGTGGCTGTGACTGCTGGTAATCATTGCTCATCTCAGCACTCCACATCTTCTCACTCGGGGCTTCTGTGCAAACAAAGCAGCTGGAGTCAGAGTAATTTGTTCTGGCTAGAAATAGTATTTACTATATTGACAAGTTTACATAGCCGTTGGTTTGATATCATTGTTGCTGGTTAGTATTCAGCATGCATGAGAGATTATTTACCTAGAAAAACTTTTCCACTGAGGGATTAGGCAGGCAGAAATACAAAGATAAACTTAAGTGCAGAACCTGGTAACAGACTCATTTTTTCACTGCGTGTGGAAATAATTTAAGTCATTTTTTTAAAAAAAAAGTACATTAGAATTGCAATCCTCTGCATATTAACCTGGGAGTAAACACTTTTAAACACAGTGAGACTTAACTTGCCTCGACCTATGTTTATCACTGAATGTTTAAGATGGACTAAGTTCTTTTAAAATCAGTGGGCTTACTTCTGAGAAAATCTCTGCATTTCAGGGTTGCCTGAAACAACATGTGAATCCAATGAATAAGTGGGGGGGGGGGAAGTATATTGGTTTAGATTAAGTTCAGATCCCCCCTCCGTTCCTTTTCCAACTAGTCAGAGCATTCTAAAATTCAGAAACAATATTTCTCTTAGTCCAGAAGGAGAATGTGATCAATACTGACAAGTACAGCAAATATATACTTTTTGAAATACAACCGTAAGGCATACCCCATTAAAAACAACATAATATATTTCATTGGAAAATTATATGAACCTGATCAGCAACAATTTAATTTTCAAACTAAAGCTGAGACTTGTTTACACCATGTTGGAACTTGTGCTAGACCAGGAGATGAATTGTTGGTCTACCTCTTGATATAGCTGCTGATTCTGTTGAACGTTGTCTGAGCATTGTTCCTGTGGAGACAAGCCATATGGTGACTGTTCTCTCTAGAAAAGGGGTGGCAATCATGTAGCCCTCCAGATGTTACTGGGCTACAACTCCCATCATCCCTAGTTAACACAGTCACCTGGAGGGTCATGTGATTCCTACACTTGATCTTGAACTATGTACTGTAGCTACTTCTTTCAGAGGTGATATGATGAGTAACTAGATAGCTATAAGCGTCACCATCAATGCCAGTAGGAGGCACCCAGATTGACTGGAAGGACCAAACGCTCAAGGTGGCATTGGTAATAGTTCCCAGTGTTTGCTTGAAATAGTGGCAGGCTGTATGGCCTCAGTAGTAGTAAAAAACTTTTCCTTTTTGGGGGGTGGGGGGAAAATCACCATGGGCAGGAGTAGGGAGAGGTTTGCTCATATCTATTTTATTTTATGTTTTACAGCTCAGCGAATACTTCCTTGTCAAATATTTGATTCTGATGATGTTTGATCTCATCACCACTTTGATTTTATATCCAAGCACCTGTTCAATACCATAATTAGAACACTTCCTACCAATATTATACTGTATCAAAATAATTTGGGAAAAGAAAAAGGACAAAGTTGTCATCCCCCCCCCCCATTCTTCACGCTTAATTTTAATTGGATGTGGAAAAAGATAATAAACCATATTTTACTATAGTTCAACAAATGGGTCATGGGGTAAACACTATGAATTATATTTTCATTCCAATAATCTGGAAAGAGTACCCATCATTCTATAAATCTATTACCCTGTTGCAAACATTGTTTACTGCTCTTGTATGTCAGCTTAATCTTCTTGACCACATGCATGAGATATCCATCCAATCTTTAAATGAAGGTGCTTCTATCTTTTCCCAAAATTTAGCAGTCCTATGCCTGTTTTAGACTGGCTTTTACTGATATAAGAATGAAAAAAAATCAACATTATATTTTCTTTGTACACTCATTAAATCTCACTTTGAGACAGAAAGGCAGTCATTATTCCAACTGGGATTCTGAACTAATCCTTGAGCATAGATGTTTCTGAGCACTACTTGATGTCATGCTGTGTCTATGAACAGAAGGTAAGTAGGTCCATCATCTCAAGGGCAACTATAGAAATCTTATACTAGAAAAAGAATTACAGATTGGGGGGAAATAATCAAGTACTTAAAAACACAGAAGAATTCAACTGATCAACTAGCAGTTCATTGACCGCAGTTTAACTGGCAATCTTGTTATTTTGTAAACACTGTATTATAATTCATTTTTATAATTAAGATCAGATTTTCAGTTGTGCATTGGTGCTTTGCTTTTTTTTTTAAAGTCTACTATCATTAATTAACAATTCTAAATTAAATTATCTGGGACAAAAATATTTGCAATTTTTCCACAGTGCCATTACCCCTACACAAATGAAAGTTTTTAAAGTCTAAATATACAAGTCCAACCTGCTGCAAATTAAACAATTCTTTCCTAAGATTCCAGAGAGTGAAAGAAACAACCTTGGCAAATAATTTCGTTTGTGTTACACATGGGAATATGTCTTTAGCAGTGCTAAATAATTATGACATTTACAGACCACATAAAATGGCCATCAAATTCCCACAACCACAAAGTCAGGGTATTTGTCACATTATTTTGATTTTTCTGGTTCTCTGCTGTTACAAAGATGACAATATAGGGTGAATGCCATTCCTTGGCGAAAAAACAGGTGTTTTTTTTTTCTTCCTGTGAATTCAGCGGCAGCTCAAAGATCCATTTGTATTCTGAAAGTTGCACTGAAATGGCAACCTTCTATTTAAGACAAAATTTACTTGTTTCCTGATCCTGAAAGAGAGAAAGACAAGTTTTAAAGAAAGAGGCAAAATGTAGATTTAAGTGTCAGATGACTAGCAGCCTTCCTTACAGGTTCAATATTGCAAGTAGCAGCTTAGTATCACAAACAAGTGCTGCTTCTTTCAGCAGAACATCTAAGTTCTGGGCCATTAAAATTCTAATGACGTAGACCAAGCAGCACTCTTCCCAGAAGCTCTTTGGCTCCCAAAACCAAAATAGAACCTGAGGCAGGAACATCCCAAAACACTCTTCTGAGGATATGGATGGATACCGAAGCCTCCAAATATAGGGCTGATAGTTCAGAGCTCTGGAATGTGGGGGGCCATCTAAGATCTGGTCTTCATCAGAGGAATATCTCTAACGCCCAAAGATATACCTTTGATACTACAGATTTATTTCTTTATTGGGAACAGAATGCAGGACACTCAACAACAAAGATAAAACCATGAATTAAACATTCTCATAATATAATAAACACTAGAACAGCAGCAGAAAATAACACAATACACTAGAACAGCAGCAGAAAATAACACAATACTGTTTTTCTGTTGTTGTGTACCTTCAACTTGTTTCTGACTTATGACAACCCTATCATGGGATTTTCTTGGCAAGATTTGTTCAGAGATTTCCCATTGCCTTCCCCTGAGGCTGAGAGCATGTGGCTTGCCCAAGGTCAACCAGTGGACTTCATGGCCAAGCTGGGAATCAAACTCTTGTCTCCAGAGTCACAGTCCAACACTCAAACCACTACACCCAGAAAACCCAAGAAATAGTTAAACCCTCAACTGAACATAGCAGCAATTTATAACTCAAATCCCTTCCCAAAAGAGTTTTTTTGTTTGTTTTGTAAATTATAGTTAGCAAAGCAAGTTTCCTTTGGAAAAGGCTTCACAGTCCTAGGCACAGCCACCATATAGAAAAGACATCCTCTCTGGTATTTCTGCATATTTCTTAGGCATACTGGGAATAGGGGAAGGCCTCAAGGGTGAGCTCAAGAGGCAGGCAAGTTTATATAAAGGGAGGCAGACCTTCAGATACCTTGCTGCAAACCACTTATGATTTTAAAGTTTATCAGGAGTGCTCTGCTGGCAAGCAAATGGGAAGCCAATAGAGGCATTTCAACAAGGAAGTGCCGTTCTCCCATGGCTGGCCATGGTACTTTGAACAAACAGTAATTTCCAAGTATTCTGAAAGCACTCCTGTGTAAAGTACACCACAGAAAGCAAGATGTGATGCAACCAAAGTGGGAATAGGAAAGAATATAAATGGATGTTACAGTGAAAGTAGCAATCTTGGAAATCTCAGGATTTTCTGGAAGAAGAAATGTGCTTCTCCTCAAGAATCTACACACTTGTGAGGCTAATGGGGCACTTTGGACTATTAAAATGTGCAAGAAACAATGTGCACATATTAAAGTTTGGGGGAAATTGTAACTAAAAATGTGTACAAACACACTTTAGTCAATACATAGCTTTTCAATGTGTAAATAAATGTACATGTAAGAGATCATGTGTAAAAAGGCATATAAATTTCCACGTGACCCCCCCCCCCTAATCTGTACTCTGATGCAAAAGAAGAATGCAAGATATATATATGGGATCTTGGGAAATGCAGTAAGCTTGAGACTGGGAGAGTTTCACATTCCTAATGAATGCATGTGTTTCTATGGACAGAACTGCATTATTCAGGAATGGGCACAATTGGAGCAAATGTGAAAGAAAGAAGTTGGCAGCATGAGCTTTTGTAGACTTAAGGTCTAAAACACAAGGCAGAAATAACCCAATCTGAGATTGCTTTAACTGCCCTGGCTCAGTGCTAGGGAATCCTGGCAATTGTAGTTTATTGTGGCACCAGAGCTCTCTGACAAGAGAAGGCTAAATGTCTCACAAAACTACAGTTCCCAGAAGTCCCTAGTATTGAGCCAGGACAATTAAAGCAGTCTCAAACTGGATTACAAAAGCTCATGCTGCCAACTTCTTTCTTTCATTTCTACTTCCTCAGATGCATTTTTTTCAGTTAGTCTCAAAGGTGCTACAAGATCTCTCTACATCCTGATTCTACAGATTAACACAGCTGTATCTTTAAATTGGTGCAAATGTCTAGATGAGCAAACAAACTATTGACTACAACCAGGACTTGGGTATGTAGTCATGGTTATCTATTATAAGATACTGATGCTGATCAAGTTGTTTGCATCCTTTATATTCTGCCTACTGCCTTGTTTAGTTCCCTTTTCCCTACACCTGCTACCTACTTGCTTTTACCATGGCTACTCTTTTAGACTTCGAGAATTTGTCAGGCTTTGGCAGACTCCTTGCCCCTCCTGTACAGATGAGGATATGTCAGTGTCAAGAATAGCAGGAAGAGAATGCTTACAAGTTGGGTGAGTCACAGATCCTTGGTCATAGCTGAAATCTTCCTGATTCTTTGGGGAATTGGAGAAAAGGCAGGGAATGCTTTTTATAAAAGTTTACTGTGCTGCTTGATTTGTATCACAAAAGAAAATATATGAAAGCTCACTCAAAACTGCAGTTTGTCAGTAAATCCTCTATAGTGCAGCATATCAACATATTAAAATAGAGGGGAAATGCAAACCACACAACAAATTACTTTGTTGAAGTATGATTAGCATATGGTGACCACATGGCTGTATACTACTACCTGTTTTAATTAAACTTTTGTTTGTATAGCTCAGAGCCTCAAATAGCAACCATCTGAGGCTTCATGCTAGTTAATTTCCACTTTGCCCCCCTTATGATGGGCATTTTCCAATACATCATTTCCATTTCACTATGCAGTCCCATGTTGTTGTGTTTTCTGTTAATGAAACGGATGTTCCATTCTGCTGAACTGCATATCCAAGCTACTGATGTCACATGGTCATTTTGTTAAAGTATTAAGACCAATAGTAAGGAATGGGAAATTGAAGTTTCATGGTTTACCATGACTGAACAAATAATATATGTACAGAAACAGTCTTTTTTTTCCTTCGTGCAGAGTTTGCTGGAAGAAACAAGGGGCTGAAGCAGATGGGCAGGAAAAAGTGACTCAATCCTGCTTTTTCCAAAAGTGGGTCGAAACCCTGCTGCCTACATGCCTGCTCCCAAGAGAGGCTAAATGCACATTGCCTGACTGAATGGTGGTATCAAGCAGTGCTACTGGGTAATTTTTTTTTTTTGGCCTTCCCACCATGCATGTGCACTGTTGCATGAGCACACCACCGGCAACCCCCCAAGTACCTCCCACATCCACCCAGATTCCATCCCATTGGATGGTCGCACCTTTGATCAGCCATACAATCACACATGTGATGCTCCGCCTGTATAGGGCATTAGTGTGCAAGTGCTACATTGGCAATCATGCAGCCCCCCCCCATATGCCCCCTTCACCCCATGTCCCCCTGTTGGACTGTCTGGTTTGTGTATATTGTAATTATATCCATTGGAGTTGTCTCATATTCATTTCTTTGCTTTGCCGCAGCCCTGTACTCGCCTCAGGCCAGGAGCTAAGATGTGCATCTTCCACGCTAAACTGGACTATCCTGGGTTCTGTTTGCTCTGTTTTTTAGCCTCAGAGCGCGGCTTTGGTCTGGTTTCCACCTGTTTTGGAAGAGTGCATCATCTAAACCCCCTGCCTTCAGAGCTTTTGGAAACCACTTTATTTGGCCTGTCTGTTCCACCTCAAGATTACTGTGAAGAAATTGGATTTGAGAATGTCATAGGATCTTGTTGGAATTGCAGTCTAATTCAAAATAATATTTATTCATTTTAGAAGATTTATGGGCTTTCTGCTCATAAGCTCCCAGCATGGTTTACAAATAAAAATAAAGGAATAAAATATGACAACTACAGCTATAAAATTTGTGAAATTATCAATTGGAAAGGATTCCAAGATTCATTTAGTCAAATTCCCCTGGCAATCCAGGAATCCACAGCTAAACTCCCCTAACAGAGGGCTACCCAGCCTCTGCTTAAAAACCTCCAGTGCAGGACACTTCACTCTCTTCTGCAATAATCTATTCCATTGTAAAACACCTCTTACCAGGAAGAGGTTTTTTTGAATGTTTAGTTGGAATCTACTTTTTCTGTAACATGAACCGTTGATTTGGGTCTATTCTCTGGCAAATAAGCTTGCTCCACCTTCTGTGTGGCAGCCCAATTTTTTAAAGAGATCTACCATATCACCTACTAATTATCTCCTTTTCCATCTTTACCATGCAGCAACCTCCTCTAGACCCATTCTAGCTTGTGAATATCCCTCTTAAACTGTGGTGTCCAGATCGGAGGCTTAGATCTGATGAAACAGAATACAATAGTAAGCCAGACTGAACCATTTGTTGTTGGTAACTGCCCTCAAATCAGCCCCAATTCATGGTGAACCTGTGGATGAGATATCTCCAATACCTCCTATCTTCCACAGCTCTGCTTAGGTCCTGCAAACTCTGGCCTGTGACCTCCCTGATTTGAGTCCATCCATCTTGCATGCAGCCTTTCTCTCTTTCTACTACATCTCCTAGCATTATTGCTTTTTCTAGTGAGTCATAGCTTCTCATGATGTGGCCAAAGTATGACAGCTTTAGTTTTATCATCTTGGCTTCTAGGGCAGGTTTAATCTGTTCAAGGACCCATTTATTTGTCTTTTAGGCTGGCCATGGTATCCTCAGCACTCTTCTCCAGCACCACATCTCAAATGAGTTTATTTTGTTGTTGTTGTTGGACTTCACCATCTCACATCCATACATGGTGATGAGGAATATAAAGGCTTGGGCGATTCTAACTTCTGTGCTTAGTAGTATATCTTTACACTTTAGGATCTTATATCGTTCTATATAAGTTATATAGTTATATATAGTTCAAAATCTAGAATATTTTGGCACCTAGAGCAGGAATTTCAGCCACTTGGCAACATGTTTCAATTCGTAGCAAGAGTTTAATAGCCAATCTACTATAAAAACAGGGTCACAAGGATATTAGGAATTGTTGTTAGCTCTCTCATAATCCACCCATTGTAGCTTTATTAGACTTGGAATTAACTTGTTATAGCAGGGGTAGGCAACCTTTCCCCTTTAAGGGCCGAGGGACTTCAGCTCCCAGAAGCCTCAGCCATGTTGGCCAATAGTCCCATGTTGACCAATAGCTCCTGGATTCTGGGAGCTGAAGTCCCTCGGCCCTTAAAGGGGAAAGATTGCCTACCCCTGCCTTAGATTATCTCCAGACTTTGTCCAAATACATGGTCTATTTGCAGCTTTCCAAAGCTCTGCAACTTCCTTCCAGCTGTACCAGCCTCAGTCATCCATGATACCTTCTGAGTTCTATCTCGGGGGGAAATGGGATTGCATTCTGCTGTTTAAAAAATGCCTGGGCCTAAGATTATTCATGGAAGAAATGTTTTCCATCTTCTCCCCTCTTTCCCCCTTGAAAATACTTTTCAGAAGATGTGGAATCCCTACTGAACATGGTGGGATCTGGTGTGGGAATTCTGGTGGAGAAGGAGTCACTCAAACTGGATTCTTCCCCTTCCAAGCAGCCTGTTTCCCATCTCACATGCTGCAGAGGAGAAGCTTTTCCTTACGATCCAAGCCTGTTATCTTCCATTTCCTTTCTGTCACATCCAGTTTTCATTCATCTTTCTACATGGCAGTGTTTTTTTTAGAGGGAATCTGTATAGTTGAAACACCTCCTTAGGATCCACTTTAAGATCACACTACTTGATATTTTCTCTAGCCATAGAGCAAACAGGTGAAATGGTCTCTGGATGATGAACAGATGTTACTGTTTAATGTCAGAAAATGTCCAGGTAGATCAAACCTCTCTGCCCAGCCACCATCTGCCCAGATCATTCATCTCACTGAATGTGGCCTAGCCTCATCAGGGTGGTGGGTGTTTTTGTATTGTTTTTCAAAAGCACATGAGTACCCTTCGTAGGTTTTTTTTTCTTTCTAACTTACTTGATCAAGCTTTCTTGATATACAAATATTAGATGAGAATTTCAAGGTAAGGTGTGCTCTTATCAGTAAGTTGTAGCCTTTAATCAGCTATAAATGAGATTGTTAAAAACCAAGAGAATCTCTCAAACTCATGGCCCTTATTCTATGATGGGAAATAACATACAGTTCAACATAATTATATCTTCAGAAGGAGCTTGACAATGAGTTTACTAAATTGAGACACATGACATCTCAAATCCTAAGTGTATAGAATGTTTGCTTGGGATAGAGGAAGGTGGCTAGTCTTGCAGCCTCTGTGTTTACACCCGACAATTATTGCTGATAACCAGAGATAGACTAAAGCTCTACTATGGGATAATGCTAACACCATCTGGCAGGTGCTGATAGCTTGCTGAGTAATGCTGTCATCAGCACTTGAGGGTGATGGAAAGCTATTGCTTCACTAATCACAGCTGCTTTCATGTGCTTTGTATAATTTGTTCCTGTCCCTACAGAAACACTGCTACAGAGAATCTCTCTTTCTCTCTCACTTAGATTAATAACTTCCTTGTTACCTTTAGGTGCCACTGTTGTCTATTTTATACTGAATGATTTCTACCAGCTGCCATTTTAGTGACCTTTCTAACAGAAGGAAATATGTTTATTATCTAAGGGCTGATTCACACACAACTTGAGTCTCTAATGTATAAATGTGATAGTGTTTGGGAATCAGGCTTAGGCATCCTATACAAAGAATGCTGGAATGCAAAGAATTGGAGCCTATTTCTACAAATGTCTTAATTCTACTCACAGAAATGTTGTACTCCTTTTCCACAAAGGATAGATAACATATACAGGTTATAGTTATGTAGGCATTTACATCCACAGAGGTCAGTCAACATTAATGAATAACCACAGGAGATGGAGGCAGGATCCTGTGCCCAATTGTGTGTGCATAATTTTGGGGCTGGGATCATATGTGAACTGGTGAGGATTACCATGGGTGCTTCCAGATGGACAATTCCGCAGTGTCAGAGGGCACTGTCCATCTATTCTATCACTCCTTTTTTCTGCTTTGTGGAAAAGCAGGAAAATATGAGAGGGTTGCAAATGGAAGAGTATATCTGAGCTTGACATAAAGTTATGTGGATGAGAGAGGGTAGTTCTATGATACAACTGTCATCTGGAAGAACCCTAGGGGAATCACTGTCAGATGGTGGAAATATATATAGAACTGTACTCTAAGCATAGGTTCACTTTTACAAAATGCACAGCTTTCTTTGGATTGTCTAAAACTAAGAGAATGTATCCCTGATTTCTCAAGTCCTTGTGTGTTTAGATAAGGTGATTGTTGATTTTAAAACCTGTCAAAGTCTTACATGTGGAAAAGAATTTTAAAGAACAAATAACTGCCTAATGCTCAAAAATGTCTGATATGTTGATCATGTACCTGAGAAATGGGAAGGCTGCCTATTGGAGATTCCCCAACTCCAAAGCTGAGAGCAAGAATATTTTTTTTTTCTGAGCTCTCAGGCCCATGTGCGTATGTATGGTCTTTAACATATGCACATGGTCCAATGTAGCATCATTTTCCCCCCACCACCACTAAAAATGCAGTGGTTCAAATTGCAAGATCAGCAGGTTGGCAGTTTCGAGGCCCAGGTGCTGCATGATAGGGTGAGCTCCTGTCACTAGTCCCAGCTTCTGCCAACCTAGCTGTTTGAAAGCATGCAAATGCAAGTAGATAAATAGGTACCACTTTGGGGGAAGGTAAACAGCGTTCTGTGAAGTCATGCTGGCCACATGATCACAGAATAGTCTCTGACAATGCTGGCTCTTCAGCTTAGTAATGGAAATGAGCACCGCCCCCTATGGTCGAACACGACTTGACAACCTTGTCAACGGGGAATACCTTTACCTTTAAAGAGCCCATCCTCTAAAAGGGAAAGTCCTTGTGAGGCCAAATGACTAGAGCCAAGCATGTTATCAGGAAGCAATTATACAAACCATCATCCTCAAACCAGTTACTCATGTTCTTCAGTATGTGCATGTTGGGATTTGTAGTCAAAGTGGAAATGTACAGATGTGAGAAAATTTCTACTGTGAAAGTTTCAGCCTGCAAGTGGGTTACAAGTAAACAACACACACAGAACACAGTCAAGGTCAGTCTGTGCCTGGGAACATGGAAGAAAGTATGTAAACAGATTAGGTCATCAGGTTTGGTGACACATGATACACAGAAGAAGGCTGGGTTTAGAGATGTTTAGCAAATGTCTATAAAGGTAACACCCTGGGGGTGGAATTTTTTTTCTTGAGTGGCTTGCTGGGCTTGGCATGGCACGGAGTTTTCTTAGTTCTAATGGCTTTTCTACAATGTAAATAGTTACCATGTTAATTCTGCATCTGAAGAATAAAGACCCTTCTTTTGAAGAGAATTTGGTCTCTGATCTGGTTCATGGAATGCCAGAAGGCTGCAGCAAGTTACAGATCCAGAGAGGTATGTGTGGAATTTGGGTGTGATGTGATTGTAATGCAGCAGAGTTCAGGAACCAGCTTCCTTCACCAGCCATTTCCATGCTACTTCCATGAAGACGCATTTTGTAGATCCAAAGTAAAGCTTTATTGTTCCATAAAGAAAACAAGAAAAGAAAATATACAAACCATCCTGCTGATGGCAAAAACCTATAGGATCACATCTTGTAGATGTTGTTGTAGAAATTACAGCAATAGAAAAGGTTACAGTTTCAGGTTTACAGATCCAGATGTAGTTCAAACGAACACATTGCAAGCATATATAAACAAAGTGAACAAAGAAAACTCTTGGCCCTTCCCATACGCCACCTTATGATGATTGGATGATGTGCTGTAAACCAGCCTCTAGCTGTGTGTCATCCCCATGTGACCTAATTCCCATGAGCTCATATGTTTATCTGTTAAATATCTGTTCTCAGGCTCAAAGTGTTTTTTATTATTCTGTACTGTGGGCACATGTTTTGGCTTCAAAACACTTGTTAGCCAAGTCCTCTTTGTTTTTCAGTAGACACTGTTCCCATAAGAAATTTTCACACACGCATCTCTACATTTCCACTTTGACTATATATCCCATCCAGATTCCAAGCTGGTGAAAGGCAGTCCTGCATACTACTCTGCACACTTTCTAACCATAAATCAACAGTACATTGGCTGCTTGGTCTCTGTAGTTGCCTCACATATTAATATTTTAATCATTTCCTATTTATTGCCCAGCAGGTGTTAGGTGCTGGCTTTCTCACAGAGAAAGAGCTGATATCTTGCATATCCGTTAAGTAGAAATCCTGAGACTGAAGCCCCCAGTGGAACTGTTCCCCCCCCCCCCCCGCAACATCTCTGTCCACAAAGTCAACATGGGTCTGATGGATCAGTTCCTCATGGGCTGCCTCAACAATAATGGTGTTAAGGAGAAGATGCTAGAAAAGGTATCTGCATTGTTCCTCTGGCATGCACTTTCCAATCCCTTTGATGCTGGGAGCTTGGACAAGAGTTTCTGCTGACAGATTCTGCTGGCAGACAGGACAAATGATTGGAAACACAGGGAACACTGGGCCTCCATATCCTAACTGCATCACCAGGGTTGTTTTTTTTAACAGGATCTTATGGCTGAAAGACTTCAAGCGGTCAGCATTTATAGTTAAGGACTCTGATTTGTGCAATGATGAATACAGATGTTGTTTTAACACAGAGTAATATGAAAACATTTCATATTTGGCCAGGTTAATGTAATGCAAAGCTTTGCCTCCTTGCTGTAAATCAGGGTGAAAACACATATTAACTCTAAATTTAAAAATCTTTAACATAGATTACAATTTAGCCATGTGGTGCATTTAACAATGCCTACCTTTCTTCTGCAGATTTCTTCTAGCTCTAATGAAAGCCAGAATATCAGCATCAGTTTGACGGTCTCCTGTGAATGGGATGGATGAACGTGGACTTGGAGAAATCCTGCAATGACCAAGTATATTCAGGCTTTCAGATGAGTTATCTGCTTCTTTGATTTCATCTTCATTTTTTCATGAAGGGCTGTATGTTGAACTTCCCATCCCCTGAATATTACCCTGAGTTACCCACCAGGTGAAGTGCTACACAACCTCTATTTATTTCAGCTAGGCTTATGAAGGGCTCTTGGACAAACTTCACTAAAATGCATGGAGATTACAAACCAGCAGTGCTTGGTGGATTACACTCTGTGTTCGTAAGAATCAGCATAATTTCAGGAGAACTACACATAAAACTTATAGATTGTTATTTGTTTTAAAATGAACATAACATCACTTCATTTTCTTAAACATATTCTAAGAAGAAAATCAATTTGCTATTCAATAAGGGCAGATATTTGAGAAAGTGCAATTTCCTAGCAGTGGTTTATTTATCTATTTATATTTAAAAGATGTACAGTCTTTTAGCAAAGCTTCCACTGGCTTCTATGATTACATTAACATGGAGAATACAATCTAGATTGCTTGAAGCAAAGGAATAACCACTACATGCTCCCTGTGAAAAAGCAATTGATAGGCTTATTAGCTAGTCTTGGGAATGTGAGAATCTCCTGTAAGCACGTCATTGAAATAGAATTTTGTTTGATTGTATGTATGACTGTTTGTTTTAATGTTTTAATGTAAGTATATGTTTGAATGTTTGTTTTAATAAAATAAAATGGGAAAAAATATCTATGCAGAAGACATTCAAAGAAAGAGAAATTTAATTTTCCCAGTCTCAAAGGTGCTACACGATTTTTTAAAATAATGATTTCACTGAGGGTTTTTTTCTGAATCCCACCTCAACTTTTTTCCTGTACCTGTTTTGTGCTGGCCTGCAATATATTTTAAAATTTCCCCCCATTTACATGTTTCTTTGCATTCCCCCCCCCCCCCCCAAATAATGACCATTTTAGCTGTTTGATCTGAAAAATGGTTTTGTGCGCATTTTTTTCTTTGGGGGAAAAAAACTGTAAGACTTGCAAATGTGCAAATGCTCAAGCTGAGGTACACATTTCCTTATACCAACTCACAGAAGATGTGAAACATGCAACTTTGAAAATATAGAGTCCAATAAAATTTCTTTCTATCCTTGGCTGTGTCACAGAGCTGTTACAAGGAAGAGTTACAAAGCACATTGCACATGAATGCCTCAAGGCAAAGAAGCTGTATGTATTCATGGATAGCAACTGCATGTGCATCAGGATTTTTCTTTGATTTTTTTTTCCAGCACAGCAATTCTGGTAGCTTCAAATGCAAGCTATTGTAAGAGTCAAACTACTTGTTACATTAAGGCCCTTTTTCTTTTTAATGTGCTTAACAAAAGGTATTCTCAGTTTGAAGAAAAAGCAGTCTTTTTCCAGTCTTTAATACATGGAAACATGTTTGAAGAAAAAGCAGCCATATGGGACTCTAATCAAGATCAGGAGACCTTTACATGGTTTCACTCAACTCTTCTTGATAGTTCCCATATTTCCTCTTCTTGATAGTTCCCAATTTTCCTCTTCTTGATAGTTCCCAATTCTGCTCTTCATAGTTATCTGTCCCTGAATAAGAGCACATTCAATAAAAGAGCATGTCGAGGGCAAATAGCCAAAAAGATATGAAGGGGCAATTTGGAAAATGATGAAAGGATGAAATCTCTTACTTCTCTTCCACAATGTCTGTGATTTAGTTCAGTTTAATTTTACTGTTTTAAAATATTTACATTCCCACCTTCCTCAAGGTTCCTCAAGTTTAAGCATAAAATGAATTCCATAAAACTTATTTAAAACAAGAATTATACTTAGGTAAAGCAGTAGGATAACCAACTCATCAAATGCCCATCCAAATAACCCATGTTAATTTGGCATCTAAAGGACAGCAAACAAGATGTCATGTAAATGGTCCTGGGAGGTCATTCTACAATTAGGATATCTTCATCAGAGAAGGTGCTACCTCAGGTCACCATCCACCTGACCTCTGAAATGCTAACCTTCTGGAAACATAAAGCAAGCTAATATATTTCATTTCTTGTTTGGCTCTTTATTTCCTTTTCAAAAATGTATAAGTAGAAAAGTTTCAGGGTTCACATAGTGTATTCTTCAGTGTCCATGCTGTTTGGAGTTGATAGGAAATCTGAGTGAGAATACCATGGAAAAAAGCAGAGAATATCTTCCACTGAAGGACTCTACTGAAAATGGAAATCTCTGGCTGACTGGAGAGCATTCTGAGATTATCTGCTCAAAACTTTGGGGTTGCTCCCAAACTCAAGGTTATGAACACTAAAACACATGATCAGATAGAAAAATGATGAGAGAAGATGCAAAGCTGACACATTAAATACAGCCCTTTTCATTAATTAGACTTCTCAGGTTTAAAGAAAATGTATTCATTTTACTGATTTAGTATTAGGGCTGCAGATAATGGCCTCATGCCTAAGAGCTGTCCAAGGTTCATACACAAGAGCTTAGGATATTAAATGGAAACTCTGAAGAGATAAACTAGGAGCATTCAACTGAACACACATTACTGTTGTTAATTGCCATCAAGTTGCCTTCAACTTATGGCAACCTTATGAATGACAGACCTCTAAGTCATCCTGTTATCAACAGTCCTCTCCTCTTCAAATATTTTTTGGACACAAGGAACTAATTTCTAATAAAGGCTTAATTGTATTTACTGAATTCTAAAAATAATTTATTTTATACCTTGATGTAGAAGGTGAGTTGCTGAGTCTGCTTATACTGCTTTTCAAAGAAGACTCTTCATTGAAGCTGGCTCTACTGTTATTTGGAACTCTGGAGGAGCAGAAGAAGATCTGTTTCATTTCAGATGGCTATACCCCCCCAGCTTCAAAATGTACTGACTGTAAAGCTGCACACAGGTTAGGGAGGTCTGCCTCTTGGTGAGTGAAGGCAGTATTCCAGTCTTTAATACATGGAAACATTTAAATTAATTTAAATCCAAGTGATTTCTACATTATGAATGTTAAAGTTAGTACATATTATTTTTAATATGAATTGGCTTTATATTTTCTTTTAATTTGTTGTTATTTCCCGCCATCTCAATCTACAAGGAGACGCAGGAAAGAAACAAGTATAACAGAATGATGTTTTGTCTTTAACAAACTAAATAACTCATAGATGCAAATCCCTAGGCTTCACAGTAAGTATGTCAAGTTTCAGGTGTCTAGGTTTTATGTTCTTGAATGTATTTCTTTAATTTATTTATATCCCACCTTTCTCCTGATAAAGGGACTGAAGGTGGCTAACAACAAATTTAAAACGGTGCAAGTTAAAAATAGTACAAAAGCATTAAAATGTAGATTTGTTGTTTTTGTGTATCTTCAAGTCATTTCCAGCTTAGGGTTACTCCAAGGTGACCTTACTTTGTACATGTATATATGTATGCATGATTGTGTATGTATCATTGGGTTTTCTTGGCATGTTTATTCAAAGGGGGTTTGCCATTGATATCCAGGCTGAAAGAGTGTGAGTTGCCCAAGGATACCCAGTGGGCTTCTATGATTGAGATTCCAGCCTTGCTCTCTAGGGCCATAGTCCAGTTCTCAAGCCAATACAAAACACTGGCTCTCACAAAAATTAAAAAAACAATTACTTTTAAAAAGTTAAAAACATTACACATTAAAAATGCAAATGCATTAAAAACTCTATATTGTTTTTACTCTATATATATAGAGTAAAAAAATATATATATATATTTTTTACCAAAAGATAGTTTGGTAGTGCTGATCTAGGAGAATGTCATATATCATTTCATAGAAAATAGTGTTTATATTACACTACTATTTTTGAAATCAGTATATGACTAGGAATTGTACTGTTTCTGAAGTGCTATTCCCAGGTGCCCAGAAACATATCTTTGCCTGAGGGACATTAGAACAACGGATAACCCACTGGGTTTCCAAAAAAACAACAACAACCCCAATAAACATTCACAGTTCTGTTAGCAAGTTAGAATTTTGGTAATATGAGCATTCTATGATTTTATAGTATAATCACATTTCCAGAGTAAAGGTATAATTTGCCTACATGAGTTTTTAAATTATTTTAACTTGAAAATATATACAACAATTGTGATCCTAACACTGGATTTTTTTACTATGACATGAACTTTTTACTATGACATGAACCTACTTCTAACTATATGCAATAAACACTATTGAGAAAAATGAAGACAGTGATTGCATACAATTGTATATTGGTAGATGAACACATAACAAACACAACCAGCATTTTCCATCTTGGCTATCAATAATATAAAATCTCTTAGTTCTCCTTCATGACTCTATAATGCACTTTATCACCTCATTTTAGCTAGCATTGCACACACAATTCCATAAAAATGCTAATTGTTGGATCAGTAATGGATGCATAGTGGTGAATTTAAATGTTCATCCTTATCCTCATTCAACATTGAAATAGATTTTTAAAGAAGTCTGACTATCTAGAAATGGGTTCAGACAAGAATAATTTTGACTAACACATACAGTATTCTCAGATGAAGCTGTGTTAGTCTGGAAAATCAGCAAGCAAAGGGATCTTGTAGCACCTTTGAGACTAATTGAAAGAAATAAGTTGGTAGCATGATTTTTCGTAGACTTCAGTTTGCTTCCTCAGATCCATGGGATTCCTTGTCCCCCAACTTAAATCTGAACATCACCTCATCTCCACACCCACAAAGTTTTACATTTCTATGGACATTTTCACACACAGCCTGCTTATATAGGTTTACTGGGTCTGTCCATGGACTCTCCACTCCACCCCATGCATCTAAGGAAGTAGACTCATGTCTACAAAAGCTCATGTTACCAATTTCCCTCTTTAAGTTAGTCTCAAAGGTGCTACAAGATCCCTTTGCATACCTTATTCTTGTACTAATAATTTCAGTGACCATAAAGAGAGAGTTGGAGTTATGGAGATACAATTTTCTCCACTGCATATTTAAAGTATACTTAATTTCCAAAGAATCTATATCCGTGAAATAAATAATTAACAACATAGACAGTATTAAAGTGAATAAAATGCAAAGACACCATAAGCCTGTTCAAAAGAAAGGTGTCTTGCCCAGTTTCTTCAAAATCTGTAAATCAAGATTCTTCTAAAAGTGTGTAGTGACAGGTTCTTTGGTTCTACAGATATGAAACAATAGTATACACTTTAGAACTGTGTTAAAACTGATTGCAATTCTCCAACATCTGGACTGACCGATCATTATTTGTGTCATTATTTCAAGCATTCTGTTGGAGCCTTGTCATCATAATGTATTGTGAGTCAAAGTTTAACCACCAGATGGCAAGCTTGGGATGTTCTTGCTTTTTAAAAACTAGTTTAAATTAATTCACTTTGGTTTCTAGACATAGTTCTGGCAAAAAAAAAAAAAAAAGGTTGAGGAGTGGAAAATAGCATTATTTAATAGTGTCACAACAGCAAAGAAAATATCTCAGGAACACATCATTTGAATCTACCTAGCTAGAAATGCAGAAATAAGGCAAAGTCCCTCGACCCTGTCATGTAGAGTTGAACAATTTTCTCAAGTTCATGGGCTGCATGTGCTTTCTATTGAACCTGGGGATAACGCCCTATCTAATTTTTTTAAAAGTTTACCCATGCATACTCTACAATGGCAAGTTTACTACATTTTGTGGGAAGGTGTTTGGCCTGATCTAGGAGAAACCCTTTTCCCGAACAGCAGATGATACAATAACCTATTCTGAAAAAAAAGCTCTCCTTAGACTAAAAGAATGTTCAATTCAACATAAGGATGGAGCCCTGATGGTACAGTGGTTTAAATGCCGGTACTGCAGCCACAACATTGTGATTAAGAACCTGAAGGGCTCCAGTTTGACTCAGCCTTCCATCCTTTCGTAGGTAGATAAAATGAGTACCCAGCTTGTTGGCGGCAATTAGTCACACAGTGTAAACTGCTTAGAGCATGCTCAGTTCATTATGAATCAGTATAGAAATGTAAAGTGCTATTGCTAAAGTGCTAAAAGGAGTTAGCCTCCCCATGGCAAAGGCCCACCATGCCCTCCAGGGAGGGTGGAGGCCTCTAAAAGGTTTTTATTTTAAAAAAATAGGGGTGCAGGTTGCAGACCCCCAGGCCATGTTGCCCACTCTTGCTGTAATTTCTGTGGCAGAGTACAAAATGTCTCCTATAAACCATCTATATATTCTCACTGCATTCTGCATGAGTCTGGAGTGCTGCATTCAGTTCTGGGCACCTCATTTTAGGAAGGATATACAAAAATTGGAACCTGTTTACAGAACGGCAACAAGTATGATAAGAGGTATGAAAAACAAAACATATGAGGAAAAGTTGAGGGAGTTGGATGTGTTCAGCTTGATGAAGAGAAGACAGAGCGGTGACATGCTTGCGTATGTATGTGTCTTCAAGTCACCTGTCAACTTATGGCGACCTCATGAATTTCCTGTTTTCTTAGGCAAGGAATATTCAGATACGGTTTTGCCAGTTTCTTCCTCTGATATATAGCCTTGCCTTCTTTAAATATCTAAAGAACTCTCACAGAAAAGAGAGTGCAGGTTAGTTCTTTACTGCCCTTGAGAGGGTAGGACCAGATTTTATGTTTTTAAATTATAGGAGGGTAGATTATGACTGAACATTAGAAGAACTTCTTCACAGTAAGAGCTGCTTGACAATGGAATCAATTACCTAGAGAGGTGGCAGGGTCTCTTTTTCTGGACCTTTTTCAAAAAGAGGTTAAATAGCTACCTAACTTTGGTGGTAATGAATGTCTGGAACTGGTTTGATGGCCCCCTTTTAAAAAGCATATCTACCTCTTGGGATAATGTGGTAGAAGGGGGTATAGGTCTTATGATGCCTGTAGAGGAATACTCTTCAAACTTGATAGCCCAGCCTCTTTTGATGATATCGAGGACCCAGGAGTCTGAAGTGGTGGACGCCCAAGTACAGTGATATTTCTTGAGCCAATCATAGAATGGAAGCAGTAGCATTGGTGAAACAGTGGAGTTATGATGGCGGCCAGTGAAAGCCTCGGCATTGGTGATACAATGGCTGTGGAACTGTTGCTCAAAGAAAAATAAAAGATGGCACTTGGACATCTTGCCTTGTCATTTTTTTAGACTGGCCAGACTAGTATGTTGAAGTGGAGCAAACTTGCTTCTGACTAGCAGTGTATGGCAGCAGGAGCTTATGACGGCATTGAGACCTTGCTGGTACCATGAGTGTCTGGGTCTGGAGGTTGTCTGGACAAGAGGATTGAAGCTGTACTTCTTGACCATTGACCTCATAATAATAATAATAATAATAATAATAATAATAATTTATACCCTGCCCCTCTGTCAAGGGCGGCTTACAACAATTAAAATTCCATACAAAATCACCTATCTCAAAATATCTAAAATCCCAGAACCCATCCCCCCTTAAAAAAGTATTAAACCAGATATCTATTAAAACAACTTAAAATAAACATCAAAATAAAAAACAACAACTAGAACAAACAGTAAACAAACAAAGGCAGTGACAACAGAAAAAGAGAAAGGTAGAAATGAGTAGACTCCCGAGGCCAGGAAATCTAGTCAGGAAAGGCCTGCCAAAAGAGATCTGTCTTCACAGTCTTTCTGAAGCTGCTTAAGCTCATAATCTGATAGATCTCGTCAGGCAGGCTGTTACATAGTCTGGGAGCAGTTACCAAAAAGACCCTCTGGGAGATTGCAGACAGCCTAGTTTTCATTGGCTGTAGCATATTCCTCCCATAGGACCGGAGTGCACGGGGAGGATTGTATGGGAGGAGGTGGTCCCGAAGATAGGTTGGACCCAAGCCATTTAGGGCTTTAAAGGTCATAACCCACACCTTATACTGGGCCTGGAAACTAATAGGCAGCCAGTGGAGAGACTTCAATACCGGTGTTATGTGACCACTCTAGCTGCCATGTTCTGTACCAACTGAAGTTTCCGGACCAAGCACGAGGGTAGCCCCATGTAGAGTGCATTACAGAAGTCCAGACAAAAGGTCTGCACCACAGTCTCAAGGTCCCTTACTTCCAGGAAACGGCGCAGCTGGCATATCAGCTGAAGCTGATAACAGGTGCTCCTGACCATCGCATTTACCTGATCAGTCATCAGGAGCGACGAACCCAGGAGCACCCCCAGACTGTGAACACAGTCCTTCACGGAGAGTGTGACCCCGTCCAGGACTGGAGGTTGCAACCCAATTCCTGGTTTCGGGGCCGCTACTGTGAGCACCTCCGCTTTGTCTGGATTCAACTTCAATCTGTTTTTCCTCATCTAGTTCATTACTGCCTTAAGACAGTCATTGAGAGGAGAGACACCATCGGGAGCCAAGGCCAATGATTGAGACAAGGAGAAATAGATCTGGGTGTTATCAGCGTACTGATAACACCCAGCCCCATGTCTCCAGATAATCTCACCCAGCGGCTTCATATATATGTTAAACAGCATCGGGGACAGAATGGCACCTTGAGGGACACCACAAGTGAGGCCTTTTTTTGCAGAGCAACTGTCCTCGAGCTGCACCTTCTGGGATCAACCCGAGAGGAAGGAACAGAACCACTGCAACGCAGTGCCTCTAATTCCCAAACCTATCCAACAGAATGTATGATCTATCGTATCAAAAGCCGCTGAGAGGTCTAAGAACACCAACAGGGTCACGCTACCCCTTTCGATGCTCAGATGAAGGTCATCGGTCAAGGCAACCATGGCAGTCTCAACTCCAAATCCCATCCTAAAGCCCGTTTGAAATGGATCTAGATAATCGGTTTCATCCAAGACAGCTTGGAATTGAAGAGCAACCGCCCTCTCGATCACCTTGCTCAGAAAAGGTAACATGGACACTGGCCTATAGATGTTCATATCCAAGGGGTCCAGGGAAGTTTTTTCAGAAGCGGCCTGACCGCTGCTTCCTTTAAACAAGATGGAACAAGACCTTCCCTGAGAGATGCATTGATGATGTCTCCAAGGAACAATCTCAAGGCACCCACGAAGGGCAAGGATCAAGAGGGCAAGTCGTCTTCCTCACACTACCAAGGAGCTTGTCCACGTCCTCAGTACTCACAGATTGAAAATGATCCAGTGAAATTACATCAGTGGAGCTGCTGGACACCTTGTCTATTGATTCTGTTATCAAACTGGCATCCAAGTCAGCTCTTATCTGAGAGATTTTATCTGCAAAGAAGTTGTTAAACGCGTCACAGCAGGCCGCTGTTGGCTTAAGTAATGGGTTCTGTGCAGGTGGAACCTGCATCAGTTCCCTTACCATCCTAAACAGCTCTGCAGGATGGGACTCTGCAGACGCAATACGTGCAGAGGAGAAAGATTTCTGCGCTACATGTATTGCCTCTCAACAGGAACAAAGAAAGTTCCTATGACGAGTCTTGTCAGATAAGAGCCAAGTTTTCCACCAGGTGTGCTCTAGTCGTTGTCCAACCCGCTTCAATTTCCTAAGCTCTTCTGTGTATCATGGCTTATGGTTTAAAGCAGGCTGGAAAGGACGCTTGGGAGCGATCGTGTCGATAGCCTTGGTAAGGTCGACCAAATGGAAAGAAATGGTTCCTCACAATACAGCTGCAGCAGTGGACAAAAAGGAACTAGTGGTTTCAGCAGGTAGCCCTTTGTATAGGGCTGCTGGAGGTGAGTGAGGCTACCGCCAAACACACAACTTTCGAGAAGATTCTGAATGTTGATTTGTGGAGGTACAAAATAACCCATTTGTGTGAGGCACAGAGACCATGAAGAAGAATGAGCTTTTACACTACTATACTGCAGGATTAAATTCCAGTATACTGTTGGAAGCAATGTTCCTTTAAGATGGTTATGAAAATATTCTGTATGGCTTAAGCGGCTGAGATTACTAAATCACAGCACTTGAAATGATGCAAAGACTTAAAATAGGAATTGCATCATGTTAAATAGCACCAGGTGACAACCATTAAGATGACACTCCATATAACTGCAAATGTGGGTTGAAGATAGTAGATTGTTGAGGAGTGTGGGTTGATGGTTGAAGAGTATTGGAGTTGGTGGTTTGTTTGAACACAGACGAAAGAAGTTGATGAGAGTCAAGAGAAGAGTGTTTGTAAATATCTTGTATATACTGCAACGACTGGCAGTAAAGAACCTCCAAGGATTTGGAAGAAATCAACTGTGTCTGAGAGTTATTCAAGTGTGGTCAGTGCATTGCCAAATACTGAAATCTGAACTGGTACTTCTGCGCTCTGCTATTGCTAGCTACTGTTGAGGATAATCTCCTCAGACAGTGCTGATAGTTGGCATCTCTGGTGGGCCTAGTGTTTAATTTTTGTTACTGCACCTCAAGCAGAATTGAAGAGAGCCAACATATATGAAAATAGATTTGTAGAATGACCAGATTACAGCCATCCATTTATATCCTTAATTCACAACAAACATTGAAACTCCAAGTCTTGAAAGGTGTATAAGGATTAAGCACCACATATAGAATAGCTTGGACAGAATACCTATAATGCCTGGATAGGTATAGTATTCTGATTATTGTGTTTGTGATAAATTCTTATGGTTACCACAACAGCTCTAGAAAATGTTAGCAAATCTGTAAATCAATATGAAAGTTTTCTATATTGTTTCTTACAAATGACATTTAGTTATAGTGACTCACATTAACTGCTACATACCATGTAATTCTGGTCAACTTTCACCAGTTCTGTTGGCTGACTTATGGGAAAAGGTAGTTAAGATTCTTTTTTTCTGAGTAAATTACCAGTTTGTTCTGAGTGGATTTAATAACAAAGAGCTTTTTGTGCTCCAGGGCCATGGAGCTAAAGGAAAATATAAACCCAAAAGGGCTCATCCTATGTAGTTACAGGAATTAATAAATAAAGTTACTGTGTCATTCAGGTTCAGTGAAATCCTTGGGAAGTAAGCTTTTCTTTAAAAAAATCTATTCTTACATATAAGTAACTAGAAACATTGACTTTAAAATGTTAATGCCTCAAACAGGCTACAAGGGACAAGAATAAATTTTCAGCACAGTGGGATATAAAGTTTACTGTTCCCTCTCACAATGTCAAGAGCTCCATTACAAATATTTTACCCATCACATTATAGCTGCATAAAATGGATTTAACAGGCTTAATGCACAATAGCAGTAAAGTGCCTTAAATATATATTTTAAAAGTTCTACACAGAACTGAAAAGGGTCATTACAAGTGTAATGCCATACATGATATTAGATATATGTAAATAAAAGTACAACCTCACAGACTCATTTACACAGAATATCACATTTCATTCATGTGCCTAGCTTTATATCTTCTATATTGGTCATAATAATAACTTCTATCCTACCTGATAACCTAGCAACCAAGAGTGAGGACCAAAGTCAACAATGGAGGAACCTACTTATGTATATCTTTGCCATCAGTTGTCAAAGATGACTGAAATTATAATTATGAAAAAAATATGTGGTCTCTAATAGACAGTCCATGCAGTTATCATATCAAAAACAGACACACAAGAATGGGACAAACTCCAGAAGAAATAATGTCTACTAGTTTTGATCCTATTTTTACTTGTCTACTTAGGAACTCCTGTATGCACACTGAGCTCATTCATGGGAATTTTTTTCCATATTTACTCCAACATAAGCAGCCACTTTCGATTCAAGAACACTGTCAAGAGTAAACTCCATATGTTCATTAGACTCTTGTGAATTTGCTTGTGTATGTTCTGAGACATTGCTGATCTGAAACATAGGGCCACAGCAGACAGGTGTGAAAGAGTGGCCTGAGCCCTCTCTGGCTGCAAGTGGTTCAGGACTGCACTGACTGCATGGCCTGCTCCCAAAGCAGGCTGTGGCCATAGGACCCAACTCGCGCTGCCAGGAGCCAGGTTATCCTGGCTTCTTTTTGCTCCAGTCCACAGGAACGGAGTGTGGCTTTGTTTGAATGCTACACCTCCAAAGCAGCCAGAAGCCACTTCATTTGGTCTGTCTCTTCCAGGCCATAGATATTAAAATTTATGGGAGTTGGTGGATAGACATCAATAGAGAAGTTAAAGTTCTTTGCAGTGTGACAAATGGTAAAATCTTATCAAGTACTAATCCCTTTGATGATATGGGCTGGCTAAGCATGTGTTCTTATGTTCTTACTGTTCTCAAGGATGGAAGGAGTAGGATGATAGTGTGACAATAAACATGATTTTAAAAAACTGACATAAATAATACGTAGGGGGATGAGATGGTTTGCCAGCTTGTATTTGTGATATGTATGTAAATAGAGCACATATAATTTGACTATAGCATTTAATACAGATAGGCTAGAATTTTTATTCAAAATATTGACCCAAAAAACTTGGGTCAACTTATCCATGGGTGAATGTAAGTACTGTACTTTAACTCTTATTAAAAAAACAACAATAACCATTCCCTTCTCTGAATAGAGTGGCAAAAGACAAGAGCTTAGTCTGTCCTGGGAGAACCCAAAAAGAAACTCTGACCTCTTCTACTCTCTCCACTGTGTCATTATTTCTGGCCTTTCCTTCTGGTAGGAAAATATGGCAGTAGTTTTCTCCTTATCCATCCAGCCTTTGGGGTAAGCACAAACATTTATACCTGCTGGAATTTTTTAGTTCCTTGGCATCTTTTTCATTTGCTTCATCCTTTACATCAATTGTTACATGCCCCTAGGTTTTACCCTTGATTTATCCATGGGCCATATCAAAATACATAATTTTGGCCCCAAAGCTGGCCCTCAATGTATATATGAGGTCAACTTATAGTTGAGTATATATAGTAGTTACTTTAAATCAATTCAGATTTTGAAAGCCAGAGAAATTAAATCCTTGGGTAAAGAACTGTCACTAGAAGACAGAGTTGAATCATTGTTTCAGAATGCAAGTCTAGTGAGTAGAATATGCAGGGGGAATAGATTATAGGTGAACATTAGAAAAAATATTCTACCTTAAGAGTAATCAACAGTGAAACTTACTTGGGAGATGATAGATTCTGCACTGGAGGTATTTAAGCATAAGCTGGATCGCCCTCAGAATGCCAAAGTTGTATACTGCCTTGTAAATTCTATACTGACTAGATGATCTAGAAGGGTATAGTTTCTATCCCACCAATATTGTAGATTAATATTTCACAAACTCTGAAATATTAGAGAACCATTAACCATTAAAAACTATTAAAAAGTAATTTACAGATCACACATTTGGAAAAAAAAATCTTACCTGGTAGCAGAGGGATGTGGTTGGGCTTCAAGGACAAAGGGAGAAGTCTTTAACACACTGGTTGAATTATGCAAAACTGGCTTTTCTTCCTGGTTCTAAAGATATATTAGATGAAAAAAGACAACAGTAAAAAGTGGAAAACAGTGAATTAATCCCTGCTCAATTAAAGTCCAGTACTGAATGGTTTTGAAATCCTCTTCCACAGTATAATCGTCAACACCACTGTATCTCCTCATAGAATATTGGCAAAGTTAGAAATTTATGACAGAGTGTTGAAAATTAATTTTAAAATGTCAAACTCAGGTTTCATGCTTTTAGAATGGATCAGTAGGCGCTGGTTGACTGGGGTCATTAAGGGGCTGAGAATTTTACACAGGTTAAGATCCAGACAACGAAAATTGCCTAATATATTGGTCAGGAGTTGATGCATGCTAAAATAAGTTGATGGCAAAAACCTAGCACAAATTCTATGTCATATCCAGAAATTTCAACCATATTTTCAGTTACATGTAAAACTGATTTTCAACAGTGAAAATGAAAACACCATAATACCTGCAAATTCCTTGCCTCTGCAGACCACCAAAGTTCAAAGTCTTTTTGCAATTTCACTTTTGCCTTCTCCATAAGTAGCTGCAGGTGTTCAATTTCTATCTTCAGTCCTTTCAGTTGAGTAAACATAGTTTTATAACTGCAGGGGAAAGGGGGGAAGTTCTGTATTCTTCATGATAGAAAATTAATCCTGATGCTTCTTGCAATGACTATTGTCTAGTATTTTCTAGGGCTGCTTTGATCTGCTTGCCCCCATTCTCCAACCCAATTCATGGATAGTAGGCTGGGATGGACTGGTTTGTTGAGTAGTGCCAGGCCAAATAATAATAATAATAATAATAATAATAATAATAATAATAATAATAATAATAATTTATACCTTGCCTTTAGCCATAGCCATCAAGGCGGCTTACATCTAAAATCAATACATAAAACAATTCCTACAATAGGTTACAAAACAATAAACTAACACTATTAATCCCCCCTTAAAAATGAATTAAATACAAGTCTGAGTTAAAAACTAAAGTTAAACAATAAACAAATTAAAAACAACAACTTTCAATAAACTCTCTGGGTAAGGCGCAGATGTAAGAGAATGTCTAACGGGGGGGAGGTTAAGATAAATGAGTAGTTTTATTCTGGGTAGGCCTGCCGGAATAGATCCGTCTTGATGGCTTTTTTAAAGCCATCTAAGTTTGTTATCTGATGGATCTCTTCCGGCAAGGCATTCCAGAGTCTGGGCGCGGTAGCGGAAAATGTCCTCTGGGAGGTTGCCACCAGCCTAGTTTTTGTCGGTTGAAGCAGCTTCCTCCCAGAGGACCTGAGGGCGCGGGGCAGATTATATGGGAGAAGGTGATTCCCTAGGTAAGTTGGACCCAGGCCATGTAAGGCTTTAAAGGTCATCACCAACACCTTATACTGTGTTTGGAAACCAATAGGCAGCCAGTGGAGGGATTTCAGAATAGGTATGATCACTCCTCAATGTTCCGGTGATCAGCCTAGCTGCCATATTTTGTACTAGTTGTAGTTTCCAAGTTAGGTATAAGGGTAGCCCCATGTAGAGTGTATTGCAGAAGTCGAGTCATGAGGTTACCAGTGCATGTACAAATGAGTTCACCAGTTTGGATATGTGCTGGGTTCTCAGTTTAGCAATGGGCAGCAATGCAATGGCTTCTTCCTGCCCCTTAAACTTTTAAATTCTACCACTTTTGATGGCAGGTGGATTCTTTTCCTTATGTTCCCCTCACCTGCTTCTCCTATGGTACATTAATTAAGCCATGTTTCCACACTCCAAGAGTGGGAGAAAGAGTCCTCTGTTACAGTTCCATTCCAGGTTTAATATTATAAACAAGTTTTAATGCATGATATATTTATTATACAGTGCATTAGGCCTTATGATTCAATTTTAAATTGTCAGCACTTTGAGCTATTTTATGCATGAGCTAAAGAGCACAGAACAGGAAGGTTAACCATCACAGTTCCAATTTCCTGTACTTCATCATGTCTGAAGGAAAACGTATTATAGGCTAAATGCTATATTTTGTAAAATGTAAGGCCCTGAAGCCTGTACACTGAAAGAAAGAATGGCAATGTGCACTCTGTCATCATGGTCTTCATAGAGCTGACAGCATACAATGAAGCATACAACCACCTAAGCATCAAGAATAGGTATACATATAAGACACAGTAAGAGAGTCTAGCCAAGAAATAAAAAACACAAAATATGGTAAAATAGTTCTTAATCATACTGAGTCATACATTTTGCAATTAACTGATGGCAGATAGAATAATAGTGACTAGTTAAAGTCTTATGTGACTGGATATGTAGAGACCTTGTATGATGATTGGATGAGTAGTGGTCTTTAGCAAAAGTCCAGTAAAGTTCAAATGGGCGACCTTAACCCAAAAAGTCTATTACAAATCTTGTCTAATTGACTGAGGACAAAAGACCAGTAAAATTTGTTGTTAATTTGCTGTTAAGAGAAGATCAGTAAACAGTTACTTCTAATAGGTAGAGATGAACAGAAAGAAAACAGTATAAATTGAAATAGTTTAAAAGCAAGTGCAAAAAGTTGCAAATGCTTTCACTGCTGTAGCTATGGTTGTTTCTAACAGCTGCACATAAGGATAGGGCCCCATAGGCATAGGAATAGGGGGTAAGATATAACCTATTCAAAAACAATAGATGACACAGGAAAGGAGAGATAATAGCATTCTGTATCAAAGACAAATTCACTTGTATGCATGAGAGTGATCAAAGTGGACCAGGTGAGTGTATTTGGGTAAAAAAAATAATGGAGAAATACAAGTAACATTGTGGTAGTAGTCTACTACAGGGCACCAAATCAAGAAGAGGTGGTGGATGATGCTTTTCAGAAACAAATATCAGAAATCTCAAAGATGCAAGAATTAGTAGTTATGGGGGACTTCAATTACACTGACATATGCTGGGTGGTTAATTCTGCTAAGCATAGGTTAGATACTGCTAAGATACTAGCAGAATAGATACTGGCCATACTTGAACTAGCACCATCGGGCCTAGAATAATAATAAGAGCCCTCCCTCCATTCCATCTGATGTCATCTGGGGGAGAGACACCAGGCCCAGCACCATCAGGCCTAGAAGAAGAAGAAGAATCCTTACTTCTTAAAGGACAGGTGGGATTCGGGATTTTTATGTTCTATTTAGATTGTATTAATATAGCTGTATGGAAATGTTAATGTTGTAAGCCGCCCCGATTGCTCTGCAGAGGGGTGGGATATAAATAAATTATTATTATTATTATTATTATTATTATTATTATTATTTATTATGAACTTCTGGCTGATGCAGATGACTTATGAATAATCAACGTAGACAGTTGGTAACTACATCAAAACCAGAATCTCAACAGACTGCATGACCAACTGTCCTTATGGCCTCCATACTGAAACCTAGAGAGAGACTGGACAAGTGAACTGAAGCTGAACTTCCTCATAGTGAACCACATCTTATGAGTGTGCTCCAGCACTGAGTCAGTCTTCTAATTGAAAAGGCCAGTGTCATTGAATGGAAGATCTTCTATGACTGTTAGGGCTTAGTAAGAAAGACCTGATGATTGAAGACAGGCATGGTGACAGAGAGCTACTATAACACCCAACACCTTGGCCCCAGTGGCATCACTAGGGGTGCGTGGACCATACCAGGTGACATCCTACGGGGGGGGGGGGGTGACACCATTGCTCTTCAAACACCTACCTTTTGGCAGAAATTGGCTGTGGCATTCATCTGCTTCGTTTAAAATGCTTTAAGAGATGGTGGGAGTGGGGTGAAGCTCAGTGGGAGGAGAGAGGGGCCTCAGATTTTTTAAATTTAAAATTCAAAATTTAAAATTTTATTTTTTTAAAAAAATAATTCTTTTAATTGGTTTTTTAAAAAAATATCACATTTTAACCAAATATTCACTATTTATATGTAGATACATTTAGGTTGTGCATATGATATTGTAATGTGAAGGTATAATTTTAATTTTGCTAGTTGTTTATGTCACAACTATTAGCATTACATTCGGTGGTATATGAGAAATATGATTTACAAGTAATATTAGTGCAAAAAAGCATTACTAAAGATTCGGTATGGTGTGAAATGGCAGGAGGTCAGTGGGGGAGGGTTACACCATGAATTACCACACCGGGTGACACCAACCCTAGTGACATGACTGCTTGTCCACACAGTCAGTGATACGTTAAACAGTCATGATCTGATGACCTGCCAACTTGTGTGCCTCTGACTGCAGGAGAGAAGCCACTCTGCGATCTTCATCTACATGCCTGTTTAGGAATGGTGTCATTTTCTCTCAAAAAAGTTGGCTGTAGGCCCCCATACAAACCAAGGAGTTAGAGATCTTGGAGATGAGGGCAGCTAGAGTATAATTTCCTCCCCATTGTATCAAGCTTCTTGTCTTCATTGTCTGCAGGTGTTGATAGCAGATGGTGTGAAGCTCTCAATTGGGCAGCATCAATAATGATGGAATTAGCTTTCTTTCTCACCCTTGATCTTAGCCAACTTTTGGGGGTGCATGTGCCATCTGTGAAGCATTTTGTATGCGCTTTTTGTAAACTTAATTGATTTTGACCATGCCTCCTCCCACGTATTTAACGCGATATTTTCATTAATGTCCTGCATCCATGAAATCATACTTTCTTTGATTGTCTCTTCTTTTAGATCTATGTCTAGTAGCATCTTATGTGTTTTAGATATCATTTCTTTTTCCCCTTTATCAATGATCTTGTCTAGAGCTTTTTTCCAAATGTTGGAAATGTGATCAAAGCAATGCGGATTTAATCCATATGTGGTGGAATTGCAAGATAGCTCAAAAGTTCTGGTTAGAGATCCACAGAAAAAGTACAAGACATATTCCAAATTAATTTTAAAATGAACCCCAAGTTATTGTTAAACATAATAGAAGATATAAAAGGGAAAGTAAAGAAAGAGGAGTTAGGGGTAATACTCTACACATGATAACAGCTGCTCGTATAACTTTTGCTAAACATTGGAAAATGAATTATGAAGACTTAATTGATGATTGGAAAATAAAAGTAAACGATTTGAGAATAATGGATAAACTATCAATGTTATTAGATGGTAAAATAGAACAAAAGTTTTGTGAGAAATGGGAAAAAGTAGAGAAACTATGGAAGTAGAGAGAAACGAGTCTAGAATAAAGGAATAGGATTATAGCTGTTATACCTTCCACCTGCCTGTATACGATTGACCTAACCACGTGAATGATTTTACTCAAGGCCATTAGTAGTTAGTATTAAAGGAAGGACACTTTTTTATTTTATTTTATTTTATTCTTGGCTAACTATCATTTCGATGTAATTAATCTGCTAACGGTCTCTCACATGTAATATGTAACTATTTGCATTCTTTTTAATAAAAAAAAATATTTTAAAAAACGATGGAATTAGGTTTAGGATGTACCCTAGGGGAGGAATTTGAATCATCTACTGTGTAAACAGTCTCTAACTTGCTGAAAGTGGATGGAATGGACAATAATATCACCCAAGACTTCTAGATGACTTGCATGATGTATGGAAGCATCAGTAAAGTCACAGGAGTGGTTCCTTGTGATTGAATCCATTGGAAAACTGAAACCTCGCTCAGAGTGAGTGACTGGACCTTAAGGTCAAGAGATCTGGCCAAGCAGAGCATCTGATTGACAAATCCCTTGATATCATCAGTTGGGGAGGAAGGGCCCATGGCTCCTAACTCAAGCAACTTTCTAGGAGACACGACCACTGTTAGAATATGGATGGGTTATACAGTCAAAGGTGAAATGTAGAGATGTGTGTGTGGAATTTTCCTCATGAGAACAACATCTAGAGAAACAAAGGGCCTTTGCAGACTGCTAGAAATAGTGCAAATTGAGTCCACTTTAAGGGTTAGGGTTAGGGAATCATGGGAACTGTAGTTTATTGTGGCATCAGAGCTCTCTGACAGAGAAGGCTCAATGTCTCAGAAAAAAACAAAACAATTCCCATTATTCCCTAGCCCTAACCCTTAAAGTGGACTCAATTTGCACTATTTCTGGCAGTCTGCAAAGGCCCAAAGTGAATCTAACACCAAATGGCCAAGAAGTCATAAACATGAACTTTCCCAAAGGTACAACTCATAGACACAGATTTTGTTATGGGAAGCAAGAGATATCAAAAAGGTAAACAATACATCGAACATTGTTAGACTTGGGAAAGTAACCACGTGGTGGATGATGGACAGCAAGAGGCTGGGTTAATATACATCATACAAGCATTATCCAATTAGCATAAGGTTAACACCCAGAAGGTGGAGTATGGGAAGGGCCTAGAGAATACTGTGTTTAAGAATGTTTTTAATTCAAGATGTGAGTGTCACCCAGAAGGTGGAGTATGGGAAGGGCCTAGAGAATACTGTGTTTAAGAATGTTTTTAATTCAAGATGTGAGTGTGTGCGTGCCTGGCTGGCAGTGGATTTTTCAACTGCAACAAGTTGGGATCCTATGCTTTTAGGATTGTTAAAGATGTAATCTCTCATGGCTGAACTGGATTAGTTCATCACAATGGATTTTACTTAGTTGTCTTATTTTTCTTTTATATGCATTAATAAAACTATGCTTTTGGACTTTTATAATGTGTCTTCTTGACTGAGGAAGACAGGATCCCGAAGAAGGGAAGCTGAGCCAGTTGGTGGTAAGAGATACAAAGTGGCTGTGGATCACAGCAGCCAGCCTGTCCTGGAGATTCTGCTGGGTGTCAAAGAACATCACTACAACACCCATCATCCACACACTGACAACCATAGAATCAGAGTTGGATCCAGACCCTGACCTTTCTATGATGTCTCAGACATCATAGAAAGATGCACGGTCTAGTTTGCAACAGCAACAATGGAGGTAGAAGGACCGGACTTTTCCTTTATATCAGACATGGTATCCTGGGCTTGAGCTGCCTGGGACATAGCCTGATCTTGAGACATATTACTTAGTAGGATTTTGTTCAACTGATGCTTGCCCCTGTTGAATGGAGACTAGGACCACAGAGTGTGTACTGTCCAAATAGTGTCTCCCTAATCTCAAGTGTTGTGACAAGGAAGCCTAATTTCTATAGTGGCAAGTATAATACCCAGAAGACTTTCACCAGTAGAAAAGCTGATCTCAGAATAGCAGGATTCCCAAGAAGGGAATCTGTTTCTGTAGTAGCCATGGTATCACCAGCTTATAGACAGCTTATGGAGAGGACCAATGGTGTCATCTGCTCCATTAATATCAATACAAAGAGGCTGAATCAGTGTCCGTACCAAAATAGGAACATGACCTGGAACAGTACCAATGTTGATGTTGATATGGAGATGGAAAAGGCTTTTCTTAACCAAGACTTGAACTGGGAGAGAAACTGCGACCCAAATGACAGAAGACTCCTGTATTTCTCTCTCTGAAACACAGTCATCCAATCTTCTGTCCTGGATGGAGATCGTCTCTGCCTCCACAGTATTTTATTTCAGAAAGGCACAACCTCATACAAAACTATCTCCAAAGCAATTCCCTGAAGGGGAGTAGATGGCTCAGTTGCAGACATAGTTTCAGCTGAATGCAAAGAAAAAGGTTGAGGTGAGGAGTGTCCTTCTATCTCTTCTTCTTTGTGTGCTTGTGCTTGTGTCTGCACTTCTACCTTGAGAGCCCTGCCTGGGATTGACAGACGATGAGATGACTTGTCACTGATAGTGTCTGTGGCCTTCTTAGCAGGCATACAGATGGTCTCCACCAAAGTACTAGGCTTTTATTCAGAGGGACCGATATCCATCAGAATTGAGGCCACCTTCTCCATACTTGATGTTGACTTCTTCAAAGCCAAGGATTGATGTTGAGTGCTCACTTCATCTTTCAAAGTTGAATGCTGGAGACAACTCCCAAACTCTTCTGGCTTCAAGGCTTGCTTGTACATAAGAGCTTTAAGATGGCACTGTTGGTTGCATCTGTCCTGCAGCGTGAATGCTGCACAGTGCACACATGAGGCAACGATATGGAACTCACCCAAACACTGAAAGCATCTCAAATGCCAATTTCAACCCAGAATCTCAGTGCCACATTTGACACACGTCTTGAAGCCAGAGTACCGAGAAAGTGCTGAGGGCTAGCGTGGCTAGAAGCCCATGCGGATGATTGATCTTTAGAAGAAGACGTCCAATTCAAGTAAATGAACACTGTTCCTATAAGAAAGCTGCAGTGACAAGTGAAAAGGAATTAGTGGTTTTTGGCAGGAAAACCCTTATATAGGGCTGCCAGAGGGGTTACCACCAAAACTCTCCAAAATGCTATAGAATACTCCAAAGAGGCACTGAGCAGGTGCAGGATAACCCATTTGTGTGAGTCACAGAGATCATGAAGAAGAATTGTGTGCTTCCATGCACCGTGCATGACAAGGGATTGTAAATCAAAATTGACAAGAAGACAGTCAGGAATCACCTAGTAAATGCGTTCAAATCTCTAGGCGTACCTCAGAGTATTGCAGGCACTTGTTAATGAACCACTTGCCATCATATTTGAAAATTTTTGAAGAACAGGTTAACTGCCAGATGACTGGAGAAGGGCAAACAGTCTCTCTATTCAGCAAGGGCAAAAAAGAAGATTCAGGGAACTATAAACCAGTCAGCCTGACCTCAATACCAAGAAAAATATTAGAATGGAGTCTGTTCGCAGGTACCTAGATAACAAGTAGGAATCAGCATGGCGTTGTCTAGAACAAATCCTACCAAACTAATCTTGTATCTTCCTTTGGTTAGATCACTAATTTAATATAGTGGGAATGCTGTAGATGCCATTTATTTGAATTTCAGCAAAACATGTGATACAGTATCTCATGATATTTTGATTAGCAAACTGATTAAATGTGGAATAGATGGGAACATGGTCAAATGGATCCATAACTGGTTGGAAAACTATGTTCAAAGAATCATGATCAATGGCTGCACTTCAATCTGGAGGCAAGTATCGAATGGAATGCTGCAGGGTTCTGCCTTGGGACCAATACTCTTCAATATTTGTATCAATGATGGTGGGTTAGAATCCTTATCAAGTTTGCTGATGATGAAAAACTGGAAGGGATAGCTAACACATTGGAAGATAGGAACAGAATTCCAAAATCCATGATAAACTAGAAAATTTGGCTGAAACGAATAGAATGAAATTCAACAAATAATCTGTGAATGAATTTGCAGATCTCATGTTCATACATCTGAAGGGCCAACTGATACTGCACTGTAGTGCAATGGCTGTAATGAGAAAAATGTAACAGATGCACTCTGCTTTTGTTATATATAAAAACGTATAGATATGTTTGAGGAATTACCGTATTTTTCGCCATATAAGGCGCTCAGGCATATAAGACGCACCCAATTTTAAAGGAAGAAAATCCAGGAAAAAAGGATTCCTCCCTTTAGCCGGAGGCCGGTTGTTCAATGGGCTGGTGCTGGGATCGGAGAACTTCTCCAATCCCAGCACCAGCCCACTGAACTGAGGTCGCGGGGGGAAGGAGGGCTCCTTCCCCCCGCAACCTCAGTCTTTGAATGGGCTGGCGCTGGGATCGAAGCGATCCCAGCACCAGCCCATTGAAAGACTGAGGTTGCGGGGAGAAGGAGCCCTCCTTCCCCCCGCGACCTCAGTCTTTGAATGGGCTGGTGCTGGGATCGAAGCGATCCCAGCGCCAGCCCATTGAAAGACTGAGGCCGCGGGGAGAAGGAGCCCTCCTTCCCCCCGCGGCCTCAGTCTTTGAATCGGCTGGCGCTGGGATCGAAGCGATCCCAGCGCCAGCCCATTGAAAGACTGAGGCCGCGGGGAGAAGGAGCCCTCCTTCCCCCCGCGGCCTCAGTCTTTGAATCGGCTGGCGCTGGGATCGAAGCGATCCCAGCGCCAGCCGATTCCAGCACCAGCCCATTCAAAGACTGAGGCCGCGAGGAGAAGGAGGGCTCCTTCCCCCCGCGGCCTCAGTCTTTCAATGGGCTGGCGCTGGGATCGCTTCCATCTGGGATCGCTTCCATCCCAGCGTCAGCCGATTCAAAGACTGAGGCCACGGGGAGAAGGAGCCCTCCTTTTCCCCGCGGCCTCAGTCTTTCAATGGGCTGGTGCTGGGATCGCTTCGATCCCAGCACCAGCCCATTCAAAGACTGAGGTCGCGGGGGGAAGGAGCCCTCCTTCTCCCCGCGGCCTCGGCACTTCGCCCTATAAGGCGCACTGACTTCCCCACGCACGTTTTGGGGAAGAAAAAGTGCGTGTTATAGGGCGAAAAATACGGTATGTGATTCTCTCTATGGATCCCTGTTTAGAGATGCAGAATTTGTCAAAAGATGAGCATGTTGGTACTTCCGAGAAGGGAAAATTATGAGCTGATTCCACTCATTAGTACTCTACAATGAGGGGAGCTTTCACAATTGAAAATGCTGGTTGGAGGTACCTCTGGCTGGTAGAACTTTCCCTGGATTAAAGGAAAAGTGAAAGGATTGGCCAAGTGGGTCTGGAATCCTTGTGGGTAAACTCCCTTTTGGGGCACTTGAACATAGAATGAGCTAGGAGGGACTGATGGAGCTACATTTACACCCAATGCATGAAAGGTAAATGATCAGATAGTAGGGGTCTGAAGGACACTGAGATGGCAACCTGCTTTCTTAAAAACCCCAATAAAACCTTGGGACTATTAACATGAAAAATTCTGCTGATTAAAGTGGTAGAAAGGAAGTCTCATTAAGCTGTCTTTGTTTTGTTAATGAGAGCTGAGCAAGTGAAGTACCCTACAAGATTACAATTCAGATTCAAAAGACTGGTGTTTGATGTTTTAAAAGGATATAACAAAATATTTAAGATTGTGATTTTATGAATAGATTGGATTTTATGCATTACAAGATTGAACTGAAGTTAGTATGAAGTTTTGAAGTTGGTAAGATTGACTCTAAACAAATTGTGCATGGTGAAATGGAAACAATAGATTCTAATATTGAAAGCATGAATCATGGTGGGAAGAACAATGATGTTCTTCCCACTATGATTCGTGCTTTCAATATTAGAATCTATTGTTTCCATTTCACCATGCACAATTTGTTTACAATGATGTTTATGAAACATATATATATATATAGAGAGAGAGAGAGAGAGAGCAAACAAATTTAAGTGCATTTACTGGAAGGATCAGCCTGTAAAATTGAGGAAATCAAGGCAGAAGAAATCCTGGGTCTTGAATGGGAAATGATAAATCAGGAGTAACAGAAGGGTGAGGCAAATACTGAAAGGATGTTTATGGGGGGGGGAGGGGCAGATGAAAAACCAAAATCAAGTTTTTGGTTTTGGTTTTGATATAAGGGAGGGATTAGCTGGTAAAACTGAAAAAGAGAGAGTTGAAAAGTAGGTGAAAAACTAAAATGCACAATCCCCCAGAATAATTAGAAAATCAACTTGATAAGCAGCTTCATTTATATACCGCTTCATATCGCACTATGGGATGTCTAAGCGGTTTACAACTGTAAGCTCATTGCCCCCCAACAGTTGGGTACTCATTTTAGCGACCTCGGAAGGATGCAGGCCTGAGTCTAGCCTGAGGGAGGGATTAGCTCAGGGGTAGGCAACCTTTCCCCTTTAAGGGCCAAGGAACTTCAACTCCCAGAATCCCAGGAGCTATTGGCCAACATGGGACTATTGGCCAACATGGCTGAGGCTTCTGGGAGCTGAAGTCCCTCGGCCCTTAAAGGGGAAAGGTTGCCTACCCCTGGATTAGCTGGTAAAACTGAAAAGGGAGAGTTGAAAAGTAAGTGAAGAACTGACATGCACAATTCCCCAGAATAATTAGAAAATCAACTTGATACAAGGGAGGGATTGGCTGGTAAAACTGAAAAAGAGAGAGTTGAAAAGTAGGTGAAGAACTGACATGCATGATCCCCCAGAATAATTACTTGCAATGGAATGGAAATGAGTTGATTGCACTAACAAGAGCTGAGAAGGGAGTTGGATAGTTTGGAAGGAGGAAGAATTATGGTTTGAATGGATAAGAAGAAAGGTTTGATTTAAATTTAAAATGAAGAAGCAATTGTAATTGGTTAAAGCTAGGTTAAGAAATCTGGTTACAGGATAAAAAACATTGTGATCTGGATGTGGATATAGTTTTTAAAGGGAGGAAAAAGACAGAATTTTATAAAATGAAAATTAATAAAAATATAGAAAATGGATTAGAAATAAGGATGTTTTACTATAGCTAATAGGTTTAAAGTTTACAGTGATTCTTATTTTAGTAGCACTGTATTTTCCGGCGTATAAGACGACCCACGTATAAGACGACCCCCCCCCCATTTTTTCCAGTCAAAATATAGAGTTTTAGAACCTCTATCCTCATTATCCCTATATCCGGCATATAAGACGACCCCCCCACTTTAGCCACAGATTTTGCAGGTAAAAAAGTAGTCTTATACGCAGGAAAATAAGGTAATAGTTTTATTAGTAAAGAGGGGGAAATGGACAGGTTGTTTACCTGTAACAGTATTTCTTCGAGTGGTCATCTGCGAATTCACACAAATGGGTTACATCTACGCCTGCGCAGCTAGCTCGGAAAGTTCTGGTATCACTGGGCAAATTTCCAACTGCAGCTTTTTGGTGGTAGCTACGTCCTCCTCTATAAGGCCCCTGGCATTCCCGCTCTTTCCTCAGTTCCAGAACATACACCACCAAGCAGTGACAGCGAGAATTTTAAGTAATGAGCAGGACACAACTGAGGGGAGGATGGGTGGGATTTGTATGAATTCGCAGATGACCACTAGAAGAAATACTGTTACAGGTAAGCAATCTGTCCTCCTTCTTTGTGGTCTCTGTGAATCACACAAATGGGTTATTCAGACTGACAAGCTTCGGTCAGTGGAGGAGGGAGTGTCCTGACACAATCTTGTAATTTCAAACAGGATAACATTTATTAACAACAGTAAACTGTAAACCTCAAATGCACTCAGGTCATTTGTGCTAGAGTCAATTATGCAATAAGACAGTGCAATTAGCATGGTATAAAGCAGTGCAATTAGTCAGTGCAAACCAGAAAGTAACACTGCCCTCTCAAAAGAGGCTTCCTGTCTGGCCCTTGTGTCCAGCCTACAGTGCTTAACAAAAGTCATTGGCTGTGACCGGACCGCAGCCTTGCAAACCTCCTCTAGAGGCACTCCAGTCAAAAATGCAGAGGATGCAGCTACTGCCCTGGTTGAATGTGTGCGCACCCGGCCCGATGAGATTTTGCCTGCTAACTCATAACAAAGATGAATGGTCGATGATACCCATGTGGATAGTCTCTGGGATGTCACAGGCAGCCATTTCTTGGCCTCCGAGTAACATACAAAAAGTCTCTCAGAGCTCCTCAAACCCGATGTTCTTTCCAAGTAGAACGCCAAGGCTCTCCGAACGTCTAAAGAGTGCAGTCTACATTCGGTATCAGTAGTCAGGTTGGGGCCAGGGTGGGCAACACATCCCCAAGGCACACAACTCGCCCACACACCGGGCAGAAGTGATGGCCACTAAGAAAGCTGTCTTCCAGGTCAGCAATCTTAAGTCTGTGGTGGCCAAAGGTTCAAATGGTTTGGTGGAGAGATAAGAGAGCACCGAGTCTAGGCTCCAAGCCAAGGTCGGTACCGAGGATGGAGGATGTAGGTTGTTCAGTCCCTTGAGGAATCTCTTTACCAAGGGGCCGCAAAGAAAGATGGTTTGCCTTGAAGCTTGTAGTGTGAACAGATGGCAGAAAGGTAGCACTTCACAGAGTTAAGGCATAGGCCGGAGTCAGCCAAAGACATTAAGAATTCCAGTACTATCGGTACCGAAGCTCAGGATGGAGGCAAGTTCTTTGCAAACAAAAACTCCAGAAATCTGTTCCACTTAAGTGCATAGGATTTTCTGGTAGAGGGCTTCTGTGCCGCCCGAATCACAGTCTGTACCGAATCAGGCAATGATGTCAAGGATGGACTCTCCAGGTTACAATGGTCCGGGTGTCGAACTCAGCCACCATTCATTGAGAGTAGGTCGGAATGGAATTCGAGATGCTGGTGACACCCTTGAGCAAACTGTAGTAGTGGGGTGAAGCATGGTTGCCTCGGCCACCAAGGAGTGATGAGGATGGCATTCATCCCCTCTGTCCTCATCTTGGCGATGACCTTCGTTATCAGTGGAAATGGTGGGAAAAGGCATCCCAGTGCAGATGTTGCTTGGATCGAGCCACCAACACAATGACCTGGCTACGGCCCTTGGTATCGTTAGCCACTTGGAAGGTCGGTTGCACACGGGATTGAACACAGACAGGAACCAGGACTGAATGGGTCGAAGTCGGAGTCTTGCCCACAGAGTCACAAAGGTGGTCGATGCCAGGTGCCCTAGTGCCGCTTGAACCGTGTGGGTCCTTATACGTCTGTGTTGAAGGCAGTCCCCGATGGCAGCCGACAGGGCTTGGAACCTGTCTTGTGGAAGAAAGGCTTTGCATTCTTCGGAATTGAATATTTCCCCAATGAATTTCACCCACCTGGAAGGGATCAAGTTGGACTTCTCCTTGTTGACCATCAGCCTGAGGAAGTCCAGGAGAGATAGGGCAAAGTGTATGTCCCGCTGAAGCTGTTGGCTGGTTGGAGCCATGAAAAGCCAATCGTCCAGGTAAGAGAAGACCGTGATCCCTTTCCGATTGAGATAGGCTGCGGCTGGGGCCATACACTTCGTGAAGACTCTCGGTGCTGACGACAGGCCAAATGGAAGAACCCTGTACTGGTAGGCATCGGTCCCGACAGTGAAGGCCAGAAATCTCCTGTGATCTCTTCGGATGCTGATGTGAAAGTAAGCGTCCTTGAGATCGATGGTCATGAACCAGTGGCTTCTCTGTAGGAGTGGTAAAATAGAGGCAAGGGTTACCATTCGAAACCATTGGTACTGAATGTGTGAATTAAGATCTCTCAAAATGGGCCTAATGCCAGAGTCCTTTTTAGGAACAGTAAAATAACGAGAGAAAAAACAGTGACGGGCCCAAGAGAGATATACGGGTTCAATGGCACCTTTATCCATCAAGGCACACACTTCATTGAGTAGGGTGTTTGAGGGGCTGATGGACAGAAAGGCTCCGGTGGCTGGGAGCTCCTCGAACTTGAGGGCATAGCCCCTACAAACAATATCTAAGACCCAGGAATCAGAGGTGATTGAGGCCCAGGTGGAATAAAAAGCCTCTAGTCTGTCCCCAAATGGATGATAGCCAAAATGCACTGTCCCACATCATAACCTCCTCTTGCCAGAATCGGAGGCCCTCTTTCCAAAATCTTGTTGGTACCGGGGTTGGTGTTGACACCAGCCCGAGGAGGAGGAAGAGGATTGAAAGGGACGATGCTGACGAGACTGACCTTGAGGTTGAGGTTGGTCTTGTTGCTGAAAGGTTCTCTGGGATAGAACCATGGTCTCTGGCCACCATACCGACACCAGGTACAAATATTCTTAGTGGCAGCCTTCATCCGATATCTGAAATTCAACTTCTCATCCGTCTCTTTGTTGAAGAGGCTGGAGTATCAAAGGGCATGTCCTTGATGGCAGGCTTGGCCTGGAAGGTCAGGTCAGACGACTGAAGCCAGGCATGGCGACGGAGCTGGATAAAATTTTTGCAGCACAATCGGTAGAGTGCCTAGCTGATATTATTTGCTGGGCTCTGAGAGCATGCACTTTCCCTTGGATAGCCATTGCCAAGGCCCTGTTCTCATCAGGAACAGACTGCAGGAGAGGTTCCAGGCACTTCATAAGATGTTGTATGTATGCGCCCATACACGCTGCGTAATTGGCTACTTTAAGATCAAGGATGGCCACAGCATATATCTTCTTCACAACGGCATCCAATTTCTTTCCCTCTCTGTCTGAAGGGGAAGATGATGACCTTGGCATGAAGCTAGACTGGGAGCCGTCGACAATAGCCGAATTCTGTCTAGGATGTTGATGATGGTCCTGAGGAGGAGATACTATATAAATTCCTTGAAGTCGACAGGACCGTGGCAGGAGCTGTCCATGAACACTTCGCAATGTTTTTCAAGGAAGGCAAATATGCGATTGCTGGTGGCATGGGCACCTTCCCGTGAACCCTCTTTTCAATAGGGTCAGCCACCTCATCATGAGACCGGGCCATCTCGATCCCCAATGTGTTGGCCACCCATACTATTTGTTCGGTAAATGACCTTACATCATCTGTGAGGGATGTGGACGCTAAATCAACAAACGGCAATGGACTGGGTGACTTCTCGACATCCAATTCAGGGGTAGTGGATCGGGACCGAGACACAGAGCAGCTGGAAATGCAGGACTCAGCAGGAGACTGCGGGAGTGGTCTATCCAGAAACAGAGAGGCCCCTCTAGATGGAACTGGAGGTGAGCGAGTGGTCAGGATCCTAGACTGTTGGACCACCATCTGCTGCCAATCCTGATGCAGTTGATCTGGCTATATGGGAAGATAGTACCGACCAGTCTCAGCATTAAGGAACAGGTCCAGGTACTGCTGTAGAAGCAAATCCTGAGAAGCCCGTCTAACTCGCCTTCCATCTTCAGCGGCCTCGAGCCCGAGGATGCATTCCTGTTCTCAAGAAGTACTTGGGACTGGCTCCTCGGTACTGTATGGTGTCAGGGATGGAGGGATAGGTTCCCCAATCTCCCCTTCAGACTTCGAATCAACCTGCACAATCAGGGTAAGCGGTTGTGTGATTTAGTCTGTTGGTACATGACCTGAAGAAAACGTCAGAGGAGGAGTCTTAATGACTTTTTCGGGTTCCTCCCGTGCAGATCTTCTTGGAAAGGCTGAACGGACTCTTTTGTGGGATGAATCTCCCACTCCTAGCTCCAAGTGCTTCCTCTTTGACGACTTTTTGCTCAAGCTCTCTCCTTGCTCCTTTTCAGAGTGTGAGGTCTTTTTGTCCTTGGAGAACTTTGCTGAAGACCTCTCTTTGGATCTCCCACGCTCCTTCTCTCCCTCCTTACCGGAGGTGGAGGGTTGATCAGATGGAGCGGAATGAGTAGATGCCGAGGCTGGTCTTAAGGCCTGTTCCCAAAGAGCGGCCTTCAACTTGAGGTCGCGGTTCTTTAAGGCCTGGGCGGTCATGCCTCTACAAAGTTGGCAGGCCTTAAGGTTGTGTGCCTCACCGAGGCAAACAACACAATGGCCATGCCGGTCAGTGGTAGGGATCTTCGAATTACACTGACCACAGCGTTTAAAGGAAGTCATTCCAAGATGACAAGTTGAAGCCACAATACAAAGACGAGGTCAAAAAAAACGTTCCGAGGTTGATGGATTAGCAAACAAGCACCAGTGATGAAGTCCAAAAGAGAAGTCAAGCCAGAAACAATTGCCAAAAACCATATATCAATAGTATTCCAGTAGGAAACGAGTGACTCTGAGGAGTGAAGTTCTTTGCTAGCTGCAAGAGCAGCGGACAAAGGAACTGAGGAAAGAGCGGGAATGCCAGGGGCCTTATAGAGGAGGGCGGAGCTACCACCAAAAAGTTGCAACTGGAAATTTACCCAGTGATACCAGAACTTTCCGAGCTAGCTGCGCAGGTGCAGATGTAACCCATTTGTGTGATTCGTAGAGACCACGAAGAAGAAATAATATTGCTTAAGATGATGTAATGGCTAAGTTGTTTGACATGATTATAGAAAGATAATAAGTGATATTTTAATGTTAATTATGTGATCCTTGGGAAGGAAGAACATACTGTTGGTTTTAAATTGGTTTTAAAGAATAAAGAGAATAGGGTATAGAAAGAAGTGTGTTGTTAGATTTTTGCTTAGGCTTATCTATTGTTATACAGTGGAACTTGGATAATTTGAACCCCAAGGGACCATTAAAAAAATCCGAATTGTCCAAAAATTCGAATTATCCAAAAAATGGGATACTGTATTGCAAAATTTAAATACAGTACACATACATTTTTGGGACTCCGCCGTGGCCTCTCCGCCTCTCCTTCCTCCTCCTCCTGGTGCTGGGGGAGTTGGGGCCTTGGGCTGTGGCAGTTTGGGACTCCGCCGCAGCCTCTCCGCCTCTCCTTCTGGCGCTGGGGGGGTTGCCTTGGGCTGCAGCAGTTTGGGACTCCGCTGCGGCCTCTCCGCCTCTCCTTCCTCTTCTTCCTCCTCCTCTTGAGGCCACTTTAACTGTCCTGGCTCTGTGCTAAGGAATCATGGGAATTGTATTTTTTTCTGGGACATTGAGCCTTCTCTGTCAGAGAGCTCTGGTGTCACAATAAACTACAGTTCCCATGATTCCCTAGCACTGAGTCAGGACAGTTAAAGCGGACTCAATTTGCACTATTTCTGGCAGTCTGCAAAGGCCCTTAGTTTCAGTCAAGACTATTTAAATTACTCCCTTGGGCTGAAGGAGGGGAAGAGGAGAGGGAATGCTATTCAAAAGATAAACACACAGCATCCTTCCTTGTTAGATACTGCCTACAGAGTTATGTGGAGTTTGGAAGAATTAGGGAGGGAAAGACAGCTGAGTGTTTTATAGCTCTCTTTCTTCTGGAATTTGTCAGGAATTGTTTGGTTTCTGTGTGATGGGTGACCAAGCTGAATATTTCACTCTCCACAGAGGTGCAAGAACAGTGGGACATATTTTTATTGTAATCAAAGGTCCTTCTCAGTGGCTGCTCCTAGGCTCTGAAATTAGGTCAGACTGGTACTCTCCCTGCTGTGCTTCTATACACAGGTAAAGATCTTTTTGTTTCCACAGGCCTTTGAGCTGTGACTGCTCAGAGAGGGAAAGGACCTTTCAGAATGTGATTTTTTTCCCTTTTTATCTCCTCTTTTCTTTTTAATGGCCGTGTTTTTAGTTTCTTTTAATTCTATTGTTAGTTTAATTATACTTTTAACTTTTGTATGATGCAAATGTTTCAGCAGTCTTTAACCTTTGTAAGTCACCTTGAACCCCTAACTGGGATAAAGGTAGGAAATAATCACTACCACCACCACATAACAACAACAGCAGCACCAGCAGCACCAGCACCAGCAGATGAACATTTCTTTAGAATAAAACTTTCAGTCCTCCACGTATTTCCCAAATATGTCCCTCCATCTTATGTTCAATTACATCTTCTCACGCAATACTTGGCAATATAGGAACCATTAAAACATTTGGATGTAGAAGACAAATGGTTTAAGTAGAAGAAAGCGCTTCATATCCTGAGTGCAACAAAAGTATATTGTGCTTGTCATCTCTTCCCTTTCTTAGGGATGAAGTTAATTCAAGGAATTACCAATAGTCAGCCAAATTCAGTGAGCACACTGTTCATATTTAAGCAAACCTATTGTAGGTTCATCCCCTTCTGGACTGTAGTATATATGCACAAACGAGAACTTAACATATCATTTTCCATTATATCTGATATTTGGTAAATCCGCTGACAACTTAGCTGGAAACGGACATACCTTCCCCCAAATGTTAATTGGCCCAGATGACAGAGAAGAATTTTTTTACAAGCTCTTGTAACTGATTGTTTGACTACCTAACCAGATGTACCTCTTCCCCAATGTTGATATATGTGACATAGATAGTGCACTCAAGTCAACTTAACAGCACATATGAAACATGTATATGTAACTGTATCCCTAACAGCATATGGGAAACATATACATGTAAAAGCTAATGTATTTAAAATGTGAAAATCAAACTGAAATAACCTTATCTTCTCTTTTTCAATTTGCGCCCGAAGTGCTTCTTCTACTGGATCAGGTTTATTCATTTCTCTAGGACTGACAACAGCTGCAAGATATAATCTATGTTAGTAACTGTTGTAAAATGTAGTGCTAAAGGAAAATGTTTCGGTGCCAAAATAACAGGGGTCTTATAAGACTGACAAAACTAATTTATCTAGAGAGGCTAGTTTCTAACAAAGGCTTATATCCAATGCAGAGTTAGGTGTGCTGAAGTCCACTGATTTTGATGGTCCTAAGCACACCTCTGTTGGCATTAAGGCAAAGAAATAACTCATCGCCCACTGCCCTGTCTCTATTATTGTTGTTTTTATTGTTATTGTTATTATCCCATCTTTTCCCCAGTTTGAGACTCAAGGTGGCTTTCAATAGTTAAACATGGGTCCAAAATGGACTGCAGAAATAATCCAGTTTTAGACTGCTTTAACTATTCTGAGACTCAGTACTAGGAAATCCTGGAAATTATAGTTTGTGGTGGCACCAGAGCTCTCTCTGACAGAGAAGTCTCAATGTCTCACAAAACTACAGTTCCCAGGATTCCCAAGCATTGAGCCAGGGCAGTTAAAGCAGTCTCAAACTGAATTATTTCTGCAGTCTGTTTTGGACCATAGTTAATAATAATAATAAGTTTTATAGTTAAAAATAGTTAAAAATTAACAAAGTACAAATGATAAAAAGCAATTAAGCCATCACAAAATTAAAACCAGTTTTAAAAAATTAAAACAACAAGAACAAATAAAAGTCCAGAATATTATACAAGGCCTTTTTCCCACTGAAAAATCAATTTTCAAATGCCTGCCAGAATGAAAAAAGATTTTACCTTCTTGTTGGATGTAACTGGAGCTGAAAGCCCCCAATTGAGCTGGCTATTTGCCTCAGAAAGTAGAGAAACACCCAACTGTTTTGATCTCCTTTAATGTTATTTTTTCATCTGAGGGGGTGTGTTAATAGCTTCTGTAGTAGATAATTATGGTTACAATCTTTATCTCTGATTCTCCATGATAAAAGATTTGGACTAATGCTGACTGTGGCTTTGCCATCATTGCCTTAAGTACATTTAGCTTAATTTTTTTCTTGCAGCGTTTAGGTTCTTGACAAAGGTGTGCTGTCATTACAAAACACACACCTGACTTTCATAGCTTATGAAACTGTCAGCAGATCAGAACAAAATCAGTCATATAGATTACAAAATTATAGAAACAGGAATTAAATGTTATTAACACATCCACTGTTGGCATCCCCCACCAGCACCAATCATTTGTTCTCCAATTTCTATAATAAATGATAAAAAAAATTATCACCACTTGTGTCACTACTGTGTTTCTATCTTGCAATAAAAAAACATGAGCATTAAGAGTAGAACTGGGCTGATCAAACAGGTAAAGTGGACAATAAAAGAACAAACAATGACTGGCAAATATAAGTGTATAGACTACAAAACAAAAAAAATCTACTTCACTAATTCTGGTTATTATATGTGCAAGGTATTGCAGAGAGAAACCTATCAGCACAATGACCACTTAATGTGAAGGCGATTTCTTGCTTTACCCTCCCACTGCCCAGCAAACAGCAATTAGAATGGTTAAAGGCCAAGTAGTGAATAGTTAAGAGAGTCTCTGATGATGATGATGATGATGATGATGATGATAACAATAATAAAGTTTATTTATATCCTGCCTCTCCAAACAGATTGAAGCAGCTAACAGTAATGCAAACACTCAGATAAGTATTGTCTCAAGCCAGAGACCTGTCTAAAATATATATATCCTAAGACAAAACTTTAAAGCTGTTAGACGTATTTGATTTTTAATATCCGATATAAATGCATAAATGTTTGCCAAAACCTAGCAACAGTAAGGTTCTAGCCTTATACTAAAATCTAGGTCCCTAATACTAAAATCAGAGGGCTAGGGAAACCTTTTTTATGCGACTCTATGATCATAAGGTCCAAGTGGAGGCATGTGCTGGCACCTCCTCCCTCACCTCTACAGCCTTTCCTCCAACACTCAAGATTCAAACATACAGATAAATATAAACAATTTAGAGGTTGGAAAGAAAAACGTCTTTATCGTGTTAAAGATATTTTTAATCAAGGGGACCCATCTACCGAACAAGGAATAATGGATAGATTGGAACTTGTTAAAACAACTGGATGCAAGTAGACCAGATTAGATCGTTTGCCACCCTACTATATACAACTGGAGAAATACCGAGAGGATTTTTTTTTAATTGATATGTCAAGGAGGCAGTCCATCAACTAAAGGGCTGATATCAATGTTATACAAATTACTGATAGATTGTGAATATGGAGATGGGCTTTCGGCTAAAATGGGCTGACAATTAGAACTAAATGTAACTATAAAAGATGCAAGGTGGGCCTCAAGTGTGGAGATCCCCTCCTTATACCTCTAGATCAGCCAGTATAAAAGAGATCCCATTAAAAATAGCCCAAATATAGTACCTGGCACCAGTTCAGTTATCCAGAATAACAAAATTCTCATCACCTGGCTGCTGGAGAGGCTGTAAAGAGGTGGGCACATACCTACATATGTGGGTAGAATGCCCTAAGATAAAAAGATTTTGGACAGAGGTCTTGGATATTAAATCTAGTATAACACAGCAAAAAAATTGACCTCTATCCAGCCCTTTTATTGCTATCTTTATATGTCAGAAATAAAAGTAGTTTGAAATGTAGGGCTTTGATTGCCTTTCTAATAGCAGCAGCCAGGATGGAAGTAGCCAAGAACTGGAAGATGGGAAAACTATCTTTGGCTAATTAGTAAACAAACGTGTGGAATAATTGGCTATCTGAAAAACTTTCCTTTCAAATGAAAATCAATAAAGGACATAAAACCAGGGAAACATTCCAGGAAGAATGGCAGGTTTTAATTGAATATATCTACAAACAAGGACAACTGCAACCCCCACATGGACAGCAAGTTTTTTGGAGAGACACAATTGATATTCTCACCTTTCCATAGTAGTTAATAATGTGATTGTGAAGTGACTCTTTGTATTTTGGGTTTATGTTTTACTGTTATAATTTGTATAATAAATTTATTTTTTAAAGGTTCTAGCTTAGCAGTTCTCTCCCATTAACAGAATACCCATCTGCTGATATTCTGCAAGAATATATTACTCTCACATAATATGTTGACAGTGAAAGGAGCAACGTTGGTTTACCTGTGACATTACACTTGCAAAGATGTAAGCTGTGATTTGTCTTGTGCCATAAATTATACTTTCTGGAATTTCCTCTCTAGTAAGATGTGATTGTGTATCTTCTTGTAGGAGATAGATAAAATATACCTTGGATACATCAGGTACCAGACTGCGAATTGTTAGTAATTTTCATGCATTTATATTTTGTGTCTATTTTACTCTCTGTATTTGCATAATTTATGCAATACAGTCACAACCTCTCAGCCTCAGAGGATGGCAATGACAAACCCCCTCTGAAGAAACTTGCCAAGAAAACCCAGTGATAAGTTTGCCTTCGAATCCTCTTAAGTCAGAAATGACTTAAAGGCAAACAATGCATGTATGTGCACACACACACATAATTTGTATTTTGAATGTATGCTATTGGTGATGTACATTGCTTCAGGTGGGAAAGAATTCCATTAAAAGCAAAGTGGTGGTATTCACATGTCACATTCCTTTCTCAAAAAAGGCAAAAGGAAACACGCAATGCAAGGAAACATGAAGGAATTTCAGGTCATATCAAAACACCAGAATTACAGTTTCAATGCTTTTATATATATTTAAAAACATGTAAAACATTTTTCAATATTTTAAAGAAACCCTGCTTGAAATTTGTAGCTAAAGAAAAAAATGGAGGAAAATATAAAGTAGAAAGCAAGTTGCCTAACATCTCCATTTGTGCTTTAGCCAACAAAGGGGGGATGCAGACTGCCAGAAATAGTGTGAATTCAGTCCACTTTTAGGGTTAGGGTTAGAGTTAGGGAACCATGGGAACTGTATTTTATTGTGGCATCAGAGTTGTCTGACAGAGAAGGCTCAATGTCTCAGAAAAATAACAGTTCCCATGATTCCCTAGCACTAACCCTAACCCTAAAAGTGGACTGAATTCACACTATTTCTGGCAGTCTGCAACCCCCCAAAGTAAATCATAAGTAAACCTGCCCAAAGTGTTCTCTTGTTTCAAGGAACTACATTTTGGCTAGAACACTAGCACATTAATGACTCCTTTTTGCCTTTTATTGTGGCAGCTACAGTTATTAAACTTTAGTTTTAGCACTGGACAGTTTGATTAAAAGAGAGAGAGAAAGAAAGAAATTCAATAGTTTTTTAATTTAACTAATTACTTTTTAAATCAAAGGGTTCTTGTAGAACCTTTAAGAATAACTGAAAGAGAGAAGTTGATAGAATGAGCTTTTAAATAATTCACAATGAAACCAACTATTATGTGAAGGTCAAGAAAAGAAAAGAAATCTGCTTAAGAACTAATTTCAACCATATATACCAATCACCCTATTCTACTTCCATTTCCCCATGCTACCTGAGGAAACAGTGACTGGGCAGAAGTAAGAGGACTTCTTGTAATGTGTAGGCACATCAAGACAATGGAAAACACTGCTAAAAACAAAAAGGACATCTAGTCTAATTACTGCTTGCTTTTAGCAAACTGCCAAGACTTTTCTACTCAGCAGTTTTTCAAAGCATGGTGGGTTCTGACTCTGCCCCTCTTCCCTATTACTGCTTTTTATGTTTTGTTTTTTTTAAAAAAATTAACTATGTATCACCTTTGCATTATTTTATTTATTGTTGTTTTACAAATATGATTTTTAGTAAACACTGATCTTGAAAAGAAGTATTTTTTTTAAAAAAGTGTAACTTAAGTATGTACAGATGCAGAGTATGTGTCAGTTTGTTCATTTCTGATTATTCTGCAACCACAATAGTCCTTGAAACATGAAAAACACCATGGATTTGAAATTCACTAAACAAGAGGTTTTCAGGGTTAAATCCTATTGTTAATCCCAGCTACAACAGCTCTCTTGAATGAATACAGACTTCTTAAATCAACATTTATAGCCCCATTGATTCAATGGATCTACTCTAGTTGGGACTAACACTTGGATTTAGCTCATAGTGTTCCACATAGTCAAAGGGATCTGCTTTGTTACTCATAATTTGTAGTATCCTTTTAACCCCACAATTGTGTGAGGTAGGTTTGGTAAAAGACAATGATTTGTTGAGACCACCCAGTGAGTTTCATAGCTTAGATGGGATTTATACCTGCCTTTTTCCACATTTCAGAACAGCATTCAAACCATAACAAAGAAACAATATGGTTGCTGAGTGAGTCAGAAACATCAGTAGTTCTATACATTTACCTCTGATTGATGCTTGTAATCTCGTGCTTTTAAATCCTTTACTCAAACCCTAACACAGTTGGTTAATGAACTACAGGTGTGGCCAGAGGTCTATTTCTCTTTAAAAGCAGAAATTTATGCCACCTTGAAATAACTTTAGTCAGTTATCTGGTAGGTGAGCAACTGGCTACAGTGTTAATAGGCAGATGACACCTGAATAATTGTTGCTTAAAAGCATATTTACTACGAATGGGGATTGAAAGACATAAATTTAGGAGAGAAGCAATCAGTGCAAGAAGGAGACAGAACTGGATATAGAAAGATATTGAATAAGAATCCATGTACAGTTGCCCCTCCATTCTCATGGACTTGAGGTCCGGGGCTTGAATATCAGCGACTCCCCGTTTTTGTGGGGTGGTAGTCAGGAACAGATCCCCCGCAAAAATGGAGGGTCAACCGTATATATTCAAGCCCGAGTGGTGTCTCTAGAAAGATAACTGATACAAATCAACCTATCTGCATAAACATATTATAAATATTCCCCAAACATTGGCTGTGTATTTGTCAGAATGTGTGTGGCCTGAATTCTCTTCAGGTGAAAACCTGACAAATCAAAGCACACTTAAAAAGTGCCTACCCACCTCAATCTACTCAGTACTGTGAGTTGCATGCAAATCTCAATCTCATGTAACTGACACTATATACTTCAGTAACTCAAAAAAGAAACATGTTCGTGAGACAAATATTTGGCAATGTGGTGTAATACCTGTGTGTGGAATCCAATAATGCCCAGGTAACATCTGCCAAAAATGCAAGTGGAAGCTCTTGCATGCAATATATTAAAAGACATTTCTTTTGACTGTACGTAAGAAGCAAAGATGGTAGTGGTTCTAATGGGACATGAGTAAATTGTTCTGATGGAATATGTGCTTTGACGTTCAGCCCCCTTGGTGCTTCTAAACTGATGAAAAGTATAGATTTTGAATTAAGATGCATTATTTGTGACATTATTAGAAATAAACTTTGTCCTGTACATAGCAGATGGTTTCCAAATACAAAAAAGAATAAGAAAAGTGAGATAAATGTAATATTAGCTGCAGCAGGAGCATCCTACCTCTGTTTAAAAACCTCTAAAAGAGACTCTGGGCCAGAACAGATGGGCAGGAAAAAGTGAATTGATCCTGCTTTTTCTAAAAGCAGGTTGAAACCGTGCTGCCTGGATGTTACGTTCCCAAGGCAGTCTGAATATGCATGGGCTGACTGCACGACGCAGCATCCAGCCGTGCCGCTGGGTAATTTTTTTTGTTGCGTTCCCACTATATATGTGCACTGTCGCACAAACACACCACCTGTGATTAAGTACCTCCCATGTTTGCTCAGATTCTATCCATCTCCATGGCCACCCCTTCAATCAGCCACACAGTCACATGTGCAATCCTCCACCAGTTCAGGGCATTGTTGCATCGGTGCGCAAGTGATACATTGGCAAAACACAATCAAGGAACACCCCCCTCCCACATGCCCCCTTTATCCCATGCCTCCCTATTGAGCTGCCTGGTTTGTGTATGGTGTGATTATATCCATTGGTGTTGTCGCACTTTCGTTTCTTTGCTTTGCTGCAGCCCCACACTCACATTGGGGTATTCATATGCAGCAGCGAAGATAAGCATTTTCCGCCTTGAGTTAGACTATCATGACTTTTTTTTGTTTGGCTTTTAATCCCGGAACATGGCTTCAGTCCTGTTTCCAGCCACTTTCAAAGAGTGTGTCATCTAAACACCCTGCCTTCAAAGCGGCTGGAAACCTCTTTATTTTGCCTGTCTGTTTCACCCCTCCATCACTCTCCAAGAGAGCATGTTCCACTGTTGAACAGCTTTTACTATCAGATTTTTTTTCCTAATGCTTAGGCGGAATATCTTTTCCTAGAGTTTGAATCTATGGCCCTGTGTCTTAGTTTCTAGAGCTGCAGAAAACAAGCTTCATCCATCTTCAATATGGCATCCCTTCAAATATTAGAACACTGCTATCATGTGTTCTTAACCTTCTCTTCCCCAGGCTGAACATATCCAGCTCCCTTCCAGTATACTGTATCACATACATTTTAGGAAGCTACATAGTTCATTCAGACACCTCAGCATCAAAAGTGACTTGGTTGTTCACTTTCCAAGACGATATCAATGACATTTTCATCCTGTGTAGATCTGTACAAACAAGGCAGGGAATTGTCATTATGTGCTCCAGCAGATTAAATTTCTCAGAATATGTAAAACTGAAAACTCAGCTTGTAAATATGAGATGGATCAATGCTGCTGACACATTGTGCAGATTTGCATTCATGCTCTACTGATACCTAGAAAGCGGGGGAAAGAAAGTCTTTTCTACTGTTGTTGTTGTTGTTGTGTGCCTTCAAGTTGCTTCCAACTTATGGTGACCCTAAAGTGAACCTATCATGGGGAGGGTTGCCACTGCTCTTCTCTGAGGCTGAGAGAATGTAACTTGCACAAGGTCACCCAGTGGGTTTACATGGCTGAGCCTGGAATTCAAGCCCTGGCTTCCAAGGTCATAGCCAAACACTCAAACCAGTCCACCACACTGGGTCTAAATTAACATGGGACACACAACTTGCTTTTAAAAGCTGCACTTATGCTAACTTTTATTTTAAAGTAAAAAACAGGACAATTAGTGGCCTCCAAGAAGAAATACAATAACATGCTCATTTCAGGATCATGTGGCATTACTCCAGAGGTTAATCACTACAGCTGTGGGGGAGTCTGAAATGGACAGAGTCTATGTGATCCAGTTGTCTTGAATAGGCCATTTCCTAGTAAAGTCTAAGTGGAGAGTGACCCTTCTTCACTGCCAGGGTGATTGTCCTATTAAGATATCCTATGAGAGTTACAAAACACAGGGGATTCCTGAACGCTCTTATAGAGTTCCCAGTTAATGTGACTGATGCTCCAGCTGAGGCCCTTGTCTCTGACAGAAGAGGCTATTGACAAGACTGCCCCAAGCATCCCGTCTGGTACTGTCAGGACCAATTAGTGTCTTGACTTATTGTTGTTAACTGCTCTCCAGTCAGCCCTGACTCATGGTGACCCTGTGGATGAGACATCTCCAAGAGCCCTTATCCTCAACTGCTCTGCTTAGGTCCATTATATTTAGACCTCATGCCTCCCTTATTGAGTCTAGCCATCTGGTGTGTGGTCTTCTTCTCTTTCTACTGCTTTCCACCTTCCCCAGCATTTTCATCTTGCTTGTCTTTTTGGCTGTCCACTGTATCCTTAGCATTCTTCTCCAGCACCACATCTCAAATGAGTAGATTTTCTATTTAACCACTTTCTTCATTGTCCAGCTCTCACATCAGTACATGGTGCTGAAGAATATAATCGCTGGGACGATTTTAACTTTAGTGCTTAATTGTATATCTTCACACTTCAGGATCTTATTTAGTTCTTTCATGACTGCCCTTCCGATTTCTAGCCTTCTTATTTCTTGACTGCAGTCTCCAGTCGGATCAATGTTTGATCCAAGGTACAGAAAGTCTTTCGGGTTTTTTGTTTGTTTGTTTTGTTATCTAGGTTGAATTTATGTAGATCCTCTGTAATCATTATTTTTGTTTTCTTTATGTCCAACAGTAAGCCTCATTTTGTACTTTCTTCATTGACCTTCCTTAGTAACTGTTCCAAGTCTCTGATTTCTTCCACTAACAGTATGGTATCATCTGCATATCTTAGACTGTTGATGTTCCTCCTATTTTCACTCCTCCTCCTTCTAAGGGGCTATGCAGACGGGCGACTCTGGGCCGCCCCTGCTAGCCACGGATCAAGGCCACGGCAACCACATGCTGCGGCCCCGATCCTCCCTTTTGCCGCCCCTGAAAGGAGCGGCAAAATGCCACTCCTTTCAGGCTTGGCAAAAGGGCACCCTAAGAGCCGGCTAGCGGCTCTTTAGTGCCCCTTCTGGCGCAGTGCGTAAAAGCGCTGTGCTGAGAGGACATCCTGATGCCGCACACTATGCGTAATGGCGTGCGATGTCAGGACATCATCAGGCTGGGGTTGGGGCGGCCAGCGTGCAACTGCCCCTCCCCATCTCTGCCTCCAGGCTGACCCTTTGGGTCAGTCTGTAGAGGCCCTAAGTCCAGATCTGTTCTTGACTTAAAGGGATTTAAAAATGTCAAAACAGGCTACAACTAGGACATAGATAGTGCAAAAATCACAGTGAATATGTCTATGTAAGCACAATAATGTGCTCTGACTTATGTTTAAATAATATAACTGTATCCATTTAAACTCATCTGACAGACACTCACAACTCAAGGATTTAAGCCATGCCTTACTCCAGGTGTAGGTAAAGTTCAAACTGCAAGATGCATGTGGCCCCCAGAGCACATAGGGATCAAAAAGGGTTGATCCCAAATGTTCCCAAATGATCTCTAGGGTGCGTGGAGGGCATTTCCCCCATGTTTTGAGTCCACCATAGATCCCTTGGGAGTGAAAATGAAAATCTGCAATGGGGGGGGGGGGAGGGGAGGAGGGAATGGTTTTGCCCTAAAATGCCTTTCAGGGGCCTAAGAAGGCCCAGAAATATTGCACCCATATATTGGAGACAGGAAAAAAAATGATTTTTTTTGTTTTATTTTGTGGGAGCAGGTTCCAGGGTATGTGTACGTACCCCTCCAAGGTCTCCTGGCAGGCAAAGGTTGCCTTCCACTCTTCCACAGTTGCCTATCCTGCCTTACTTAGACTGAAATACTCACTCAATAAAATGAAAACAAAACCCAACAACAATCTACAGGGGCTTAGGTTGTAGGCCTATCCTTGTATACAAACAGCCACCCAAGAGAAATATGAATACAGAGGATCATAATACATGCTTATCTTCTAATGTGATATATGCCAATGATTGCCAATAATGCCCTACTTCATGCTTCATAAACCAAACAGGTGTGGGTTTATGCAAAAGAATAAATGGTAATAGAAATGTTAATATTGCAAAAGCAATGGGCAGAGCACCTCAACCTTCAAGGACAGTCTTAAGGTAATTCTTGAAACAAACAAAAGAATCCTAAACACAGATATCCATTTTAAATCACCGAAAAACAATTCATAAACAGATTCAACTTGTTTCCTGTAGTCTGACAAGAATAAACATGTTGTTTTTTAAAAAAATATATACACACTGTACATATTAGCATTCTACATCAGCTCATCAAAAAGCGGGCCCTTGATATTTGCTGGGCTTTGGTTCCAGGAAGCCCCATGGATACCAAAATCCATGGATGCTATTCCATTGTATTCCATTAAATACAATGGCATAATAAAATGGTGTCCCTTATATAAAATGGCAAAATCAAGGTTTGTTTTTGGGAATTTATCTTTTTAAAAAAAATATTTTCAAGCCATGGATGGTTGAATCCATGGATAAAAAAAAATCTGTAGATGGGGAGGGCCAACTTTACAATGAGATTTGTGTGATTGTTAAACATTTTGTGAATGCCTACCATTCAGGTAATTATTATTGTGTTTTCTACATTTTATTTTTCTCCAAGTTCACTGTTTACAATGCCCCTACCCAGGGTTTATAATTCTGACATCTTGAAGGCCCCAGTTCTGTAGAAGTAGTCATCTCCTCACCCATCTCTGGTTCTGGCAACTCTTATTTCCTCGTCTGGGAGACCATGGCTGTAGCAACGCCTTTAAGCAAACCAGTGAAAGGATCAGATTGCCTTCCTGCAAAAGGGATGAAACCTCTCCCTAAGGATACACTTCCATGGTTATATATAGGTAAACATAATTTGGGAAGTATGTGACTTTCAGGGCCATTCTGTACAGACCTAAGACCTTGGAACCCTCCACGGTATATAGAATTCCTATGTTGTCGTTTTCTGGTTTTTATTTATGCCTGAATAAAAAAAAAAATGCAACATAGCTAATACTATGCCAGTAAAGCAATGATTAGCTTCACTGAGTTTCAGCTTCAAACCTATTATAAATCAGATGAGTTCCATGCTGATTGTGCCTCTCTTTCAAACCCATGAGGGAATCTCAAATTCTTCTTGTCTTGTTCTTTCCCACATTTTAATAGAAATAGCTAGCTGATTAGAAGTGAAATGTGAATGGGAAAATGGTTGCATAGCTATGTCTGGATTGCTACTCTTCTTTTTGGATTCAGAGATACACAGTGGAGTTGGCACCGGGTTTTCCAGCCCACTATGAGGCCTTGGAATCAAACTGTATGTGAGCATATGCTTAAAATCACCTGCTTACATCTCTCTGTTCTTTTTCTTTTGTATGAACCACATGCAGCGTGCCTACACATCCCAATCTGGATCAGGAAACTCAGGTAAAATTTTGTTTTCCAAGTGAAAATTGAAAGTGAGTCTACTAATTGTGGCACATAGTAGCAAACAGTCTTCTCAGCAATTAGTAACACTACACAAACTACAGACAAACAGCACTACAGACAAATAGCAGTATCAGTGGGATTCTGGGATTCATAGTTTTGTGAGATATTTAGCCTTCTCTTTCAGAGAGCTCTGGATTGCCACAACCAACCTCCAGTCCCAGGATTCCATAGCACTGAGCCACGGCAGTTAAAGCAGTGTGAAACTGCATTATTTCTGCAGTGCAGATGCAGCCAAAGGAGTTTATCACATGGGGGACAACTGGAAGTATAAATGGTGATTAACCCATGATAATCCCGCAATTCCACTAATGGTTTTCACACAATGTCGTATTCAAAGTGATATTATCCTGTGAATAACCTGTTATCGCAGAATTGCGCTAATAGTTTTCACATGATGTCGAGGTGAAACATGATTAAAGTTCTGTTATCCTGTGAATAACCAGGCAAGAAACAGCAGCAAATCATTCACAGGATTTTCCCATGAATGACTTTTTGCTGTTTATTGCCTAGTTATTCCCTGGTTATTCATAGGATAATGACTCTTGTGTTAATCTCATTTTAATCGCGTTTTAGTGTCAATTGCGTGATTTTTTCGGGTTAATCATTGTTTAAAGTCTCAATCCCCCCCCCCCCCCCCCCCGTGATAAATGCCAAAGACTTGTTAACTGTAGGAAATGTGCCACATGGCTCTTGTTATGCGGACTAATTTGCATGATTTTTTTGGAAAAGATAGGCGGAAGAGGGAAAAGAGAGAACTTTCTGAGCCCAGGCCAGCCTGTGAAGCAGAACAGCTAAATCTGGAAGGGAGAAAAGAAAAATGGAAAAGAAGAAAACAAAAGGAGTGCTGGAAGGGAATGGAGGTGGGAGAGACTGAATTGTCTGCTTAGCTGGAGGCCAAGGACCACAAGGGCCTTTTCGGCATTCCTCCCTCCCATGGGCTTGTACTGAAGGAAAATGTTTAGCATCTTTCTGCAAAATGGAAGTGCTCTCTCTTGTTAATATTCCCCTTGATGTTTCCTACCTCAATTATAGGAATATAATTATTAATCATCATCATCACCACCATCACCATCATCCTCATCATCCTGTCTGATCTTGGAAGCTAAGCAGGGTCAGCCCTGGTTAGTACCTGTATGGAGGGTAGGTACTGTAGGCTATATTTCTGAGTAAGAAACTTGCAAAACCACCTTTGAGTATTTCTGGCCTAAGAAAATCCTATGAAATTCATGGGGTTGCCATATTTCACATGAAGGCACATGCACACACATAGATGATGATGATGATGATGATGATGATGATCATCATCATCATCATCATCATCATCATCATCTGTCTCTCCCCATCGATCAAGGTGGGGAACAAAAGCAATTAGATAACAAGATAGATGAAATGACCCCAAATACCACTAGAGGTCACTCCCAGGAAGCAGGTCCAAAGCACTGCATGTCATAGCTCTGAAATCCCAATTCATAAAGACAGCTGTGAATTGTTAGTATTTCAGGTTTGAAACATAAACGAATTGTTAGTGTTTCAGATTTGAAATGTAAATATTCAAAAGAGGAGAATGCACTGTAGCCTTGAAGCAAAATTAAAGATGTGAAATACTTAAGAGCTGTTTAATTCACACAGCTTTTATTCACACCGCAGTCAGCTCACTGTCAACTTGTCTCAGCATTCCACAATCATTGCTTTGTGCCATCTGAATAGGTGGTGCTCTTCAGACTTTACTCATCCCATCAATCAATCACCCAATCAATCCCTAATCTCTGACTGCATTAGGACAACTAAAAAAACCAAACACCATGAAAACCTCAAAGGAAAAGGACAATGAGTGAAGGTTCATTGCACAATCTACTTATTACAAAACCACTGAAACCCCACATAAACAAAAAAATAAATGTTTCTTGGAAATACCCCACTATTCATTTTGATTATTATTATAAAGAGGTCGAAATCCAATACACTTTTAGCTTAGCATAAATATATGCCAGTGCAGTCACACCAGATTGCTCAACAGGTACAACTGGCCTCAACCATTGTACAACAGTCAATTAGTTCTCCACTAACCAAATCAACAGTGACATGGAAAGATTGTAACTAGTCTTTACTAGAGACCATCTAGGGACCATCCAAACAGAACTTCTTAGACCAGTTGTTCTCAAATGGTGTGGTGGGACCCCATTGGGGGGGGGGTTAAGCAAGAGTTGCTCAAGAGGGGTGCAAGACTTGGAAGCCCTGATCCTTTTTCTTCCTCCTCCTTCTCTGCTTCCCAAACTTTTTTCTCTCTAGGAAGGGGAGAGAACGGCAAGGAGGGTGCTTGGCGCCTCTGCTAAAGGGTGAAGAAAGAAAAGGAGGAGAGCTGTTTCCTGATAAAATGTTTTAAAATATGAATATACATGAATGTGTGAATGAAAATACACACACTAAACAAAGTATTTTCATTATATACTATGTCGAAGAGAGGGCGCGTGACATCTGCATGCAGAGCTAAAGGAGGTCATAAGGGTAAAAAGTTTGAGAACCATTAGTTAATACAACCATTTATGCTCTGATTTTTAGACTAATGTAACACCCACATACACACAAAGGATTCTGGCTAGACTCATACCAGAAGCAAATTACCAAAGTCTTATTTCTGACACCAACTATGAGTAAGTTGTGTTGCATGAGTTGAGAGTCTAATAGGACCTACTGTGGCATCCACAACTTTACAAGTCTTCCTGTTTAAAGTGCTAGGCTCTGTTCCCAGCAAGTGATTGGGATTAGGTCCACAAGATATTTCACCATTTATTATGTCCACTGGGGTACACCTAGGGCAATACTAACAATTTCCTTGAACTACTGGTCACTGAAAATCTTCCAACAAAATCTCCCTTTAAAAATCCACATATATGGTCAATTACAACATCTGTCTTCCAAAAATAATTGAGTATTAAGATTTTCTTAAATTGGAAATCTACATCCAAAGCATATGAAATCAGGGAAAAGGTCATTCCAGATGTACACAGAGCATGTCCTCGGGAGGTAAATCTTTGCTTATATTGCCCTTGCATAATTAATAATTCCCACAGTTTTTCCCCTGCATCAGGAGAAAATAGAATTTTTTTTATGCAGTATTCTTTCAGTGTTTACACCTTGTAAAGTGTTCTGGGGAATTATTCTGCAGAAAAATGTAAGGTTTTTTCCCCCTGCAAAAAATGTGTTTTGCATAAAAAACACAGTTTCCTGAGCAGAAAACTGTTTTTCTTCCCCAAAATACTTTGTAGAGCATGAATACTGGGAGAGAGCAGCAGAATTTTCACTGCTGAATTAATCTTCTGACCAGAGTTTTGCAAGTGTTGGGAAATCCTCTTCACTTTTTTTTTGTGGGGGGGGGGGGGGGGAGGACTAATATTTCCAAGCATGCAATCTCCACAGAAAGAAGCATTTTAAATAAAAAGCCAGCTAGAACATGCTAATATCAAGATTCCAAACAGAAACAATATATTCAAAACGTTAATTCAGCTTGCTACCAAGTAGTTTTGTTTCATGAATGCCTTGATGCCTTTACAGTTATCAAGATAGCTCCTAGGAGAACTGACAGCTGTTTCAATCTGACAGAACACAGTAAAGCGAGAAAATAAGGATCTACAACCAACATAGAAACCATTAGGAAAAAAATATTACAATATATTATTAATAATAATAATAATAATAATAATAATAAATTTTATTTTTAACCCGCCCCTCTGCATAACAATCGGGGCAGCTTACAACAATTAAAATACAGTCGTTAAAAGACAATCCAATATCCCAATCCCTCCGCCCACATCCCTCCCACACCCCTTAAAACAGAATTAAACTTGAAAAAAAAATTAAAAGCAGAATAAGACAAATAAAATAAATGAATGACAATATAAAAGAATACCACAATCAACAGAGAGCTTGGGGAGGAGAGAATCCAGTGTTCATTTCTCTAAGGAGAATTATTCTGGGAAGGCCTGCTGGAAGAGATCCGTCTTAACTGCTTTCTTAAAAGCAGTAAGTGTTGTAGTAAGACAGATCTCATCCGGCAGGCCATTCCATAATTTAGGGGCAATGACGGAAAATGCCCTCTGCGAGGTCTGTTTGAACTTTGTTTTCGGCTGTTGAAGTAGGTTCTTTCCAGCTGACCAAAGGGCACGGGGGGGGGCTCATATGGGAAGAGGCGGTCCCTGAGATAAGTTGGACCCAAGCCATGTAGGTCTTTAAAGGTCAAAACCAACACCTTGTACTGCGCCCAGAAACTAATTGGCAGCCAGTGGAGGGATTTAAGCACTGGTGTAATGTGCTCCCTCCTAGATGTTCCGGGGTTTAATCTGGCTGCCATATTTTGCACCAACTGAAGTTTCCGAGTTAGGCACAAGGGTAGCCCCATGTAGAGTGCATTGCAGTAATCTAGACGTGAGGTTACCAGTGCGTGCACAACGGTTTCCATATTTAAAAGAGTGAATGAATAGGAAAAGTATAGAAGATATTCTGCAATGTCCATAGCTTTTAAAATACCCATTAATCAGATATGAATATGCTATATGAAAATCTATGGCCTCCTCTTTATACAAAGGAAAACTATTAGAAATTGCAGTTAGTGTCATCAGTTTCTGCAGTCACAATTCTCTATGTTTTTCCAATGAAATGGAATCTTATTTTGATCTATTGTTTAAAGAAACCATCCCTGCAGCACTTTCTATAATTAATGAAGAATAATTAAGAATCTGAGAAGGCTCAGATATGTTTGTAAACATGTTCCTGGACATGTTTGTAAACATAGAGTGCACATGTCTATCTGTTCTAACAGGCTCTGGTCTCATAGTTCATCTCAGGACGGCTTTGAAAGAAAATAAACCCAGGCATAAATCAATACAGCTCAACTGAACTCAACATCTGGCTTCTGAGCTCGTGGAAAAGAGTAGCCCCAGTGAGGTCTTCAGTAACTATTACTAACCATGGTGATAAATTTGTGTGTGATGAGAGAAGAGGCCATGAAAATGTTACTTCAGACTTACTGTAAAAGAATATTAAGGAAATGGTTCTAATACTGTGGGCAATACACTGCAGTGGGAGTCTGTAGTTGACATTCAGTAGACTGTAGACAACAACTACAGATTTCCCAAGAGCTAAAATCTTGTCTGGAAAGGTTTGAGTACTAATGGAGTATACCTACCTTGAGCTGCTTTTTGCATGTGCCTCTGAGTTATCTCTTCTTTCAGATGGTCTGTACAAAAGGCAAAATACAGGTGGTTAAAGAATTTTCAGCATCCCAAATATCAGTAATTTAACTAAGAACTCTTCCCACTTTTTACTTCACTGCAAAAACAGTCGGCTATATATCCAATATCACTAGGGAAGAGATCTCCCAAAATTCCTTGACACTGCCAATTCTATGAGAAGTAATTTATTTCTTATATACCTTAAAACATTACATCATTTAGAACACCATTCTGAAAAGAATCCCAAAATACTGCACAGTTGCTACCATGGAAATGCAGTTTGCTGCCATTAAATAAACATATATCTGCCAAGCAGAGTGGAAGACAAAGAGGCTTCCAGGAACTCATTCATAAATTTAGTAATGGAAAACAGCTACTAGTAATTCATTCAGGCTCACTACCAGCATTTTAAAGAAATTTCCCTAAAATATCTAAAAGTAGAGTTGGAGTTGTGTTTGATACGACAGAAGTTCAGGGACATCCAGTGTTTAATATACACCAGTGTTTAATAATGCAGAAGGAGCTGGCTCTGCATAGCCCCTTGGTTGAAGAATGTAGTATGAAAGTGAAATCCAGCTAAACAAAGGAAAGTTTATTTAGTTGTGAAAGTATACAGTTAACCCCAGGTTCCAAATTCAGACAGTTTATAGAAATTAGGAATGGATATATGAGGAATGAGGGAGAAAACAGATAGCTAGACCACAACAGTGAAACAAATTGGTTTACTCTTCAAATAACTTGAGCCAGAAAATCTTAAAGAAGAATCTCAAACTCACTTGTGAGAAGAGAGGATCAGCTATAATATTCACTAAATGAGTATTTTTCATAGGGAATAATTCTATTTTAGGGATGCAGTGGCTCAAGTGGTTAAGATGCTGACTCTGTTGATTGCAAGATCAGCAGGTTGGCAGTTCAAGGCCTGGGCATGATGAGGTGAGCTCCTGTCACTAGTCCCAGCTTCTGCCAACCTAACAGTTCAAAAGCATGCAAATGTAAGTAGATAAATAGGTACCACTTCTGTGGGAAGGTAAGCAGTGTTCTGTGCAATCATGCTGGTCACATGATGACGGAGTAGTCTCTGACAATTCTGGCTCTTCGGCTTAGTAACAGAGACGAGCACCACCCCCTATGGTTGGACACGACTTGACAACCTTGTCAACAGGGAACACTTTTACCTTTTAATTTTCTTTTAAGCCTACAGAATCCAGGAAGGGGATTGACATGGGAGCTAGATCCATACCAACCAAGTATGAACTTGGGTAGAGTTTGAAACTGGATATGAGGGACATCCAATGTAAAGTCTATAGGAATGCCTTGGGAGATTGGCCATTGATATCTTTTAACAATCCAGGAAAGTAGAAGTAAAGCATTAAACCTGGGTTTAATTTCCAATCTATTCCTGGTAGATAGGAGTTTGGTGTACATGCATGGTATGTGCTTGAAATGGGACCAGTAATTTGCTGTATAATGGGGAAGTTAGGCTATTGTGTTAGGTACACTGGGGTTTTTAAGAAGTTTTAAAGGAAGTATTGTTAGGTATGTCTCCAAAGGTTTTCGCCAAGGGTGGCACAAATGCACCTACAACAATTTCTGTTATGAAGTAGCATGTTTTCCCCCAATAAATAGTTAGTGATCACAGGCACTACTTCACAGGTACATAGGAAGCTGCCTCATGACAGATCGAACCATCTGGCCATTTAGCCCAGTATTATCTACTTTGGCTGTGTTAATCCAGGTGTCGCCACCTGCTGCTTTGAAATAGTGATGTCAGGGACTTGTCTGCATACAAAACATGTGCTCTATGATTAAACTACAGACCTTATCCTTCCATATAATGCGCTCTACATGGGGCTACCCATGTGCTTGGTTCGGAAGCTTCAGTTGGTTCAAAACATGGCAGCCAGGCTTATTTCTGGAACATCTAGGAGGGACCACATCACCCCGGTTTTGAGGTCCCTCCACTGGTTACCTATTAGCTTCCGGGCCCAGTACAAGGTGTTGGTTATTACCTTTAAAGCCCTAAATGGCTTGGGTCCAAGCTATCTCAGGGATCGCCTCCTTCCATACAATCCTCCCTGCGCTCTCCAGTCCTCTGGGAGGAATTTGCTGCAGCCTCAAAAATCTAGGCTTGCAGTGACCTCCCAGAGGGTTTTTTTCTGTTGTCGCCCCCAAACTCTGGAACGGCCTGCCGGACGAGATCCGTCAGTTGACATCACTGGACAGCTTTAAAAAAGCTGTCAAGACTGATCTCTTTCGGCAGGCCTTCCCAGACTGATCACCCCGGCCTTGGGTTCCTTGACTCCTGCGTTCCTCTCATGGCCCCATCAGTTGTTGATGGATGAGGAACGCAGCAGAGGTTGATTAGGGGGTGGGTTGGTTTTTCTTTGGAGATATTATTGTAAGCCGCTTGGATTGTCTGGCAATAAGCGGGATACAAATAAACTTTATTATATTATTATTATTATTATTATTATTATATAGTATGTCCCCGTGAGCCTGGTTAGGCTCTGAGACTGTGGCAAGCCCTACATGCTCCTGAAAGGAACCTAAAATTCAGTTTTTAATTCCTTTAATTGAGTAACAGGTAAGATGTTGCTGAATTGCAATCCCCATGATCCCTCAGTATGGGCAGTGTTGTCTAAGGAAGATGGGACATCAGAAGAGCCATAGGTTCCCCACCTCACTCTAGGTGATTATCTTATTTTCCCTATATATATATATTCATGCCATTTTCAATTATTGCCTCTCCACCACACATTAAATACAGGATGAAGCTCCATTATCCAGAATTCTGAATTCTGAAATATTCCAAAATTGTCCACATGGGTGCCTGAGATAATGACACTATTGCTGATGGCTCAATGTACACACACAAACTTTATTTCATGCACAAAATTATTAAAACTACTGTGTATAAAATTACTTTCAAGCTATGTGTATAAGGTGTATATAAACATAAATGAATTTAATGTTTAGGTTTGAGTCCCATCTCCAAGATACTTCATTAAATATATGCAAATTTCCAAAATCCAAAAAATTCTGAAATCCAAAACACCTCTTGTCCCAAGCATTTTGGATAAGGGAAACTCAACCTGTATTTGTAAACACTTTATCAAATACCTTACCCATTGAAGACACTAATTTAGTATACAATAAACTGGGAAAGGACAGGTTGCTTACCTGTGACAATATTTCTTCAAGTGGTCATCTGCAAATTCACACAAATAGGTTTTATCTGTGCATGCGCAGCAACTTCAGAAACTTCTGGAATCGTTAGGCAGAACTTAAGTTGGAACTTTTTGGTTGTAGCTCTGCCCATCCCTATAAAGTCCCCTAGTGGTCCCGCTCTTTCCCAGTTCTGAAACGTTTGTTGCAAGCTGCGACAACAGGAATTAAATAGTGAACAGGACATGACTGAGGGGAGGATGTGTGAATTCGCAAATGACCACTCGAAGAAATACTTACAGGTAAGCAACCTGTCCTCCTTCTTTGTGGTCTCTGTGAATCACAAAAATGGGTTAGACTGACAAGTTTGGGTCAGTGGAGGAGGGAGTGTCCTGAAACCAACTGAAATTCAACAAACTGTATTTATCAAGAACAATAAACATTAACATTAATTAAGTGCATTTGACTTAAAGGCAGGACATGATCATCTTAGTGCAAACCAGCCAGTAACACTGCCCTCTTGAAGGCTGCATCCCGTCTGCCTCACGAGTCCAGCCTGTAATGTCTAATAAATGTCAAGGGCTGGGACCAGACAGCAGCCTTGCATATATCCTCCAATGGGACTCCAGAAAAAAAGGCGGAGGATGCAGCTACCGCCCTAGTTGAATGTGCCCACACCCTGGATGGAGGGTCCTTCCTTGCAAGTTTGTAACAGAGGCGGATGGTATTAACCACCCATTTGGAAAACCTCTGAGATGACATGGGTAGGCTCTTCTTGGTCTCCGAGTAACAGACAGACAAGCGCTCGGACTGCTTGGAGCCTGACATCCTGTCCACATAAAACGCTAATGCCCAACGAACATCAAGTAGGTGGAGACGGTGCTCAGTATCAGTAGTCGGGTTAGGGGCCAGGGTGGGGAGCACAATGTCCTGGTTTAGATGAAAGGCTGACACCACCTTGGGTAAAAAGGTGATATCAGGGCGGAGTACAATCTTGTCCCTATGAAAACACAGGAAGGGCTGATCCATCCAGACAGCACACAGTTCACTCGCTACCAAGAAAGCTGTTTTCTAGGACAGCAATCTCAAGTCTGTGGTAGCCATCGCCTCAAATGGTTTGGATAAAAGACTTGACAAGACAATGTCAAGACTCCAGTCCGGTGTTGGTGCCAAAATAGGAGGACGTAGGTGAGCCAGACTCTTGAGGAAGCTCTTTACTAAAGGCTCCTTAAAAAAGGAGGGTCTGCCTGGAAACTGATAGTGGGAACAAATGGTTGATAAGTAGCACTTGATAGATTGCAGTCCTAGACCAGAGTCAACCAGTGTCCTGGATTGCAGCCAGCACAAACCTATGCCAATAAGGATGGCTCAACAAGGCAATTAGCTAAGCAGCTGGAAATAGTCCACCAACCTTGCAGGAAGTGAGAGAAAGAGCAAACCAAAAGCCAGAGCTGAAATCAGGAATACAGGGGTCACAATAGTCAGTCCAGTCCAAGGTCAGGTCAGCCAGAGGGTAGCAATAGTCCAGTCTGTTCCGAAGTCAAGAGTCAAGGCCACAAAGAGTCAAGGTACAGGGAGCCAGTGCAGGCAGCAATCACACCAAAGGATCATACAATAAACTCTGACATTGAGTTGGCGTCTCTCTGCTTCCTAAATAGGGGATGCCCTCCCCCGTACCAGATGAGGCTGATTAGCTAATTGCCTCACAGCAATTCTCTGGGATCTGCGTCTGCCAGCACTTTCAGCCCTGTGCTGCCTGAAGGAGGGAACCTTCAAGCCTGGTTCCTCCCCAGACTCACCACTAGGCTGCTGTACCACCAGAGGAATCCCATGAGCACTAGGACCTGGCTGAGCCTCCTCCTCTGGGGCTGGGAGATCAGGGCTGGGCTCTGGCAGAGCAGGATTAACACCTGGTGTAGCCTCAATTACCTCTTGCTCTGGAGCAGGATTAGCCCCTGGTGTAGCCTCAATTATCTCTTGCTCTGGAGGAGCCCCATCCTCCTCCTCATCCTCCGAGACCTGCTCTTGGCTGGCCATGACAACCAGAGTCATAAGAAATTATAGGACGGTTGGTACTGAGACTCGGGACGGATGGAGATTCCTGCTATTTAGGAAGTCCATGAACTTTGTCCATTTCAGAGCCTAAGATTTTTGTGTGGAGGGCTTGAGGGAGGTTCAGATTATCGTTCTGACAGAGTGTGGAAGGTTATCTAAAATTGGACCCTCCAAACCACCAGAGGTAAGTTGTTCATATCCAGATGCTGTACTCGGCTGTCGTGGTGAGGCTCGAGACGGAGAAACCTCTTCTTTGATAGGTTCAAGAGTGGAGCCAACCACAGTTGCCTTGGCCACCAAGGAATGATAAGGATGGTGTTGGAAAGGTCTGTCTTGACCTTGGTGACCTCTCTTGTGATGAGAGGGAATGGCAGGAAAATGTAGACTAGCTTCTCGGACCATCAGAACAGGAACGCGTCCCCTCGAGATCCCGGGGCTCCTAACCTGGAGCAGAACTGGCGGCAGTGGTTGTTCAGGTGGGAGGCGAAGAGGTTGATCTCAGGTTCTCCCCAACATCCGGAAAAGGTCGGCGACTGCCTCGGGATGGAGGTGCTACTTGTAACATGAGCTCGAGGACCTGCTGAGTTGATCTGCTAGCTCGTTCTCTTCCCCGGGAAGATGGATTGCCTGAAGGATGATGCCTCTCAGGATGCACTATTTCCAAATCCGCAGCGTGATCTTGAGCAGAGATAGAGACTTCGTCCCCCCTTGTTTGTTGATGTAGTACATGACCGTGGTGTTGTCCATTGACAGAAGGACCATCTTGGCCTGAAGCAGGGGTTCGAAAGCTCGCAGTGCCTTCTCCACAGCCAGCATCTCGAACTCGTTGATATGGAGTTATCGTTCCTGCGGAAGCCAATGGTCTTTGATGGTGAGGTCGAGGATGTGAGCCCCGCATCCCTCCATCGACTCACCTGTCGTTAGGGATATCTGAGGCTGTGGTGGTAGGAACAGCATGCCTATGCAGACGTTGCCGGGTTCGAGCCACCAATGCAGGGACCGGGACACTGATCTCGGAACCGTAAGCCATCAAAATGGAAGGTCGTACGTGGAGTTGAACACCGACAGAAACCAGGCCTTGCAGAGGTCTGAGATGGAGACAGGTCCAAGGTGTTACATAGGTTGTGGAGGCCATATAGCCCATTTGGACAGAATGAGCCCTGACACGTCTTTGAGCCAGGCATTCCCTCACTGCCTGTTTCAAGGCTAGAAACCAGTCCATAGGAAGATGAGCCATGGAGTTCTCTGAGTCCAAGATAGCCCCAATGAATCTGGACCTTTTCGATGGAATGAGATTGGACTTCTCGAAATTGATCATGAGGCCCAATGATTGGAGAAGAGACACAGTGAAGTCGACGTCTTTGAGGAGGGGTCTCGAGATGGAGCAACCAGGAGCCAATTGTTGAGGTACGGGAAGACTGATATGGCCTGCTGATGAAGATAGGCTACGATGGGCACCATGCACTTCGGGAACACCCTCGGTGCCGTGGAGAGACCAAAGGGTAGCACTCTGTACTGGAACACTTGGCTGTTTCCAACAAAGGCTAAGAACCTCCTGTGGTCCTCTCGAATCCCAATGTGGAAATAAGAGTCCTTGAGATCGAGGATCACCATCCAATGCTCCTCCTGCAATAATGGTAGAATAGATGCAAGAGTTACCATACAGAAGCACCGGTAGGCCATACAAGTGTTCAAACATCAGAGATCTAAGATAGGCCGAAGCCCCGAGTCTTCTTCGGTACTGTGAAGTAGCGAGAGAAACAAGATCCGAAATTAATGTTAAGGAAAATGCAACATGGGACATACAGTAATAGAAATAAAATGTGTATGTGAAAGTCACAGTGATTAAGCAGGAGCAGTCATGAAGCTACACAGGTGAAAAGGATAATGTAATTTGGAAGCCTTGAGAGCCAAGGACAAAGTTATAGAGTGTATATTGAAAATACCTGTTGTAGATTGCAAACACCTGAGATTCATTAAGTAGTCAAGGTAAAATGATGAAATACTTGGGTTGGTCTTAAGTATGGGATGATCTATGTAAACCAATCAAAATGAATGTACACACCCACTGGGTGGAAACTGACTAGTGGGTGGTGACTAACAATGGCTATAAGTGCAATGTTTGCCAATGCATATTGTGGAGTAGTTTGGGAGATATTGTGAAGTGTAGAGATTGTGATTTGTAGGGCATATAGTATTTATATATAGTAGAATAAAGTAGATCTTTTATATAAGACTACTGAGTTGTCTGGTGTCTTGAGGGAAGATACAAGAACCAGAAGAATCCTGGAGAGGTTTGGAGACATCTCAGGAAGAAGAGTGAGAAGGCTTGGAGAGTTTGTCAGGGTCTTCAGCCTATTCTCTGAAACTCTGCTGCTTGGGAAAGAAGCATCAACCACTGATCAAAGCTGGTCAGCTCTGCTGCATAACAAGGTGGTGAGTTAGAGCCAGAGGTGAAGAGCTACAACTCCCATCATCCCTGACAATTAACAGGATCTACAGCGAAATTAACAGGATCTACAGGATATCTATATCGCCCTTAGCCAAAAGAGTGCACACTTCATTGAGTAGGGTGTTGGAGGCGTGGTGGTGGAGATAAAGGCCCCGGTGACAGGGAGCTCAGTGAACTTGAGGGTATAGCCATTGGCCAAGATATTAAGAACCCATGAGTCCGAGGTTATTTGAGACCAGATGTTGAAGAAGGGTCCCAATCTATCTCCAAAAGGTTGGGGAACGAAGTGCGCGGCAACACTTCACAGTGTTTTCTTAGACTGCTCAGCATCTTTTTTACGGTAGGCCTGTCGGTACCGAGACTGGGAGGGAGGGTGGCACCCAGAAGAAGTTGAAGATTGAGACAGGTGTCTTTGTCTAGATGGCTTGGGATGGAACTGCCTCTCTTGTGGATAATAAAGCTTGTGCTGTTGGGATGAGAACCAAGGATGCTGACCCCCAAAATGACGGCGCTGGTGTTGAGAAGAGGAGGAAGACATACCATGTTTTCTCACTGCCATCTTCATGCGGTAGCGAAAATTCAGACGCTCATCTGTGTTCTTGTTGAACACCCCAAATCGTCAAACAGCATGTCTTCTATCATATTCTTGGCATGGGGGGTCAGATCCAAAGACCTGAGCCACGCATACCTGCAGAGCGCCACTGACCCCGAGATCAATTTGGCTACATAGTCAGCCAAATGAGGAGCAGAGATAATTTGCTGCCCTCCGATGGAGTGTGCTTCTGCTTGTAAGGCCAACGCCAAGGGCTTTTTGTCGTCGGGTAGGTCATACAGCAAAGGCAGCATACACTCCATCAAATGCTGTTGATAGTCACCCATACATGCAGCGTAGTTTGCTATTTTCATAGCCAAAACCGCAGATGCATAAAATTTCTTAGCAAGACCATCCACTTTCTTGCCGTCTCTATCCAGAATAGGCTTTCCCGGAATAATCTCCTAGCTCTAGCGGAGGTTACCTTACGCCCCTTAACCCCCCATAATACATGGACATGCCCAAATTGTTTATTTTGTTGGTTTTTTTATGTTTTTAAGAATCGTTATAATTCTGCTATTATAGTTTAATTTAGTTTTAAGGGGTGGGAGGATTAGGGTGTAGGATATAGGAATTTTACATTGTCTTTTGTTTTTAAATTATGCTGTACGCCGCCCCGATTGCTGAGCAGGGGGCGGCTTAGAATTAAAACTATTATTATTATTATTGTTATTATTATTATTATCCACTGGGGAAGTGGAGGTCTTCGGGGTCGATAAGGTCTGAGCGCCCTCTACAATTGCTGAGTTAGGTTTTGGATGTTCAAATAGCCACGATGCCTGAGAAGGGGCTATCCTATACAAGTTCTCGATCTTTCTTGAGATCGATGGTACTCTAGCTGGAGTGGCCCAAGAGCGCTGTGCAATCTTCTGGAGCGAGGGTAGAAAGCCCAGAGCTGGGGGTGTAGGGACTTTTCTTTGAACCCTCCTCTCGATGGCATCCACGGTGTCACTGTCTGTTCTAACGATCTTGACCTCCACAGCATTACCTATCAAACCACCTGGTCCGCAAAGGATTTGACGTCGTCTGTGGGAGACGCAAGATGGTGTTCTACCAAGATGGAAGAAGAATGTTCAGAGTCTGGGCTAGGAGCGAGATGGCATAGAACGAAGCGATCGTGGGGATGGTGAGCGGGATTGAGAGCCCCTTGGGGAATCTGGCAGTAGTCTTACTTGGAGAGACTGGTACCAAGGCGGGGGGTGGGTGGCTCAGAAGACACAGCTCTGTGGACCTAGACTTGGACGAGATGGGATGTCATCTCATGAGATTGCAGTTTCTGGATCAACCGGCATCAGGTACCGGCGTGAGACGGGATCATAGACTAAGTTTGGATGAGACTTAAGGACAGGATCCGTCTCCTCCTCCATCAGCTTCAGCCCCTAGGTTTCCACGATCCCAGTGGGTTGTCACCGAGGGTTGTGGGGTCAAGACTGGGAGATCCTCACAAAGGTCCCCCTCAGACTCCTAGTCAAGTAACATTCGGGACTCCTGTTGAAGAGCCATCGGTACTGTTGCCACACCCCGGGAGGAAGGGATCTTGGTACCGAAGAGGAAGGTCCCGCCCTCGGAGATGATAGCGGCCTCAAGATCAGAGGTGAAGAAGCCCGGGAGCCGGATGGAGCACGATCCTTGGGCTTTGAACTTTCGGCCACAGGACAGGACTTCTTTGAGGAGGAATCCTTAGATATCTCTCTATCCGAAGAGTATCGGTGTTTAGAAGCTGTCTTGCTCCTATGCCCATCCGGAGAGCGAGTGCACTCGGAGTGAGCCTTTTTGGGCTTCTCTCGGTCTTTGTCCCCATCTCCATCAGACTTGGAGGTCTTTTTCTTGAGGCTAGACTTAGGTTTTTCGTCAGTCTGCCCAGCTCTAGAAGGCCCTGGAGTAGGAGTAGAGGCAGGTCTAAGTGCCTGTTCATAGAGGGCTGCTTTCAACCTCTTGTCTCTATTCCAGAGAGCCTGCGAGGTCATGGACATGCATAAGGCACAAGATTGAGGGTTATGGCCCTCGTCAAGGCACAAGAGGCAGGCAGAATGAGGGTCAGACCCGGGGATCTTACCCCCACACTTCACGCACTGCTTGAAAGAGCGGGAAACCATCACCGAATCAGAAACGGAATCCAAAGTTGAAGTCAGATAGTCCAAATTTCAATCGATCGGTAAACAGACAGTAGTAGGGTGTATCCAAAGAGTAGTCAAAAAGGAACGGTGAGTCAAACATGGAGTAAACAAGCCAAGCAATCACTAACAGAGAAGCTCCTTCAAATCTGCTAGCGCGGCGGACGAAAGGAACTGGGAAAGAGCGGGACCGCTAGGGGACTTTATAGGGATGGGAGGAGCTACTGCCAAAAAGTTGCACCTTAAGTTCTGCCTAGCGATTCCAGAAGTTTCCAAAGTTGCTGCGCATGCACAGATAAAACCCATTTGTGTGATTCACAGAGACCACGAAGAAGAAATATGCATACTAATAATTTCTAGGAAAATCTGGGCATGGTAGAGGAAAGGGGAATTAAATTTCAGCCAGTTTACGTCACAAAAACATTAAGAGTTTTTCTGTTTTGCACAGAATTCAAATAGGTTTCTAGATTCCTTCACTACACTCTACCCTTGATTGTTGTTGGAAGATAACTCTTCATATTGTGATAAGGCTCAAAACCATACTTTGGCATTTCCGTTTTAAATCACTTTTTGTTAGTGATGGAAGACCCACTCTAGCTTCAAACTTCCCGGGGGAAATTCATGATAAATATGTGAGCACAAAGGATTCCAGGACAGATTTTAACTATGGCTGTTCTCTTGAAAAGAAATACTTGGCTTGCTTTTACTTTTATTTTATATGTTACATGAGAATGAACATATTTCATAATAATGTACACATGGGGATAATTTCATGAGAATCTATATGCATTGGAGAGAAAGAGGAAGACACGAGGCCAAAAGGAGGAGCAGCCTGAAAGACTATGGTATACGTGGCAATATGGAATAGCATAAAGGTTTCACTGCAGGATGTGAAAGGGTGGTTGAATCCAAACTGAGAAATAACTGTATTGTTAAAAATACATTAGTACACATTTTCTGTGAAACAGCTACTATTCTAAAAAATGAAGTACTTCTCAAGTATTGTGTTACGCAGAGGGGCGGGATAAAAACAAAATTCATTATTATTATTAAGTATGGAAGGGTGTAAAAGCACAACCCTTAGAGAAACATATTGTATGGTGTCTATTTATTACAAAACTTTACAATGTGCCTCTCTGTGTGTTATATTAGTAGGGTAACATGATTATGCATGGCTATTGGACTAAATTCCTTAAAGAAAAAATGAAATATAGAAGTATAACATGAAAATCTGTTAAAATCTCCAAGGCCTAAGAATTAGAGAACCAAGGCGCTTTTCACACTACATAACACACTGATATCATTTTAATGACCATAGCTGCATCCCATGGAACCCTGGGGTTTGCAGTTTGTAGGAGGGACCAGAGTCCTCTGGCCAAGAATCCTAAATCTCTCTCCCTACACTGCAAATTCCAGGATTCCATAGGATGCAGCCATAGCAGTTAAAGGGGAACCATAGTGCTATAACTGTGCTGTGTTAAAAAGCCCCCCAAACAAGTATGATTTTTTTTAAAGTGTTAAAGAGGATACTCCTTAATTATAACATGGTATTCAATATAGAGATTTATGCAATATAACATAAGAGTCAGTCACTTAAAATTATTAAAGATGCTGTTCTGCCAACAGTTATGCATTGTGCATGACTCCAGTAGGTCAATACAGTGATAGAAAAAAATATTTTCCGCTATTCATTTCTTAGCATTTAGAAACCAGTCAAGAAGAATAGCACAGAGGCCAGAATTTTGAATAGTTTTCACCCAGTATTCACATATCCCAAAGCATTTAGGGAAATTATTCTGTGCAGAAATACACATGGGGTGTTTTTGCTTGAATTTTTTTTCTGAAGAAGTGCTTTTTTTTGCAACCTCACCCCTTTGTTAATTTTTTACAACACCATATGTGGGATATGGATGTGTGCTAAATTGTTTTTTGCACCAAAAGCCAACATGCATTTCCGGAAGCTGAGTTATTACTGCAATAACTCATGGGTACACATGACAGTGCTTGCACCCCAGAGACCAGCAAATGAATGAATGAATGCATGAATAAATAAATATAGCACTATCAATGTACATAGTACTTTATATGCAGAGAAAATATATCCAGCAAGTATATCTGGAAATTCTCTCATAGCAGTGGTCTCAAAATCCACTATACATATTTCTCCTCCTTCCCCTCCCCTTCTACCACCCTTTCCATATGTGTCATGTATTTAATTTAGATTGCAAGCCTAAGGTAGGGATTGTAAACCATCCTTTTGTGTCTTCAAGCTTAAGAGTTGGGAATATATGATTAACCTAAACAGGCAAGCAAACAAACAAAAAAGAAAGAAAATTAATAAAGGTGTCAAGTGCTGATGGCTAAGCAAATTGCCTCTTGATAGATAGTAATACCAGGAGTGGGGACAAAATATGGTGTGAAATCATGACAAAAGGGCCTTCTCTGTTGTGGTCCCATGGTTGTGGAATGCTCTCCTCTTAGAGTCAACTATTGCTGATGCTGACCTTCACTGAAGCCTTTGGGGTCTATGGTTTTATCCAGTGTTGTCATTCATCCAGTTTCCACTGGTCTGCTGGAAATTGTTGTTAAAACTGTTAAAAGATGCAGAGGCTGTGAAGTTTAAATGGAGAGCCAGGAGTAGTGAAGGGGAGAAAGAACTAGAATGTGGAGTAGACAAGGAGGAGGGTAAGGTGAGGATCAGAAGAAGCAAAGGACTTGATCCTCTGGGGGCATGGGGAGGGGAGCTAGGATGGGAACTGGTTGTTAATTGAAATGACACCACTTACTTTATGCAATTTATACCTATTCATTAATTTTAACTGTTTTAACTGATTTTAACATTAAATGTTTTAATATGTCCTTAGACCTCAGTTATGCTTAGTGATTTAAATTGTTTTAAATTATCAAAATGTATTTTAATGTGAGCCCAGTGTGGTGTAGCAGTTTGAGCACTGGACTACAACTCTGGAGACCCGGGCTCGAATCCCCAATTAGCCTTGGAGACCTACTGGATAAGCTTGAGCAAGTCATACTCTCTCTGCCTCAGAGGAAGGCAGAGGTACACCCCTTCTAAGCAAATCTTGCCAAGAAAATCTGTTTTCTCGTTTTTCTGCTTAGAAACAACAAAAAAGAGTGAGGTACAAGCAGACTCCCAGGTGAAATGAAGGAAGGACTGAGGCAGAGTCAACTAATACCAAGTATCGTGAAACAATCAAAGTCATACAATCCATGTTTTCCCCTGGGTGGTGGAGCAGGGATGCCATCTCATGCCAAAAAGAGTGTCAAGGGCATTCCACTTAAGCTTCACTGGACTTGTCCTTCTCCTCCTCTTCCTCCATCCACCTCAACTCTTTCCATTCAAGCTGGTTATAAGAACTTTCTAACTGTAAGAAATGGTATTTGTGTTTCATATCCCCTTTTTACCCTCCCTGTCCCTTTCTCCTTTTATGTCATACAGAAAATAAAGTGGTTTCCATCCGCTTTGAAGGTGGAGTGTTTATATGACATACACCTCCAAAGTGGATGGAAACTGAAATGAAGCCACACTCCGGGGCTAAAAACAGGAGGAAAAAGAAGCTGGGATACTCCAGCTTAGCTGAGAAAATGTGTATCTTCATGGCTACATATAAACAGCCTGGCAACAGTGTGGGGCTGCAGCAAAGCAAAAAATCGAAGTACAACAACTCCAATGGATGTAATGACAAAATAAAAACCAGACAGCCCAACAAGAGGCCATGGGATGAAGGGGGCATGTAGGGGGGCCCTCCACGATTGTACTTTGCAATGTATCACTTTCCCCCTGGTGCATCGATGCCCTGTACCAGCGGAGCATTGCATGTGCAACTGTGTGGCCAACCAAAGGAGTGGCCATCCAATGGAATGGCATCTGGGTGGCCATGGGGGTCACAGGCGAAGGTTGCAGGTGGTGTGTTTGTTCAATGGTGTGCATGTATGGTGGGGAAGCAACAAAAAATACCAGTGCACTGTGCGATCTACCAATGGGTATTTGATTCACCTTGGGAACAGACCATGCAGACAGTGGGGGTTTGACCTCCTTCTGAAAAAAAGCAGGATCAAGCTGCTTTTTCATGCCCGTCTACTCGGGCCCCTGTTTAGATTATAAGCTTATAGACAAGGACTCATATGCTTGTTAAAAATCTTAGTTAACTTGCTCCAGAACTCTTTCAGCCAAGACAAGGAGCAAATTATTTAAATACACAATGTAACATCAAATAACATAAAACATGTAATAACCATTTTGTGACAAATAGTTTTATGGGATATTTTATAAATATAAATATTCCCAGGACAAAACTATGATCGTGGATATATTTATTTGCTTATTTATTTTCCTGCCTTTAGTGGCAATGCTAAGTCTGAAGCAATGCTATGCTGGATCTGAACTCTCCCGAGGAACATGTAAGAGATGACTTTTCCCGATGCTGACAGGAGTGTTGCTGTTGCTCCTGGCATCCCTTGGGCCAGTGCTGGGGCTACTTAGGACTCCGAATAGCTGCTCAAGCAAGATCTGGAGCAAATCTCACTCCAGATATCAGGGAAGGTCTCACAGAATCAGAAATTCTGCAAGACTTCAGGTGGGATTTCGCAGTCATACATGCCTACCCATGTGGCTGTCAGCCGTTTATGGGTGGCCCTTCTGTGAATGAGTTGTTTCTGTGAGTACAACCCCTCTTGAAACATTTAAATGGCTATTAATTAAAAGTTCAGCACAATAGTTCCTGTTTGCTGACACTGAGAGTAAAGAAAGAAGTTGTATTTTTGATTGATGATTTTAGTCTTACTTTGTGATCTGATTGTGCTAGAAAAAGATCACACAGATTAACATTTCTGGAAAATCTTTAAATACTTATGGGTAATAGCAAGGCAGGATTGACTCAATTATTGCTTCAGCACAAACATTTCTGCTTTTTGCTTGGCAGTTGATATCAAATTAGAAATAGCAGGAAAGATTTCTAGCAAAGGTTTGATGTAGCACACTGTATTCTCATTCTAGTCCTATTTCTTTCCCTTCTGTCAGGCACCTAGGCAGGTCTGTGTATATTGCACAATCACTCTTGATTTTGTACACACAAAAGTCAGTATCTGTAGAATATCAATTTTTGTTTTCATACAGGAAATTTTTAGCCTGTAGGGATGCAAAGAAAGCACTGTATGTGTAAGTTTAAACTGTTTTTATGACACATTTTTAAAAGTTTTAAAAGTTGTAAGCATTTAATAAAAATTTTAATAAAAATGGAGTTTGTTGAATTTTAAAATAGACAGTGCTTTCAACTGGTTAACATGATCCCACATGAATCCATGACTGAAGAATCCATAAATGGTTGCTAGGTAGTAAAAGGGTTAGAAGAGCTTTTTGGTTACACATAAACCCACTACTTCTCTCCTGCTGTTTTCTCTAATGTTGCAAAAGCTACCTACACTTTTTGCCTTCGTTTTTGAAGGACCTGAGTTCAGAACTTTGTATCATAGCACCACCTACATTCTGATGCTGCAAAGAGGAAAAAGCCTCCCAAAGCAGGTCTATCTATGAAATGAGGTCTATGGAAAAATTAACAAGAAAAACAAAGAGGCACTGACAGGGAGGGAAAGCCTGTAATCAATACAAATAAATGGAAACACAAGTACACAGTAAATGTGTTTCTGAATGATTATTGCTAAAGGGCTCAGTCCTTGCAGTTCCAAGAGCATTCTTAGTTGGGAGTCGTTTCTAACCAAATGTAGAAGCTTTTCTCATGGCATATTATTCTTCAGATAAGTCTCTGTGGTTCAGTCACTCCATATATTTTATTAACTGTTGCAACATATATAAATACAGTAACTCACCCCTGATTACTTTCATGTTAATTCCTGAATAGAATTATTGTCATTGTGGATGTTTTATTACATACAAAATGTTCCTAATGTGCCTTTCATCTGTATTATGCAATTCTTTAGAGACATTTGCAAGTTTTAATATTAGCAGAGTTTGATGTGGTTGTGTCTACCACTAACTTACTCTTTTCTATGGATTTACACAACTGAAATAAGCTGGTTTATTTCCTCACTCTTGTGAGGAAACTCTCAATACTGTTCTGTGTCTAAGAGCAACATATTCTTCTTTATTCATTTAACTTGTTTTAGAATTGAGCTTTTGTGAAATCCCATTCAATTATGCTAGAGGAAATGATATTATACAATTCAAGGGTAGGCAACCTTTCCCCTTTAAGGGCCGAGGGACTTCAGCTCCCAGAATCCCAGGAGCTATTGGCCAACATGGGACTATTGGCCAACATGGCTGAGGCTTCTGGGAGCTGAAGTCCCTCGGCCCTTAAAGGGGAAAGGTTGCCTACCCCTGACTGTACCCATTTTTTTCTTGTTAAGAGGCACTGACAGAAACTATGTAGAAACCAGGTAGATTGATAATCCCTTTAAACATGACATACAGTCACAAGATCTGACTAAAAGTTACACCTTTGGCCAACTGTATACCTCAGGAATGCAACAAACATTTTTGCCCAACCACATATAGTAACTGCTGCACTCCCACAGAGTCCAGCACTGCTCTTCGATTACATAGCTGCCAGGCAAACAAGAGAATTTTATACCCCTTCTCTAGAAATCCATTCAGAAGTCCAAGTTAATTTTAGGACTGGTATAATTCCATTACAAAAGATACACAGATATTTAATTAAAATGTGGTATATCACGAGTGAAATATTTAGCATATGGAAGATGTCCTACAATTTTCATTACAGGTTAATGAATCTGAGCACATCTGTTTATACATATTAACACCTACTGCTGAAAGAGGGATCTCAACACCAAATCCCTCTATGATGCTTTCATAGTGCTAATGAAATTTGAAATCAACTAGAGAGATAGAAGAGTTGATCTCTGACAATACAATATGTATGTTTTCTGAGAAATAAATCCCACGGAAAAGTTGATTTATATATAATAAAAATGTTTCCTACTCTCCTGATCAGAAGCCATGGATATCAATCTCAAATTTAGCTGAAGGTCCATTTAACCACACTAAAATGACAGATACACATTTCAATTCAACCCTACTATCATCCATCATCAGTTCAATGTCAGATGTCTTTATTATCAATTCTACCTTTTTATAAATTCTGCCATCAAGTATTGTTTCTATTTCAAAAGAAAAAGTTTCCTATCATAATCATGGGGACACTTGAGAGACATCTTGTTCTGATAGAATTACAGAAAATGCTTCTCCATGTGGTTATGCAACCACATGTATGATCACAAGTAAAGGGTTTGTATGTGCACCATCTCATTGGTTTTATACTACACTGGCTATGACCATACACAGTGACATGGGTGATAAATTACACTGGATATAATCAGAGCTTGGATAAGTTACTGTTTTGGTTTATATTTCCCAGTAGGAATTAAAATGATATTCATACTTGTTTGTTCCCAAGTAAAAAGTAGGGTTCCTAACAGCAGACAACTCCAACTGGGAAGAGGTTTGCTCAGTTTTACCCTGGTACAGAACATCCTGAAGTGTTGCCCAGGAATTGTTCTGTGGAGAAAAACCTGTTTATTGCATGAAAAAAACACTAGCTTGTCTGTACTTCAAATTGTTGGGATCAAAAGTTACATTTCTGTAAAAATACCATTGCTTGGGCAAATATTTGTGTTTCTGAAAGTTATGAGATTGCCAATACAAAATGCTGATGCCTCTCTTGTTTATATGCAAAGCTCTTTGTATGCAGCAGTACTCAAATCATTTCTTAATTTTATTATTAATAAACCTTCAGGTTTGTTACATCTTTTCTGGTGTTTCATCATCCACATTGATCAGAATTTGTTTCTATTCACTTGATCAGTTGTGAAAAGGTAGCTATGGAAATGTTGTTAGGTCACCTGGGCCAATAGTTTAAAATGCAGCACAAGGAATCCCAGATTTATTTCTGCTTTCTGAAGAGAAAATGGGTTTAGTACACAGAAAATACTATATCCTGTGCAGGGGACATTTTCTGGCACAAGAAAAATGTGTTTTACTCCACAGAATAATTTCTGCACAACACTCCCAGATGTTTGAATATAGGGAGAATATTGAGAAGGAATATTCCTTTTATCCCACAGCAAGAAGAAAACAACTTTATTTATTTGTCATCACAGACAACAATGAAATAGTCAAGGATTTACTTCCCAGAGTCCTCCAGCCAGCATGGCTCATGGGTTGTGGAAGTTATAATCCCCAAAGTAATTTTTCTAAGCCCTGGAAACAATACTCCTGTCATCACAAATAAATCTGGGATTCCTTGTGCTGCATTTTAAACTATTGGCCCAGGTGACCTAACAACATTTCCATAGCTACCTTTTCACAACTGATCAAGTGAATAGAAACAAATTCTGATCAATGTGGATGATGAAACACCAGAAAAGATGTAACAAACCTGAAGGTTTATTAATAATAAAATTAAGAAATGATTTGAGTACTGCTGCATACAAAGAGCTTTGCATATAAACAAGAGAGGCATCAGCATTTTGTATTGGCAATCTCATAACTTTCAGAAACACAAATATTTGCCCAAGCAATGGTATTTTTACAGAAATGTAACTTTTGATCCCAACAATTTGAAGTACAGACAAGCTAGTGTTTAAATGAAGCTTAGATAAAACTTAAATTAGAACTTGGAACATCTCTCTCCCCAGCTAATTATACTTTCTGAAGTCTTACTAAACAGGCCGGTGAAAATATTCCCACAGTTTATATCAAATATTTTCCCCTCAAAAAAGTCATTTTTCATTTAGAGATAACAGTACCAATAAAATGTTGAATGCTGCAACTCCATATGTTCTGGCAAAAAAGTAGTTTGGGGGAATTGAGGAATTCATTCTGCATACACTAAGCTGTCATTAGAACTGTGATAAATCTGGTAGTCTTGGCCTCAGTTTCTGAACACATGTGCCATAGAAAGGTATGGAAAAGAAATGAAACTAACATAAGAAGTGTGCACATTTTGATGGAAGATTTAACATGAAGGAATGTGAAGACAAAAATAAGATAAGGAAAACATGGATGAGAAATGAGTCTGTTCTCTTGGAAATTTATTGGTTAGTTTAGCATGGTCATGGATTTACATTTATAGGTATATTTTCAGATTGCATATACTGTCTGAAAGACTTTAAAAAGTCTTACTTAATACAATTCACGAAGATCAAACAGGATTTTTACCTGGAAGACAACTTAAAAATAATATCAGATTGATTATAGACACTATCAAATATTATGAGAAAAATAATGAAAGGAAACTGGCACTAATATTTGCAGATGCTGAAAAGGCTTTTGACAAAGCCAACTGGAATTTCATGACTCAGGTACTTGAAAGAATGGGAATGGGCACAAATTTCTGCAGATGGATTCAAGAGATATACAAGGAACAATCAGCAAAATTAATAGTTAATGGGAATCGCTCAGAAGAATTCCATATATTTAAAGGAACAAGGCAAGCATGCCCCATATCACCTCTTTTGTTTATAGTAGTTCTTGAAATTCTGCTGAATAAAATAAGGGAGGAAGAAGGAGTAAAAGGAATGAAAATCAAAGGGCTGGAATATAAACTACAAGCGTTTGCGGATGATTTAGTCCTTATATTAGAAGACCCAAAAGATCAAATCAAAGGCACTTTCAAAATAATGGAGGAATATGGAAGATTGGCAGGATTTAAAATAAACTAGAAAAAAACAGTAATAATGACCAAAAACATGTCCAGAAAAGAAGAAAAATACTTAGAGGAAATTACTAAATGTTCAGAACAAAACAAAGTTAAGTATCTAGGGATCTGGCTGACTAAAAGAAATGTTGACTTGTTTGATAACAACTATAAACAAAAATTGAAAGAGATTAAGAGTGATTTATCAAAATGGTCCAAACTCAAGCTTACAATATTGGGAAGAGTCGAAGGGATAAAAATGGTAGTACTTCCAAAAATGAACTTCTTGTTCCAATGTATCCCAATTATACACAATACTAAGCCATTTAAAGAATGGCACAAAGACTTAAAAGAATCCATTTGGAAACCAGGAAGACCGAGAATTAATTGGATGACGATGACGAGACATAAGAAAGATGGTGGAAGAGGAGTCCCAGATCTGGAAATATACCATGAGGCAAATGCTCTACACTGGTTGTTGGATTGGATACAAATTAAAAACTTAAAAATTTTGAACATAGAAGGATTTAACAACTGGTTTGGCTGGCACGGCTACTTATGGTATGATAAAGCATTGATACATAAAGAATTCAAGCATCATGTAATTAGAAGGACATTGCTGAATGTTTGGAAACGATTTAAAGAAAGAACGTACAATAAAATCCCTTTATGGGTATAGTCCCATGAAGCTTTCTTTGGGCGATGGACAGGACTAGATACATGGCTAAGATATAATAACATATTGAAAAAAAATGGAAGGACAGTGGGAACTTAAATCAATGGAAGAGATAGAGCAACTAGATCCTTGAGTACACTGGTTGCTATATACACAATTAAGAGAAAGGTTTAAAATGGACTTAAAACTAGAAGAATTTGAGAGAGAATTCTTGGAATTTGACAAAATCACGACAAAAACCAGGAAAAAAAAGAGTATGCTGTACAAGATGCTTATGGATAGGAAACAAGAAGAATTAATTTCAAATAATATGATTAAATGGGCAACAGATATAGGCAGGACAATCAATATAGAGTTGGGAATATTCAAGAAAAAAGACGGAGAAATTTACTAAGTCACAAGATTTGAAAGAAAACTTTTGGAAAATGGAACACAGATGGCATCTGACCCCAGCAAAAATCACGAAAATTTACAATACTAAATCGAATAAGTGTTGGAAATGCAAAAAGAACATTGGGACATAGTTTCACGTTTGGTGGAAATGTCAAAGAATCAAAAAACTTTGGAAAAAAGTTCATGATCTAATACAAGAAATTTTAAAAATCAGATTCGAAATGAGACCAGAAATTTATCTATTGAATATGACAAACAAATTAGATCCAATATTCAAAAGGAAATATTGGAAAATGCTTCTTTATATGACAACTGCAGCAAGTTTACTTATAGCCAAAAAATGGAAGAGTCAGGAATTATCAACTGTAGATGAATGGTTGTTAAAACTAACAGAGATGAAGGAAATGGACAAATTAACGGCCTTATTGAATCATAAAGATATGGAGAGAATTAACAATGATTGGTCACCAATAGAAAAATATGTAAAAACAAGATGGAGTAAAAATGGCAAATCAGATGAGATTTAGAGGTAATGAATCTTACTAGTAAGGATTAAAAGTAAGATTACTTGTTTTTATCTCATGAACAAGAGAGACGATTAGCTAAAAGTTTTAGAGAAAGACTGAGTTATAAAGTACTTGTAAATCAGTATTTAGTGTCGACGAACTTATGGAAGGACAATTATGAAGGTTGATTTGAGAAGACAATATGAAAATGAATCAACTTTATGTAATTTTATACAGTAATGTAATTTGATATTTTATAAATAAAATTATTTTAAAAAAAAGTCAAGATCTATCATTTAAACCCACCCTCCAAAGAATGGCAGAAAAGAGAAAGGCATTTGCTTTACAACTCTGAGCATGAAAATGTCATTATATGGTGGATGGGATTGCTGAAAAGTTTTCGGCCTGGTCCACTTCCAAAAATATGAGTATAATTTTGTCACTGTAGCTCAAAAGAATGTTCTTTTTTATTGCTGGGCAGCACAGCTCCACCAGGCCTAAGAAAGGTCCTCCTTCCATTCCAACTGCCATGGCCCTGGCTTCAGAGGGAGAGAAGAACTGCTGGACTTGATCCCCTTCCCCACTTCCACTTCTCTTCTCCTTTTGTGTCATGTTTTTTAAGATTGTAAGCCTGAGGGCAGGGAACTGTCTAATTAACAATTTTGTAAGCCACTCCGAGAGCATTTCTAAACAGTGGTTAATAATAATAATAATAATAATAATAATAACAATAACAGCAACAACAACAACGTCAGTTTGGAGAATCATAACTCTAATTTCTGAATTTTTCAGATTATTGACAGAACCATGTCAACAAAAAGTGTGGATTTTTCAAGTGCTGAACTTCAAGTGCCGATATGAAGTTTCTGTTCTTGCAGGCAAAAATTCCAAAGCAAATTGATGAGTGTATGATGGAAAGGTCGAGTGACAAGGGCCTGTCATACTCAACTATGAAGAAGTGGTGTGCCAACTTTCAGCATGGAGATTTTGAGACCGAAGATGCAGCAAGGTCTGGCAGGCCTTCAACAGTGTCAGCTCTTGAAATTGCTGAGTGTGTTCATGGCTCAATTTTAGCAAATCAGTGAATCTCAGCTAAAACAATTGCTGAGACAGACATTGCACACTAGAGATATCCTGGGATATCCTTGGCTGAGTACTTGCAAGTAAATGTACCTACTCACAGTTCTTTTTTTAAGAATTTGGGGTCTGAATGCATAGAGCATCCAGATTTTGCCTGATCTGACTATTTCCCATTTTCAAACATTAAAAAGAGTTTGAAAGGAAAGAAATTTTCAAATTATTCAGAGGCAATAGCAGCAGCAAAGTAGTATTTTAGTGGCCATGCATCTGAATATTTTTTTTTAAAAAGAAACTTGAGAAACGATGTGCCAAGTATGCTGACATTCAGGGTGACTATGTGGAATATCATATAAATTTCATGGCTCTAGGTCATTCTCTTCTTGTTTGGGCCAAGGTCTTTTCAGCATCCCCTTGTATACACAACCAAAAAGTGGCCAGTCCTATTCAAAATACTGAATGTGCATTTACTGTATATGTTTTGCAATTAATAATAATAATAATAATAATAATAATAATAATAATTTATATCCTGCCCCTTTGTGGATGCAATTGGGGCAGCTTACAACAATAAAACACCGTAAATATACAATCCCAGAACCCACCCACCCCTTAAAATAGTATTAAACAACAATTCTGGGTGACTTAACAATTATTTTCCTCCCACATAGTGCAAACATACACCATATCTCTGGGCCAGTGGTTCTTAACCTTTTTGGCATCATGGATCACTTGAGAATTTGATGCAAACTGTGGATGTCCTCCCCAGAAAAACTGATTTAAAACACAATTTTAAAAGTATCAGGAATGACACTGAAGGGGAAAAACATTTTGGTATCTCCATAGAACCTCACAAAGCCCATCCATGAATCAGTTTAAGATACTTCTGTTCTAGGCTAAAGATTCAATCACGTTTTTGGGGTGTAAACATGCATGAACGCACACATGTTAACAAAGACATGGGGGAACAAAGGGATGGATGTATATTATTCTGAACTTCTTGGAAGACAAGCATTATAAAAATCTGATAAGACATTCATATTCTAAGTTGTTTTATAATTTCAACAAGAATTTTATGGGCTTCTCCTTATTCTACTATATTACCATTGAAATGCCACTCCTAAGTTTTAACCAATGTAATGAACTTTTAAAATAATGTCTCTTCTAAAGTAGTTACATTTGTTGTGAAACCACAATATAATTCCTGGAGATGTTTCAAAGTCAACTAACTGCACATGGATTTTAATAACTTCATAACTTCCAGTGCAGCACAAAAACGAAATTAAATAAACCTAACTTGACTCATTCTCAGCTAAGGTTCTGAAATGATGACCTTATAATATAAGAATAGTTTATGTTGTAGACAGTTTTCCTACTGTAATATCCCTCAAAAGCTGTGTTGATAGTGCTAATTCTGCATGATTCAAAGTTTAATGAAGTTTGAAAACACTGTCTTTGTATTTTATTCCAGCAATTTAGTGAATTCTGCCAAGGCATGTTCATAGGTCACACATACAAAATTACCTTCTTAAATGTAGCCATGTCTTATGAGGACCAGTCCTGTTCACAATATTTTAATCAAAACAGGGTCTGATTTCTCATACTCTTGCAAGAAAGTGGAAAGTCACTATAATACTAAGATTTGCACCAATACTTGAAGTATGCTGATCTTAGTAGAGGGGAAAAGCTTTTTTTTTTAAGCAGGAAATGTCAATATAAGGTTAGAACTGATACTTTATTTGATGCTAAAGAAATATCTCAAGTTGGTATTATCACCCTCACTTTTCAAAGGACAACATGGACATAGATCAATGGACAACATATAATATCTGGAGGTTTTTAAAAAATACACTATTTGAGTTTCCCTTTACTATGCAGTATCACTACCAAACACATGGAAACACACATGAATTTTGTCAGTGTCATCTCTCTGTCCATTAAGGACTTTATTATTAAAAGTCAGTTATTTTGTCAGTGTCATCTCTCTGTCCATTAAGGACAGCTGTCATCTGTAAAAGGTGTATGACACTGACTTATGAAATTTGGCATACACAATGTTGCTTGTCTCAGTTTATACAACAGCAAACTTCATGTTATAGGTGGAGTGCTGCTATTATGCTTTCTGGTTTTTCCCTTTCATTTATTGTTGCGTTATTTTTGTGTAAGATTTGGAACATAATTCTATTATTAAATAACTGTACTGTTCTCAGTACAGTAGATTCCCCTCCCTGTGAGACCAGAAGGGCACTGCCATCCAGAGGGACAAAGAGACAGGCTTGGGGGCCCAGGTACATCAAAGCCTCCCCTCCCTTGCGAGACCAGAAGGGCACTGTCATCTTAAGGGGCAAAGAGGCATACTTGGGATTGCCATGAGTCAGAATTGACTCGAGGGCAGCTAACAATAACAATAACTGTTCTCAGAATAATAATATATTAATCACATCCAGCCCTAATGTTTGAAACTTAATCAATTCTTGTCAGATTATTTTGAAAGGCGGATTAAATTTGAAGTAGAATGTGCTATGTCGTGAGGTATAAACAAAACTGGATTAAAAAATAAGCAAAATGCCTTATTTAAATATTTCTTGACACAAGTCACCAAGACTGAATTGATACCAGTGAAGTGGGCTAGCTGGCCAGCAGAAAAACAAGGCTAAACCATCACATGGTAATTACTGGTGTGAAGTTGCTTCAGACAATTTCCTACAAAAAGATCTAACAGCTCCGAACCTTTACACAGCCAATGTATACATAGAGTCATAGAATCATAGAGTTGAAAGAGACCATAAAGGCCATCCAGTCCAACCACCTGCCATGCAAGAACACACAAACAAAGCATGCACAACAGATAGCCAACTAGCTTCTGTTTAAAAAAACTCCAAAGAAGGTGAAGCATCTGGAAACCATGCTGTATGAGGCCTGGGAACTGGATATGCTTAACCTGGAAAACAGAAGGTTAAAAGGTGATATGATTGTTTAAATATTTGAAGGGGTGTCATATTGAGCATCGAGCAAACTTGTTTTCTGCTGCTCGAGAGAATAGGACCTGGAGCAATGGATTCAAACTACAGGAAAAGGATTCGACCCAAACATTAGGAAGAACCTCCTGACAGTAAGAGCTATTTGACAAAGGAGTATGTTGCCTCAGAGTGTGGTGGAGTCTCCTTCTTTAGAGGTGTTCAAATAGAGGCTGGATAGCCATCTGTCAGGGGTGCTTTGATTGTATATTCTTGGGTGGCAGGAGGTTGGACCTGACTGCCCTTGAGGTCTCTTCCTACTCTATGATTTTATGATTCTACAAATATTCAGGAACAGTTGCCTGTATCTCACTGTAGCTAAGCATGTTACAGCTTCCCACTGATCTAGAAAAAAATTTCTTTGCATTTTACTCACCATTTATATGAGCTACACACACACACACATTCAATGATGGTAAAGACTGGTGGTGGTTTGAAGTGTTTTTCAGAAGTGGCACAATAAAAATAGAAGGTATCTGTATAGTTTTAATGTTAAATCATTAAACTGGCTTATAAGGTATAGATGTTTTTGAGTAAGAATGGGGGAAAAGATGTATTGTGAAGCCATGCTAAGAGCATAAAACACAGGAAATGAGAGAAATAAATGAAAGGAATACCACAAATTTAATCATTTTTAATTATTATTATTATTATTATTATTATTATTATTATTATTATTATTTGTATCCCGCCCCTCTGAGAACAATCAGGGCAGCTAACAACAATTTAAAATTACAAACAATATAACTCCAAAAAGGCCCCAAAACCCACCCACCCCTTTAAAAAGTATTAAACCAACAAACTATTAAAACATCTACTTAAAAAGACATACAATAAAAACTGGTTCCAAATAACAATATAATAAAACACACGGAGCAGCAGGAATGTCCAAATTGTGAGAGGGCAGGATAAGAGGGTTCCTAAGGCTGGGAAAACTATTCTGGAAAGACCTGCCAGAAGAGATCCATCTTAATAGCCTTTTTAAAGCTGTTTAGCATTATAATCTGGCCGTTTCATAATCTGGGGGCGATTACTGAGAATGCCCTCTGGGAGGTTGCTGACAGCCTAGATTTTAATGGTCGGAGCAAGTTCCTCCCAGAGGACCGGAGTGCGCAGGAAGGATTGTATGGGAGGAGGTGGTCCCAAAGATAGGTTGGATCCAAGCCATTTAGGGCTTTAAAGGTAATAACCAACACTTTATACTGGGCCCAGAAACTAATAGGCAGCCAGTGGAGGGACTTCAATACCGGAGTTGTATGGTCCCTCCTAGATGTTCCCAAGACCACTCTGGCTGCCATGTTTTGTACTAGCTGAAGTTTCCAGACCAAGCACAAGGATAGCCCCATGTAGAGCACATTACAGAAATCCAGACGGGAGGTTACTAGCGCGTGCACCACAGTCTCAAGGTCCCTTACTTCCAGAAAAGGGCGCAGCTGGCATATCAGCCGAAGCTGATAACAGGCGCTCCTGACCGTCGCATTTACCTGATTAGTCATCAGGAGCGATGAGTCAAGGATCACCCCTAGACTGTGAACACAGTCATTTACAGAGAGTGTGACCCCGTCCAGGACTGGAGGTTGAAACCCACTTCCTGATTTTGGGGTCGCTACTGTAAGCACCTCCGTTTTGTCTGGATTCACTCTCAATCTGTTTTTCCTCATCCAGCCCATTACTGCCCTAAGACATTCAGAGAGGAGAGACGCCATCAGGAGTAGAGGCCGACAATCGAGACATGGAGAAATAGATCTGGGTGTCATCAGCATACTGATAACACCCAGCTCCATGACTCCGAATGATCTCACCCAGCAGCTTCATATAGATGTTAAACAGCATCGGGGACAGAATGGCGCCTTATCTTTAACCAAAAGATAATCATCCCAGGAAATTCAGATGGCAATAATCACCTGATTATAAACATGGCATGTTTATCATAATATTTCCTACCTTTAAGCTACACAAACCAAGATAGTGGAAATAAAATGCTTCCAAGAATATTGTCTGATATTGTCTGATTCTAAAATTGCCAATAACATATTATAACATAAAATATTTCAATAAAAATAAAGCAATCAGCAGAGCAAATAATATTTTGGCACTAAAATAATACAAACTTTTGCTTAATGATATGGATAATGGCACAGGTTTTTCAGCTGGGGGTAATGCCCCCAGCAAGAGACACAAGAAATTCTTCTTATTAACTATATGACAAAAGGAATTAAACATGGCTTGCCTGATTTTATAATAACAATGATAAGACAAGTCAGGAAATTGTGATGCATATCTCCCATATTTTGCAGAAGAATGCTCTTAGCATTAAAAGTGTATCTTCTTATGTGGCTGACAGTATCTCCTGTTAGTGTATCAGAAATTAAATAAATAGAATTTCATGACTATTCCTGTCAGGTTCAGCTGACCAAAATTTGAAAAGCTAAGAAAACATCACAGTGAATTTAACTGACCATTTTTTCTGGATATCAAAAACAGAGGTTGCTACAGACAAGTCAGTGTCCAAACTAAGTTTCCCCAAAACAATACACTCTTTAAAACCCTTTCTCTTCCAGCCCTCCCCTTTCCCAACTCGTGATGCAGCCTTGGGATACATCAAAAGGTTCTTTCAAGTGTCCGGTTCCCCCACCCTCTGCTTTCTCCCACATCTGCCGCAGGAAGGGAAGGTGTTACTTTGCTGGCCATCAAAGGTTGGTCCTAAGAAGTAAACAAGGTCATAGACAACCTTCCTATACCCATCTGTTCTCCTGATTACATATCATTCAGATCATAGTTCCCTTCCACTTCATCCCTACTTCTTTATATCGATATTATCCTCATTCCCTCATATCCTTTATTCTGGCAGATCCATACGAGCTAGATGTAACCCTATTTTTCTCGGATATCACCAGATTTCTGATGGAATTGTTGTTAGCTGCCCTCAAGTCGATCTCGAATCAGGTGACCCTGTGTATGAGACATCTCCAAGAACCTCTATCCTCCACTGCTCTGCTTAGGTCCTGTAGATTCAGGCCTATGGCTTCCCTGATAGTGTCTCTCCATCTGACATGTGGTCTTCCTCTCTTTCTACTACCCTCTACCTCAGGGGTAGGCAACCTTTCCCCTTTAAGGGCCGAGGGACTTCAGCTCCCAGAAGCCTCAGCCATGTTGGCCAATAGTCCTATGTTGGCCAATAGCTCCTGGGATTCTGGGAGCTGAAGTCCCTTGGCCCTTAAAGGGGAAAGGTTGCCTACCCCTGCTCTACCTTTTCTAGCATTATTGTCTTTTGGAATGAGTCAAGTCTTCTCATGATGTGTTCGAAGTAGGACAACCTCAATTTAATCATCTTGGCTCCCATGGAGAGTTCAGGGCCCATTTGTCTGTGTTTTTTTTGGGGGGGGGGGTTGGCTGTTCATGGTATCCTCAGCACTCTTCTCCAGCACCACATGTCAAATTAGTTGATTTTTTTCTGTCTGCTTTCTTGACTGTCCAGCTCTCACAACCATACATGGTGATGGGGAATACAGTAGATTGGATGATTCTAACTATAGTGTACTGTTGTATATCTTTACTCTTTAGGATCTTTTTGTCAGAGTAAAGTGCACTCTGAAGAGAAAATGACATAGATGTGACTGGGGCAAAGAAACTGGGACAAAGTTTTATTTTTGTTTTATTTACGTTCAGAAACAAGCCTTTGCACTGCACTTTCTTTCTTGACCTCTCAGTAATTGTTCCAAGTCCATGATGTTTTCCACTAATTGTATGGTGTCATCTGCATATCTTAGATCAGGGGTAGGCAACCTTTCCCCTTTAAGGGCTGAGGGACTTCAGCTCCCAGAATCCCAGGAGCTATTGGCCAACATGGGACTATTGGCCAACATGGCTGAGGCTTCTGGAAGCTGAAGTCCCTCAGCCCTTAAAGGGGAAAGGTTGCCTACCCCTGTCTTAGATTGTTGAAATTCCTCCCTCCTGTCTTTACTTCTCCTTCTTCTGTGTCCAAGCCTGCTCTTCATATGTTTTCTGCATATAAGTTGAACAGATGAAAAGATGCAGCCTTGCTTGACCACTTTACCAATTGGGAACCATTCTGTTTCTCCCTATTTTGTTCTAACAGTGGCCTCTTGTTATAAGTATAGATTTCTCATTGGGACTATCAAATAGCTTTTTAAAAAAAAAAAAAACTTTTATTATTTATTAAAACACACATAACATATAAACAAAAACAATAATAAACAACCAACTTACATATACATACATACATTCATCACATTTCACAACAAAACAAAAAACATAAAATATGACTTCCCCTCCTTTACTTTGAATGTAGTTCTTATTTTTAACTTTCATATACCTCCTTTATGCATTATAATTTGATTTTCCAATTCCTCTTCTGTTATTACTCCTATTTTTACATTATTATTTTTCGTAATCCTTAACCGTTACACATCATATCTTTTATTCACTCTACTTATTAATTTCTTAACAAAGCCGCTTTTTCTCTTATAACACAAAAATTCTCCTCAATATGCCTAGTTATTTAATAACTCCCTTTCATTTCCACACAATCACACTATTTTCGCCCCAGAGTTCTTTAATATATTCTATAATCGGTGTCCATTCTTTCCCAGGTTGTCCACCTTTGTCTTTTTTCAATAAACATGTTAGTTTGTCCATTTCCATAACATCATATAGTTTAATTTGCCATTCTTCTATATTCAAAGCATCCTTACTCTTCCACTTTTTTGCAATTACAATCTTGGCAGCATATAACATATAAAATATTATCTTACCAAATTTTCTTTCAATCTTGTCATTTATCATCCCCAATAAGTACACCTCAGGTTGTTTGCACATCTTAATTTTTAAAATCTTTTATATTTCCATATGTATTTGTGCCCAAAATCTTTTCGACCTTTCGCACTCCCACCACATGTGTAAGTATGTACCAATTGATTTGGAACATATCCAACATTCTTTCTTACTATTTTTATAAATATTAGTTATCTTTTCTGGCATCAGATACCATCTGTATTGCATCTTGTAATAACTCTCTCTTACATCATAACTTAATGTATATCGTATTCTTTTCTTCCAATTTTTTCCCCACTCATCAAACATTATAGGTCTTCCCACATCTTGTGCCCACTTTATCATATATTCTTTTACAGTTTCCTCTTCCATTTCGACCTTCAAAAGCATTTTGTATAATTTTGAAACCATATGTTGTTGATTTTCTACCATTACTTTCTCAAATTCAGACTCTTCTTTCTCTATCTGGTTTATTTTCATGTCCATTTTAAATCTTTCCATAATTTGTCTGTATAAAAACCAGTTACAATTGTAACCTTCTTCTAATAATTGTTCCATACTTTTCATCTTTGGTGTGTCTTTTTCCCATATTAACAAGTCCTTATATGCAATCCAATCATCACCTTTCATTTTTTCCCTTCTATAAAAAGCTTCGTTTACCGACGTCCAAAGTGGGGTCTTTTTGATAAATATTTTCTGGTATTTTTGCCAGACTCGCAAGACTGCTTTTCTTATTGGATGATTATTAAATTCCCTGTTTACTTTGATTTTGTCATATATTAAATACGTGTGCCATCCATATGCTAAATCCATTCCTTCTAATTGCAAAAGTCTATTATCTTTTATCAGTATCCATTCTTTTGCCCAGTCCAAACATGAAGCATAGAAATAAAGTTTAAGATTTGGGATATTCATCCCTCTTCTGTCTTTGTCATCCTGTAATATCTTCATTTTTATTCTTGCCTTTTTTTTTATTCCAAATGAATGCCGCAATCTCTTTTTCCCATTCTTTAAATGGCTTATCATTGACTATTATTGGTAGAGTTTGGAATAAAAATGTCATTTTTGATGTTACACTCATTTTGACAGCTGAAATTCTACCAGTCCATGTCAAGTTCATTTTTGTCCATCTTTGCAGGTCCTCTCGTACCTCTCGCCATACTTTTTCATAATTATTTTTAAATAAGTCTGCATTTCTTTTTGTTAGGTATATACCTAGCTATTTTATCTTATCCTTTATTTCAAATCGTGATATTTGTTTGAGTTGTTCTTTCTCTTCTTTTCCCATGTTTAGTATTAGCATATTTGTTTTTCTTTCATTAATTTTAAATCCTGCGTATTTTCCATATTCTTTAATTGTCTCTATCATTGGTTGTATGCTCTCCAGTGGATCTGCTAACGTTATTACTAAGTCATCCGCATATGCTCGTACTTTATACTGAAATCTGTTTATTCTAGTTCCTTTTATTTCTTCCTTCAATCTAATCTTGTCCAAAAGTACCTCCAGTGTTAATATAAACAATAATGGTGAAAGTGGACATCCTTGTCTTGTTCCTTTATAAATTTCACAGACAGCAGTTTTTTCTCCATTAACTATTATCCTGGTTTCTTGTTTCTTATATATTTCTTTTATCCACTTCACAAAGTTTGATCCCACTTCCAGCTTGTTCAAAATTTATATTATAAAATCCCAGTATACGTTATCGAAAACCTTTTCTGCGTCTATGAATATTAGTGCTGCCTGTTGATCCACTCTTTTTGAATAATATTCAATTATATTAATTATACTTCTTATATTGTCCTTCATATGTCTGTTCGGTAAAAATCCTGTTTGGTCCTTATTTATCCAATTTTTTAATATTTTCTTCAATCTTTCTGCCAGTATTGATGTAAATATTTTATAGTCATTATTTAATAAAGCAATAGGTCTAAAAATTTTAACATCATGAATTTCTTTTTCTTCTTTTGGAATCAATGTAATATTAGATGTCTTCCATGATTCTGGGATCTCTCCTTCCAAAATAGGGACTATCAAATAGCTTTTCATGATCTTCTATGCAGTCAAAGGCTTTACTATAGTCTATAAAGCACATTCTGATATTTTTTTTTTAAAAAAAATTCCTTGGTGCATTCCATGAGCCATTGTATGTTTGCTATGTGATCAGTATTGTCTCTACCTTTCCTAAACCCCACAAGCACTTCTAGGATTTCTCTCTCCATATATGATTGGAGTCAATGCTGCAGAATTTTAAGTATAATTTTGCATGCATGGGAAATTCATGCTATGGTACTATGGTTGCTGCAGTCTTTTCTGAAGGAATTTTTCCTTACTCAAACAGTTTAGTGCTTTTCCACAAAAATGAAGTACAATTGCATGTACTTTTTCTGTTGTTGCCCCAGGCTCTGGAACGACCTGCCGGACGAGATCCGTCAATTGACATCTTTAGATGGCTTTTAAAAGGCTGTCAAGATGGATCTCTTCCGGCAGGCCTTTCCGGACTAAATACCCGGCCTCGGGATCTCGGGACCTTGGGATCTCCCCTCCTCAGGAATGTCTCCATAGCCCCTTTTTAGAACTGAAGTTGTAGGGATTTTACCAGTTTGTATTATTTGGTTTTGTTTTTTAATTTGTTATGTTTTAAATTGTATTTTGTTTTAATTGAAGAATGATTTAATAACTTTTAAGGGGGGGAGGGAATTATATTGTTTTTAGTTGTATGGTTTTATTGTTGTAAACCGCCCAGATTGGTTCACCACCGGGCGGTATATAAATAAAATTTTATTATTTATTATTATTATATTATTATGTAGAAATTTAGTAGAATGCTTCAGTCCTACATTGCATCAGAGCCCTCTAACTAATAAAAACACCAGGCAAAATTTGTTTATAGAGTATTGATTTGCTAAATACTATTCATTTCAATTGATCTCCCCATATTGTGATTAGTAAATTGATACAGTCCTTAAATCCTTATTAACTTTTTCTAATCCAAGCAAACAATCCACAAAGAAGAAAGATGCAGATTAATGGTATAGTGAAGTTGGTAAATTCTTAGACATCATGGAAACTGTAGTTTATTGTGGCACCAGAGCTCTCTGACAGAGAAGACTCAATGTTTCAGAAAAAAATACAATTCCCATGATTCCCTAGCACTGAGCCAGGGCAGGTAAAGTGGATTCAATTTGCACTATTTCTAGCAGTCTGCAAAGACCCTTAGAAAACAATGCCATTATCACAAAAAGTCAACATGGGTTTCTGAGAAACAAGTCATGCCAGACTAATCTGATCACCTTTTTTGATTAAATTACCTGCTTGATAGACAAAAGGATTGCTGTAGGTATAGCATATCTTGATTTCAGTAAGGCTTTTGACAAGGTTCCCTAGGACATTCTTGCAAACAAGCTTGTAAAATGTGGGCTAGACAAGGCAACTGTTACATGGATTTTTAATTGGTTGACCAGCCGAACCCAAAGGGTACTCAGCAATGGCTGCTCTTCATCTTCGAGAGAAGTGACCAGTGGGGTGCCACAGGGTTCTGTACTGGGCCCAGTGCTATTCAACATCTTTATCAATGACTTGGATGAAAAAATGGGGGGCATGCTTCTGAAATTTGCAGATGACAACAAATTAGGAGAAATATCTAATGTGCCAGAGGACAGGATGAAAATTCAAAATTACCTTAATAGATTAGAAAGCTGGGTCAAAGCTAACAAAATGAATTTCAACATGGAGAAATGTAAGGGCGTAAAAATTAAGTGCATAGATATAGGATGAGGGACACCTAGCTTAACAAGACTACTTGTGAAAGAGATCTAGGAGTCCTAGTAGACCATAAGTTGAACATGAGTCAACAGTGTGATGCGGCAGCTAAAAATGCCAATGCGATGTTAGGCTACATCAATAGAAGTATAGTATCTAGATCAAGGGAAGTCATGGTGCCATTGTATTCTGCTTTGGTCTGGCCTGGAATATTGTATCCAGTTCTGGGCACCACGATTCACAAAGGATGTTGACAAACTGGAGCGTGTCCAGAGGAGGGTGACCAAAATGGTGAAAGGTCTGGAAATTATGCCCTATGAGGAAAGACTTAGAGAGCTGGGTATGTTTAGCCTGGAGAAGAGACGGTTAAGGGGTGATATGATAGCCCTGTTTAAGTATTTGAAGGGATGTCACATTGAGGATGGAGCAAGCTTGTTTTTCTGCTGCTCCAGAGACTAGAACACAGAACAATGGATGCAAGCTGCAGGAAAAGAAATCCCATCTCAACATTAGGAGGAACTTCTTGATAATAAGAACTGTTTGACAGTGGAACATACTCCCTCGGAGTGTGGTGGAGTCTCCATCTTTGGAGGTCTTTAAACAGAGGCTGGATGGCCATCTGTCAGGAATGCTTTGATTGTGATTTCCTGCATGGCAGGGGCTTGGACTGGAAGGCCCTTGTGGTCTCTTCCAACTCTATCATTCTATGATTCAAATGCCGCAATGCATTAAAATCCCTCTACTAATGATAGTTTAAACTGAATTAAGTGTCTGCCCTCCCCTAAGTAAACTCTTTTGCAACAATGTTTCAAGATCTGAGTTTAATGAAGTCCAGAACTTTGATGTTCTTTTTTCCAATGGCATCATAAGGTTTTCCAACACACATTTCCATATACAGCTTTGATTGCCTTGATGTAATATGTAAACCTTTTACTCTATCTAGTCCATTCACTATTTCCTCTTATCTTCTTATTTACCAGGACAGCTGCATTGCATTTTCAAGATCCCAGCTTTCTTACTTTACTTCCTTTCAAATCATGCCTTCATTTGGGTTTACTTCAGTTATTCTATAGAGACAATATCACCAACCACAGATTTTAATAAAAATTACTTCTGATGTTTCACATACCAGGTGGATTTTTTTAAAAAAGACTAGAGGCCTCTAAACTCCAAACAGGATATTAATAGCAGGTGAGGGCACCTGTGATTCATTCTATATGATTTCTTTCTTCTGACCCCAATTCTCTCCTTCGATGTATATTTGAACGAATGAGAGTAAAGTTAGCAGTAGATCAAAGAGGACTGAAGTAAATGAACCTTCTTGAAGGCTAAATGAAGGATAAGGGGAGATAAGGGAGGAGCTCTTGAAATGTAAATTATAGGAATTACTATACAGTGAGGGAAGTATCAGAGACCCTTAAAAGAGATTAGAGAATTATTCCCTTCCCATCACTGCTTTAGTGGTTTCACAGCATCTATGGCAACTGACAATCTGTCTACCATGACTAATATACACATAAAGTCTGTGTTTAATGCAATCTTCTAGAAAAATATACAACATTTCTAGACAGTGAGATGTCTGCATTATTTTCTCTACTGTTGCTACTAATACAATGTATGATGACAACTGAGAATGGCATTTGCAGTTGTATTACAGTACTTTTTAGTAGTAGTGCTTTTTTATCCTGTGTGAATCAGCCACAATCCTTAAATAAATAAAAGTGACAAAGCCCTGTGTCATTTTTATTGACTTACCAAAATGCATTACTTTGGGGAGACCTACTTGAAATGAAAAGCTGCTTCTCCCACATAAGTTTGTCTTCCTTCTCTCATTTAGTAGTACAGATTGATTTTTGAATTGAATAAAAGAAACAGCTGCTTCCTTGGGGCTTTGAAATATCAACTAAGCTCATTTTTTTTCTGTTGGAAAGGTTGTTTTAATTAGCATAGTAAACACCATTTTAAGTAATACATGGCCATCTTTTTTTTTTGTATGTATGTACTATAAAATCTTTTTTAAAATGTGACAGCCTGCTGCTTTATGCTTTGTATGACCAACTGATTTGATCACTGCTGACAACAGAAGAGCTTAGCTGATTTACTAGGCCTTATTTTATATTACTATAATAAATTAAATACTAATAATATAATATAATAATATAATCATCATCATCTGGAATCACAGAGTTGGAAGAGACCAAAAGGGCCATTCAGTCCAACCTCCTGCCATACAGGAATACACAATCAAAGCCTCTCCTTTTACAATTAATCAACCTTTTGCCTATTTCTGATGAAGGAATCCAACTTGGACTTTAAAAAAAATCTCCAAGGAAGGAAAATCCACCAACCCTCTGCACATATCCTTGTTTTTTAAGTGTCCATGAAACAAAGGGGAGGGTATAATCAATTCAAGGTCATGCTGCCAACATCTTTTCAAGACTAGACATACAGAAGAGAGTAACTTTGCCTAAGTCGCTCAAGATATTTAAGTCAAAATCATCTTCAACTGTTTGCCTGAAAAGATTACAAAAAGTTACAGAAAAAATAATACAATGCTCTGTTACGCCATATATTGTCACCAGCAACAGCTTCTGAACAGTTTTTGAAGGTAGCCTGCACAGAGTTTGTTATAACTACACTTCTATCCAAAATCAGAAAAAAGTAACTGCAGTCATATCACTCAAGGGGGTTGCAGACTGCCAGAAATAGTGTGAATTCAGTCCACTTTTAGGGTTAGGGTTAGTGCTAGGGAATCATGAGAACTGTTATTTTTCTGAGACATTGAGCCTTCTCTGTCAGACAACTCTGGTGCCACAATAAAATACAGTTCCCATGGTTCCCTAACTCTAACCCTAACCCTAAAAGTGGACTGAATTCACACTATTTCTGGCAGTCTGCAACCCCCCTCAGTAAATTTGGACAAAAGAACTCCCAAGTTTTCCTTAACCAGACAGTCTAAATACAGCAAGGAGCTGTAAAAGACTGATTGCCATCATTCATACAGACATTTTAGGCCACAAGATCACTGGAGCACTATCACTTCAATATTGCCCACACATTACTTTTATTAGCTGATCTTTGCCCACTAACCACATGTGCACAAGAGTAAAACCTAGACATGATTGAAAGAACTGAATATCATGACACTGTCCATGATTTTTAAAATCTTGCTCAAAAATCTGTTCTTTGGTTTTTCCCATTTAGGATTAATTTAAGAGAACAGGTCAATATACGATCAATTCCAAAATGGCTGAACAATCAGACACTCCCCCCCCCCCGGTACATACAGAGTAGCTGTCCTTTATCACTGCCTATCTAGATTCTGTTCCAATGAACTTAGTACTAGGTGTTAAGGTTTAGAGGTCAAATAATTTCCTTTCAAGCAATTGGGTCTAGTGGACAAAGTATTAGATTTACGGTGCAGGACCTCTCTGTTCTAGTGTTTCCACTTTCATGATCACATCTGATTTCCTTATATCTAAAATGGGAGCTACAATTACTGTTTGCAAATGGTAAGTGTTTTGTAAAGTATTATCATTATTGATGCATTTACACATTACCACTGAATTCTTTGATCTGTGGAACAACAGTAGATTATAAATGAAAGGGATCTTCCAGAGCAGCAGTTAATTCTCACACTACAATTGACCTCAGTTTTTAATGTGTATAAATGCTAGTATTTTTTGTTTGTGACATTTCAACAAGAAACGAAATGTTCAGAAATGAAGACAATCTTGAAAGTTGCAGCACTGGATCTCTTTGGGAAGTAGCTGTGGTATATCATTTTGGAAGGAGCTGCAGTATTGTAAAAAAAAGTGGTCACTACTATGGAAAACTGCAACAAAGATGTTCAAGCTACAGCAACAGTTGTCTGTCACTCCCACTATAAATAATCAAGACTGGTAAAATAGATGCCACATTGCATCAAGTGGCTTACCAAAAGGTCCTCCACTGACCTTTGTGGTGGAGACTTTTATATTATTAAGTGTTGGCTGGAAAAATAGTAACTGATACTCAAGTATCTAGCCTTAGTTGTGCACACTGGGGCAGCCAGGAATGCTCGAATAAAACCAAAACAACAATAAAAGTAAATTAAGTGTATAACTGTAGGCCACAGATCTCTTTAATTCCTGCAATCTGGTTTTCTAGTATAATTATGGCAGGTTAGTTACTACGTATGGTATAATGAATGATGCCACCAAGTATTAAGTAGTAAAAACAAGTTAAATGTTCCTATTTTCCTGTTGCATGGTTTTCTTGGCTCAGTTGAATAAAACAGAGAAAAACCCTGCTTTAGACTTGGATATTAGATAAATATGTTGTTGTTCTTGTTCTTGTTGTTGTTAACTGCCTCTGTGTCAGTCTCGACCCATGGCAACCCTATGGATGAGACATCTCCAGGCCTCCCTTTCGTCTACTGCTCTGCCCAACTCCTGCAAACTCATATTCATAGTCTCTTTAATAAAGTCCATCCATCTAGTATGTGGCCTTCCTCTTTTTCTACTTCCCTCCACCTTTCATAACATGATTTCCAACGATTCATGCCTTCTCATAATGTGTCCAAAGTACGACAGTCTTAGTCTTATCATCTTGGCTTCTAGGGATATCTGTGGCTTGATCTGTTGTTCTAGGACCCATTTGTTTGTCCTTTTGGCTGTCCATGGGATTCTCAGCACTCTTCTCCAGCACCATATCTCAAATGCATTGATTTTCCTCCTATCTTCTTTCTTGACTGTCCAGCTCTCATATCTATACATGGTAATAGGGGATACAGTGGCTTGCATGATTCTGACTTTTGTGCTGAGTTGTATGTCATTGCATTTTAGGATCTTTTCTAGTTCTTTCATAGCTGTCCCTCCATTCTTAATCTTCTCCTGATTTCCTGGCTGTAGCCCCCGTTCTGATCAATGTTTGATCCCAGATATGAGAACTCTTTAACTATTTCTATTTTCTCATTGTCTAGTTTGAATGTGTTTAAGTTCTCTGTAGTCATTATTTTTGTTTTCTTTATGTTCAACAGGAATCCTGCCTTTGCACTTTCTTCGTTTATCTTCCTTAATAGTTGTTCCAGGTCTGTGAGGTTTTCTGCTAGTATTATGGTATCGTCAGCATATCTCAGACTGTTGATATTTCTTCCTCCTATTTTCACTCCTCCCTCTTCCATGTCCAAGCCTGCTTTTCTTACAATATGTTCTGCATACAATTTGAATAGGTAGGGTGGTAGGATGCAGCCTTGTCTAACTCCTTTGCCAATTGGGAACCATTCTGTTTCTCTGTGTTCTGTTCTGACAGTAGCCTCTTGTCCTGAGTACAGATTCCTCATCAGGACTATCAGATGTCTTGGCACTCCCATGTCTTTAATGGCATTCCATAGCCTTTCATGATCTATGCCAGGGGTAGGCAACCTTTCTCCTTTAATGGCCGAGGGACTTCAGCGCCCAGAAGCCTCAGCCATGTTGGCCAGTAGTCCCATGTTGGCCAATAGCTCCTGGGATTCTGGGAGCTGAAGTCCCTCGGCCCTTAAAGGGGAAGGTTGCCTACCCCTGCTATAAAGCATATGCTGATTTTCTTTTGGAACTCCCTGCTACACTCCTGAACCTCACTTGGACCTCTGGAATTTCTCTCTCCATGTATGGTTGGAGTTTATGTTGCAGTATTTTGAGCATAATTTTGCTTGCATGGGAGATTAGTGCTATGGTTCTATAGTTGCTGCAGTCTCTTGTGTCTCCTTTTTTGTGGATGGGGATGTATATTGATAGCTCCCAATCTGTTGGCCATCATTTTGTTTTCCATTATCTGTTGACATATGGTGGTTAGCACTAGAGTTGACTCTGTCAGTATGGATTACAACAGTTCTATTGGAATATCATATGTTCCTGGTAATTTGTTTTTTGCTATTTCTCTTCTTGCAGTTTCCACTCACCTTTTAGAATCAGGGGTTCATCTTCATATGGCTCTTCATTCCATGTGTCCTATATTTTGTAACTTTTTTGTATAATTCTTCTGTGTATTGCATCCAACATCTTTTCATTCCTTCCTGGTTTTGAATTATGTTATTTTTATTATCGTAGAGTGGCCCAGTCTTTGGTTTGAACATTCCCTTGATTGATCGAATCTTGTGGAATAACTCTCTCATTCTTCCCTTTTTGTTGTTGTCTTCTATTTCTCTACATTTGTCACTGTAATAATTTTCCCTATCTTTGTGCACTACCTGTTGTACTGTTGCACTCATGGTTCTTAGTTTATTCCTATCGCCTTTTTGTTTTGTTTCTCTTCTTTCCTTTATTGCTTGTAGCATTTTATCTGTCATCTATGGTTTCTTCACTTTCCTTTTGTCTGTTGGAAGTGTCTTTATGCATTCTTCTTTTATTATGTCCTTGGCTTTAGACCAAAGCTCTTCTGGTTCGCGATCTATTATACTTAGTACTGCAAATCTGTTCCTTATATTGACAATGAATAATCTGTTTCTTATATTGTCAATAAATATGTACAAGCATCGAAAGAAATAACTGAAACTAAGATGACATGTAAAATCTTAGAGACAAAGATGGGGGATCAGTGAGGGGAATGCAGTAGAAAAATTAAGTATATGTTCTCTATTATCCACTGAAACCAGTGGGACTCCAATGTGATTTTTGTTTCTAGCAAAATGTCTTTTAAAATATATTATGTTGACAGTTCCATAGTATACTTCTGAAATCTACACACTGTAAGGTGTTAAGCAAGCAAGCAAATAATAATAATAATAATAATAATAATAATAATAAAATAAAATAAAAATCTCAGTTCAGATTCTACCCTGGTTAAGAGAGATTATTTCTTATTCTCTTTGTAGCACATAACCTGGAATGTGCCTTCCACTGAAAGACACCCTTTAAAAAGACTGCGATAGGAAGGGGCTGCTGCTGCTGCTGATGATGATAATGATGATGATACATTTATTTCCTACCCACTTCTGCCTATAGATCAAGGTGGGGAAGAACGATAGAAATACAACAAAAAGAGAGACTTGTAATACCAGTTAAAAACACACACACCAGTTTAAAAACACATATACAGTTGTCCCTCCCCATTCACGGACTTCAAGTCTGCAGTCCTGCTCTTCACAGGAGAGACAAGTGGGGAGGGATATAATGGTGGCATGTGCACCATTATTTTCAATGGGGCTCGTATATTTTCAAGTTGCCATTTTCGCGGGGTGAGGGTTTCCGAAACAGATCCCCCACGAATTGGGAGGGGCTACTGTAGATCTCAGCCTGTTTAATAGAGTAGAATATAAAGTATTAAATGAGCAAAGAGAAAGAATATAACTTAGGTATGTGAGCACAGGAATTGGGAGATGTAAAATCAGCAAAACCATCTGCAAATACAAACTGGAACATCCTGCAGAAGATGGATATAGCACATATCACTTAAGGACTGAAAAATGCCATCACACAAGCTGATTAGTACTTTTAGATTGAGTCATTTTCATATTTATGTGCCAGGGACATGTACAGTTGGGCCTCTGTATCCACAAATTTTTTATCCACTGATTCATTGTAAGCCGCCCCGGTTGCATTACGCAAAGGAGCGGGATCATCATCGTCATCATCATCATCATCATCATCATCATCATCATCATCACAGCTTTTTATATTCAAAAATAATATAAATTCTGAAAGCAAATGTTTTTGCCATTTTATATAAGGAACACCATTTCACTGTAACATTGTATTTAATGGGACATGAGCATCCACGGATTTTGGTATCCACGGCGGGTGGGGTGGGGTGGGGTTCTGAAACCAAACCCCAGTGGATACCAAGAGCCCATTGTATATACCTTTTTCACCAGATTCAAACATTCCAATATCCTATAAAAAGTCATCCTTCTCTCTCCCCCTTCCTAATATGTGGAGAATTTGGAAACAGAGTGCATATTGAACTAGAGATAAATGTACTATATGTATGAAACTAGACTAAATTTTGAGAATGCCAGTCAATCAATTCAAAAGTCTGGCTGGTGGACAGGACTAGAGTGACCCTAATCACAAGTTTTCACTATTTAAGCAGATCATCCCAGCATCCTAGGCTCAGTCTAGGCTCAGTTCATGCAGCACCACATCCACCCTTTCCTGTACTTAGCATTTTGCATTTATATACTGTATCATAGTGAACTAAGCATTCTCTAAGCCAGGGACTGGCAACCTACGGCCCGCGGGCCTGTTAAGGCCCAGGTCCCCGTACTTACCGGCCCAGGCGGAAGGTTGCCGCCGCTGCCGCTGCCGCCGCACAACTATGCGCGCCACAGCCGGCATTTTGATTTTCAAAATGGCGGCCGTGACACGTTTGTGCATGTGCAGGAGTACTGCGCATGCACAAACGAGTCGCGACCGCCATTTTGGAAATCAAAATGTTTGCCGCGATTTGTTTGCGCATGTGCAGGAGTACTGCGCATGCGCAAACACGTCGCGGCCGCCATTTTGAAAATCAAAATGCCAGCCGCAGCGCGCGCAGAGGCAGCTGTGTGGGAACGGCGGTGGCAGCGCGCATGGGGGGGTCACGTGCGGTGGGGGGGTGCATGCATGAGCACGCGTGCGAGCGGCCATTCCCCCCCTCGGCCCAGCGGCGGAGAGGGCTTCGCGGGACCAGCCCCCGGCTCTAAAAGGTTGCCTACCCCTGCTCTAAGCGGTTACAATGTGTAAGCCAATTGCCCCCAACAAGTTGGGTACTCATTTTACCGGCCTACAAAAAGATGGAAGGCTGAGTCCACCTGGAGCCCTCTGGGATTAAACTCACAACATTGTGGCTGCAGTACCAACATTTAACCACTGTGCCATCAGGGCCCTACTCCACTATTTTGAGAACTCACAGTGTGTTACCTGTTTTGTCACAACTCTGTAGGTGGTACACATAAAATCTGAATTTAGGAATCTGGAATGTTGGTGTTGTCAGGACCAACAAAAGGGTAAGGGGTCCCCATATGGGACTTTGGGAGTGTGACAACTAGGACCTCTTCCACCTTAGGTGAAGCAGGTGAGTCATGCCCCCAAGTGACAGGGCAATCCACGCAGTGGCTTCTGCCCATGCAGTATCTGGTACCTGTTATCTTTGGCACTACCCAGCAAGAATGGTCAGGGTTTTGGTTCATCATTCAACAGGCAGTTTAGTTGATGCCTGTATATGGTTTTTTGTGTAAGAGCAGAGCAAATGCCCCCTTGGACCAGTAAATGGTTTGAACACATATTTGACCTATTCTGAATTTTTAGGATCTGTGTTCAAAATGCTGCCAAACTGCTATCTCTCTTCAATCAGTCAAATCTCTGCTCATTAAAGATTAACATAGTTAATCTCAAAATTATAGAGTAGATCATTACTGAAACAATGACAAAGGTCTGCCTATTTGAGAAACTGTAAAGGTACCCTATCAGAAATCTTCTTTAGTAATTCTGTTTTTTTCTGTAAAACTTAGTAATTAAGTTTGTTTGTTTGTTTGTTTATTCATTCATTCATTTTGGGAATCTTATTTATATATTTAAAACATTTATCTATTTAGTCCACCAGGGCACCTGAAGCAATCAATGGACAACAGTAAACGTAAAGTCCTCTGGACAGCATGTAAATAAAAAAACATAAAATACAAAGTAAAAATAAGGTAATGGAAACAAAACAAAACAGATAAACAAGATAGTTAAAAATAGGTTAAAACCAATAGCAGTACATAGTAAAAGTAAAAGTAAAACCAGTAGTAGGCATAAATTAGTGTAAAGGTACAAAAGCTCTAAAAATGACTGGGAAAAGAAAACACTTTTAAGCTACTGCTGAAAAAACCATTAACAGAGGCACCAGAAAAAATTCTTTCAGATGGGCAATCCACAGACTGACTGCCATTTAAAAAAAAAGCCACTTACTTTGATGCAGGCTCTTGAGGAAGGATCTCAGACTATGATAACAGTATGATGAAAATTCATTTTATTTGCTTTCTGTCTTCCCAAAATGCTAAGAGTATTTCATCTTTCTAACACTCATATAATGTAAAGCAATTCATCTAAAGCTACCTGTATGCTTCACAAATGAAAAAGGATATGACTCTTGCGGGGGATGCAGATGGGTGGCCATGGGCCACCCTGGGAAGGAGAGGATTTGGTCCAAGGCTGCCCCACACCTCGGCCCCAATCCTCCCTTTTGGTGCCTGGGAAAGGAGCACCAAAATAGCACTCCTTTCCCAGGTGGTGAAAAGGACACCTGAAGAGCTGCCATGTGGCTCTTTTGTGCCTCTTCCGGCACAGCGTGTCCAGACGCTGCGCCAGGAGGACGTCATCAGAGCGCTCGCCGTGTGCAACGGTGCATGCTCTGATGATGTCCTCGGGAAGGGATTGGGGCGTCTGGCTGCTCCTCCCCTTCCCTGGCTCCAAGATGGCACTTTGTGCCGTCTGCAGAGCCTCTTGGTTGTCCACATTCCAGCCCAGGACACTACCCCTCACAGCTGGCAAGCTACAGTGTTGAAAGTGGAATTGCATTTTGCTTTATTTTATTTGGCAAAATTCAGGAGCTAGCAAGAATTAAAGAGACAAAAGGGAAATATATAGCGGAAAATATAATGGACTGAGAACAATTACTAAGGAAGGTCAAGGAAGAAAGTGCAAAGGCAGGGTTGCTCCTAAACATAAAGAAAACAATAATAATGACCACAGAGGATCTACATAAATTCAGTAAGTATTTGTACATAAATTCAATAAGACAATAAGGAAAAGGAAATAGTTGAATATTTCTCATACCTTGGATCAAACACTGATCAGAATGGAGATTGCAGTCAAGAAATAAGAAGACTAGGAATGGGAAGGACAATGATGAAAGAACTAGACAAGATCCTAAAGAGTAAAGATATACAACTAAATACCAAAGTGAGAATCATCCAATCCACTGTATTCCCCATCACCATGTATGGCAGATGTGAGAGCTAATATGGTGCTGGAGAAGAGTGTTGAGAATACTATGGACAACCAAAAAGACAAGCAAATGGGTCCTAGAACAGGTCAATCCTGAACTCTTCCTGGAAGCCAAGATGATTAAACTGAGGCTGTAATACTCATTAGAAAAGACAATAATGCTTGGAAAGATAGAGGGTAGTAGAAAGAGAGGAAGATCATATGACAGATGGATAAATTCATTCAGGGAAGTCTCAGGCCTGAGGTGAAGTCAAAGGCTTTCACAGCTGGTGTCCATAGCTTTCTTTGGGTTTTCCGAGCTATGAGGCTGTGTTTTGGAAGAATTTATTCCTGATGTTTCACCTGCATCTGTGGCTGACCTTCTGAAGATGCCAGCCACAGATGCAGGCAAAACATTAGGAATAAACTCTTCCAGAATGCGGCCACATAACCCAGAAAACCCACAGAAAAATCACAGGCCTGGATCTACAAGATCTAAGCAGAGCAGTGGAGGGGGGGGGTTGGAAATATCTCATCCACAGAGTCTCCATAAGTAGACGTAGACTCAAGGGCATCTAAAAACGACAAATTATTAATATAGTGCTTCATTATCTGATAACATGCTCCGCTCTCCAACCACCCCCTCCAACAAACATGGTAGCAGTAATTAAACAGGTAAAAAGATCAAACAATAAATCAATCACTTTATTTATACCCTACCTTTTCTCTAAAGATCCCAAAGACTCAAAGGTCAGGAGTAGTAGTAAGTAATGCAAGAGAAGCAGCCAAACTTCTCTAACAAGAGTTGATCAAAGACTATTTTATAACAGTTTAACTAATATAATTTAGAAATTTAGCCACAGTTATGAATATTATACTTACTGATCTTATTTCGTATTTCGTTTACTTTTCCTCCCAGAGATTTAGCTTCAGCAAACCTAGCAACAAGAGTAGTAAGACAGTTAAGTTACTGAAACTGAGAACTTATGACACATGCTGTCCTATAGATCAACACTTTTTTTACTTGTAATTTTCCCTTTAAGTGAAACTGTGGGTTCACTGATTAATAAGAATGAACAACATCTAAATGGAAACAACTGCAACTTGTCCATTATTCTAATCCTGATTCATAAGGATTTTTAAAAATAAAACTTTATGACTGAAGAACATCTCTTAACATTTGTAGACTGATCAACACAAAGTGATCATTATTGGTAGCCAAAATGAAGTAACACTGTATTTGAATAGTGAAACTTCATTCGGTTTACTTTATTATGCCAGCAAAATTGTGCTCAGTAGTTCTTCTTTTTCCCTGCTTTTTTTTAGCCCACCACCACCCCTCACTTCAGTTTTAGGACTGAATGGTAAAGCACTATTTCATCACTGTAGGTATGTCATCACACCTTTTATTTAAGTACTCTGGCTGATTCTATTATAATAAAAATCATCCAACTCCCCTCACCAAAATTAAATACATGTTTTTGGAACCCCATAGTTTTGCTTGGCATTATTTCCCCCCTTCCCCTTTTAAAAATAATTTTGGCAAGTTTCACAATACTTGTACAATTATTTTAATACAAAAGCAGAGCAAACCCATTTTTTACTGGAGGGCAGGGAGAGGAAAAGAACATCAAAAATCAACCCTAAGAAACAGATACTAAGCTTCCTTGAGCAATCTTTGATGGAAAAAGGCAGGATAAAGGCTTATTTAAAACAAAGGACAAGTAAATAGACATTTCTTTTAAAGCATGCTTCTGAGTTTTCTTTTTTCTTTTTGTTTCCAAAATCATTTTTAAAAGACAGAAGGATGAAAACCACATTTTGATCTGTTTATTAGACTAGTGCAAAATAAAGTTTTGCACACATACTGTTTTGGCACTCTTGACAAAATAATGCCCTTAGATGGACATAACAGTTTTCTTAGATGGAAAATCAAAAGGTAACCATGGATGCTCAGAGAGGAGACACCAGTGATTCTGTAAGTGGATTTTCCTCCCTCTACACTTGCACTCACCCAGTTAACCCTCCAAAAACCATCCAGGGTAGCTATGTTGACCACATAGTAAAATACAACAACATCCACAATCGACAAAACAGTGATACATTTGTTGGGCCAACCAAAAATGCACAAAACATATTGTGCAAGTTTGTGAAGCTCCACTGGTTTCTTCATCAAGCAAAGGTGTTAAAAACCATAGAAGAAGAGAAAAAAGAGCCACAAGGTGGACACTTTGGGGCTCTACAGACGGCCCTTAAGGGGCAGATCTGTGCCGCCCCTGGGAGTGCCGGATCAGGGCCGCAGCAACCGCACACCGTGGCCTCAATCCAGCAGTTTACTGCTCCAAAAAGAACTGGAAAATGCCGCTCCTTTTTGGAGTGGCAAAAAGCCGCCCTTGCCACCATAGCGGTGGCTTTTATGCGCTCCTTTGGCACAGCATGTCTAAACGCTGCACCAAGGAAGCACCATGACGCTGCCTGCCATCTGTTTGGGTGGGCGCCAATAGGACGATGTGGGGGTGGAGTCAGGGCAGCTGGCATGTAGTCACCATGCCCCAACTCCACCCCCAGGCCAGCCCTTTTGGCCAGTCTGTATTGGCCCTTTGTCAAGATGTTTTTGTTGTTGACAGTTAAAATGGTCTGATGGTCAGGAGGGATATCAGTGCAGGCAGAGGGCACTCCTATCTTTGGCCATGTGGGCACTGAGTGACAGAGCCATAAAATCCAGGCTATAAAATTTCAACTCCATTAGCAACAGAAAAGGATCTAAAGCTGTTTCTGTCTTGGAAGGCTACCTCCTCTTTCCCTCAATATTCATAATGAATGCTAGAAAGAAAAGGAAAGATATCTTCTGACTTAAAGTACCCATCCTTCAGTCTGGAAGATGATTCAGCTACAACTGTGCAAAAAGAAGTCATATACAGTGCCTCACAGAAGTGTATTAACCCTTTGCCAACTTTAACTCTGCCAAGTTTCACTGTATTTCATCCCGGAATTGAAATGGATTTAATTGACATTATCACTTGATATTCAAAATGTTTTCACAGTGGCACAAAAAGTAAGTAAATAAAAACAAACTAGCACTTGTTGGTTGCATAAGTATTTAGCCCCTCTGAGAATACTTTGTAGAATTACCTTTTGCAGCAATTAGAGCTGCATGTCTTTTGGGGTAATTCTCTATCAGCTTTGCTCATCTAGATATTGCAATTTTTGCCCAATGTTCTTGCCAAAACTGCTTCACCGCTCTGAGATTGAACAACGACCGTTGACAAACCCTCACCTTCAAGTCTTTTTACATGCTCTCCATTAGACTGAGGTTTGGCCTTTGACTGGGTCATTCTATGACATCCAGGTTCTTGTTTTTCAACCATTCCAGTATGTTCAGGGTCACTGCTAGGTGTACCTCCACCCCAGCACCATGTATCTTGCAAACTGAATTGCTCTGTATCTGTTCCATTTATCTTGCTCTCAGTCCTGACTAGTTTCTCAATCCCTGTTGAAGAAAAGCATCCCACAGCATGATGTGGCCACCGCCATGTTGCACATGGCAATGAACACTGTTGGCTTTGTGATACACATAGTTTTTGACTCAACGTGTCTTCAACGTGCCTTTTTGCATGCTCCAAATGAGTTTTGACATGGATTTGTTTCAGCAGTAGCTTTTTTCTTGCCACTTTTCCTAAAACCCAATTTGTGGAGCATATGGGTGATAACTGTCCCATGTATGACTTCTCACATCTAAGCTGGGAATCTCTCCAGAGTTACTGTTGGCTTTTTGGTTGCCTCTCTGACTAATGCTATTCTTACCAGTCACCAGACCAGTCACTGAATTTTGTTGGATACTCTTCTCTGGGCAGAGTTGCAGTTGAGCAGTATTCTTTCTATTTTGTAATAATGGATTTAACAGTGCTCTGGGGTATATTAATAGTTTGGGATCAGTGTTCATGCACATGTATTTACATGTATGTATTCTAAAGAGAAGATGAATGTTTCCTTTTATATTGAAATTCAACAATTGGAGCATAAAGAAAAATAAAGATTAGGAAATATATTCCAACATATTTGGAAGTCACTCAAATCCCCTAAAAAGACAAAATAATACAAGAGAAGGGCAGCTATTTAAAATAGTCTAACTGTCCTCAGTAAATAAAGACAACTGGAACACACAGTATTGTTATATGAAAATATTCCTAAAACAATTCCTGTGTATTTTCTGATGATACACAGGGTTTTAATCATCATATCTCAACATCCTCAAACTCACAGAAACATCTCAAAAGTTATTTCTTGTAAGACAGGGAGAAATGGATTCAGCTATTTTATAGCTGAACAAAGAGAAGTCAGTAAAAATACACTGCAGGGAGAAGCTGGCAGATGCTACTTTTTATTGAATCCATGTTCATTAAAAATGGGCAGTGTAATCCTGTCAATCTGTGCTTCTTCAGTTTGCAGTGACATCTGAGCCGAGTCTCTTAAATGTCTTAAAATTTGAAACATTATTCACGTTTAATCTGTTATAGAAAGACAAAAGTAAAAAAAAAAAAAAGCTCTGTTGCACTAAATCATGGATATATGTGGGATGACACACTCTATTATGATTTCTGTGGCCAGGACAGTGCCCTTGTCATGAAATTCTGACTGACAATTGTGTATAAACATCCTTGTTAGCAGACTTGGGATTAACTAATTGTCTAGGCAAGATTTGGTGTAGAAGAAAGTGGAAAAACCCACAAGTTCCATTTTTGTCTAACAAAACGAGCGATGGAACAAACTTAATAAATAGCACTTTTCCACAAGAGAGGCACACCTTGGGTGTCTCTTTTCAGTTAGTCACTTTTTCTTTCAAGCTGTACACAGCTAGTATTTTAGCTCTCCACACCCTTATTTCCGGACGGCTGCTTGCTTTCACAGATGAACCTAACATGGATAATTGGGCTCTGCTGAGGAGATTGCCATATGCTCTGTGATGTAAGGAAAGTAAAGTAAAAGGTCCTGGCAACATTTGTTCTGCCTTTAAAAAGATTTTATTTCAGTAGGTGATGTGATACAATCAAAGGGACTCCCTACGAGCCATATAGTTTCAGGGGCTCAGTCTTCTCTTGTAATTATCAGGGTGAAAGAATCTCAGGGTGACAGCACTGTCTTGGAAATTATATGTGTGCATTTCTCATTTGACTACACAGAGGAGCTGCCCCCATGACATCATCATAAAGGGTTATCCCCAAGTCTTACTTTTTGGCCCTGAAATCTCAGGGAAAGTCCTAACTTTGTTGCTGTTAACTGCCATTAAGTTGACATGGTGACCCTATGAATGACAGACCTTCAAGTATCTCTGTTAGTAATAGCTCTGCTATCATACATACTCTGAGCTGTACCTTCCATAACTGAATTTATGCAGCTACAGTCTTCTTATTTTGACTTCTAGAGAGAGCTCAGGCTTCATCTGCTCTGAGACCCATTCATTTGACATTTTAGAAGTCCATAGTATCTACAGAACTCTCCTCCAGCATTACATTTCAAATAAATTGACTCTCCTCTCAGTATCAGCTTTTTTCATTGTCAAGCTTTTGCAACCATATAAAGAAACTGGAAATATGGCATGGACAATTCTGATGCTGGTATTCAATTACATATATAGTTTACATTTTTGTCAATTTTTTCATAGCTGCCCTTCCAAGTCCTAGTCTTTCTGATTTCTTGGCTGCAGTTCTATTAATGTCTGAGCCAAGGTATAGAAAATCTGTAACTATTTCAGTGTCTTCATCATCCACTTTGAAGTTATGAAAATAATCTGTGGTCATTATTTTTGTTTTCTTCTGTTCTGCTGTGGCCCTGCTTTTGTACTTTTCCTTTAACTCTCCTCAATAGATGTTCCAAGGCTTTGCTATTTTCTGCTAGTAGTATGGTGTCATCTGCAGATCTTAAATAGTTGCTGTTCCTTCCTCCAATTTTCATGCCTCCTTCCTCTGAGTCTAACCTTGCTTTCTGTATGATATGTCAATCATAAATTAATCATGCAGCTTTACCTCACCCTTTGCCAATTGGAAACTATTCTGTTTCTTCATATTCTGTCCTCATGGAGGCTCCTTTTCCTGAGTGCAGGTTTCACATCAGGACGATAAAATATTATGGCACAGTCATTTCTTTAAGAATTAGCTATAGGCTATCAGCTAGTAACTCTATTTAACACTGATGCCCAATTACGATCCTCTGAAATAAGTCATTAAGTAACACTGACCTAATGTATACATCTACCAGGTTTGGGCAAGCTGTGGAGCCTGGTAGGCTGCACTGGTCCATTTTCAGCTCCATTGGATGTATGGAACACCACAGTGTGCCACCACAGCTTATTGTTTTGTGCACTGGAAGTGCCACTGCATCACACCTGGACACTTTTGGGGCTGAATTTCAGGAAAAATGGAGGGGGAGTAGGGGCTTTGTGGTGGGTAGGAGACTAAAGGGCTACACCTATCCCCAAAGGGTCTCTTGCAGCACACAGACCACACAATTCATCCCATATGTATATCTCAGAATTTTGTCTTTGGTTAAGATATATCCCAATCAAAGACAAGATTTTGTTTATTCAATGAAGTGTGCTCTAGACCACCAGAATTCTGCTCATACAAATGACACTAGTTCTTGTTGCAATACAGTTAACATGGTTAGAAGTTGGAAATAGCACTCAGCTGACAAGATTTCAAAGGATGGGTTTTATTTCAGTATGAGTTTTGTCCACTTCATACACTCAAAAAATAATGATGGTTTCCATCAGGCACCTTCTGCTGAGCATTTACTTGTGGTACAGTGTGGTCTGGCTTATGAAAGAGGACTGAGGGAGGTGTCAGTTGATGGATGAAATTTTATTGCAGATAGCTGGTTGGGTGCCTTTTTTATCCTTTCCAATGCTATGATTTTATGATTAAGGATACTAACAAGTTGGAAGCAATTTGGACGCAATCTAAAAAGAAGATAAGGTGCCCAAGGAACGCTACTGAGGTTTGGAGTGGCAGGCTGTACTACTGTACCACAGAATAGCAGAAGGAAATCTATAAAAAGGAGTGATGCAATTTTTTTTCCAAGTGCTACAAAACATGAATTACTCTCATGGTCTATGGTAAAATCCACCCAAATTTTTAAAAATAGGATGGGGGAGAAGCCAAAGAAAAGAAAAATTAGTGAATAAAAATAATTGTGAATCAAATGGCAAGCATGGAATGAGAAACATGGCAATCACACTACATATAGTAAGTAATGCTGGCATATGGAAAGTTTACATTTATGAGAAAGTTATGTTAACTTTGAAATTTGTTGTATATATAATCCTTACTTAGCAATTTGAACAGTGGCTGGGTCACTGAGTTTCTGTAAAAGTGGTGGTTCGGCAGCTATGTTCCAAATTACAGAGTAGATCTAAGCAGAGTTTGTTTTGAACAAGTGCAATGTATTTGCAGTTCCAAGCCTCATTCACTAATGTTTGTGGCAAACAGCAGCAACAACAAAATGTCCTTAGTCTGTCCTTATACAAAATCTACAGCAATATCTACAAACATGGTAACACATTCTGGTGGCCATAGTGTTTCAAATAGTTGTGAAAACTGGACAGGGAAGAAAGCTGACAAGAAAATAAATAATCTCTTTTGAAATGTGGTGCTGGAGAAGTTCTACAGATACTATGGACTACCAAAAAGACAAATGAAGTATCTGAACAAATCAAGCCTGAACTCTCCTAGAAGTAAAGATTATAAATCAAGGTTTTCCTGCTTTGCACATATCATGAGATGATGTAGTTCACTGGAAAATATTATATTGCTTGGTAAAGTGGAATGCAGTAGGAAAAGAGGAAAACTGCACCACAGATGGATTGATTCCATCAAAGAAACCAAGGCCCTGAGTTTACAAGACATGGGCAGGGTAGTTGATGACCATGGCTCTTGGAGGTCTCTCATTCATAGGGTTGCCATATGTTGAAGGCAACTTGAGAGCAAATAACACCAAACAACAAGTACAGCCTAGCAATAAAATAGGTAAAATGTGCATGAAGCCATTGGTGGCGAACATTGGAAGCAGTCATGCAATGCTTGATGTCTATCTGCTTGATATGGCTTTTATATTTGGCTTAGGCCTTCCTTTCCTATATGATCATCAGTCAGTCAGGGGCTATGCAGACAGGCAGAAAGAGGTGCTTTGAGGGTGACTTGTTGCCGTGGCCTTTAGAGGACACACGCCTAAAAGTCTCCAGGAAAGTGCCCTCTAGCCATCATATGCCGAGAAAAGCCGCTCCAAAAAGGAGCCGCTTTTCCCCACTGCTTTTGTGAAGATGTACACCTTCGCATATGTGTATGTATGCTGTGACACTGATGCACCAGAAAACGGCTGTATAAATGCACTGTTGCACGTGTAGCAGAAATTGACTTGGCAATTCAGAGCATGCGCCTTACGATGCAAACTTTAATTTAAAGCACCCTATGCTTCCAGGTGTAGATGCACTGGTGCAGGTGCATTTGAATATTAGAACCCTAACCCTAACCCTAATTGTAACCCTACGCATGCACCTTAGCAACTGTCCTCTGCTATGACAATAAATGCATTCTGTTGGATGTATGCTTGCTGTCAGCATGCACAGCAGTTTGCATGAAAGAGGCTTTTGTGACCTCTTCTGTGCAGGTGTGCAGGTGTGCATAAGACCTGCACACCACTTCCTGGCATGATTCGGGGGGCTCCTAGGGGAACATTTGTCCGTGTGTCCTGTTGACCATGTCCACTGCATGACCACCAGCTTCATGTATCAAGTCTGTCCACACAAACCTCCATTGCATATACCCCTCCCCTCCTCCCTGATCTGTGTGGGACATGTTTTGTGGGGGACGATAGAGTAGGTGTCTTTTCAGTTGACAAACCCATTCCTTCATTGTAAGGATGGCACAATCAGACAGTGGCACCTGTCTACTGCACCCACTCCTTGAGGGGAAGCAGGGGGAAGCAAATCCTTGCCTGATATGTGGCTGTATGACAGTTCCTGTGGAGGTGCACAGAGATGCCAAACTTCAGTCACCTTTATGGACAGTGACAGACTGTATACCACCCTATAACAAGTCCTGTGCAGGTGCACAGGGATGCCGAACTTTAGTCACCTTTGTACACAGAGAGTGACAGACTGTATACTAGCTTATGACAGGTCTTGTGCAGGTGCGCAGGGATGTTTTTCTGCACAGATGCACAGGTGTGTAGAGATGTTCCTGCGCACATGCGCATGCATTTGAGAACACACAAAAAAATAATAATAAAGCAGCCGCTGCCAGCCCATGCAGTTGCTCCGTCTCCCTTTGTGGCATCCTTGGGGCTGGCGGTGTAGTTGCTGGGACTTCAATACAGCCTCGGAAAAGCTGCATTGACTCCTCCCATTGTGGTTGTTCCATCCCCATTTAGGGCAACCTCAGGGCAGGCAGTGTGGCTGCTGCAACTTAGGAAAAAGGCAACTTTAGGTCACCTTTTCCTACCTGTCTGCATAGCCCCTCAGTTTACTGACTCTCTTCATCCTTTCAGTCATATCAGCAGAATTAATGAGTCCCCAGAATTTGAGTGCACTAAACACTGTGTTTGGCTTTCTGCAGTGGCTTCCTTATTTCTCTTTGTTTTTATTTTGTACCTGCTGACCTTATTCACCAATCAAAAACTAGCTTCAGCGGGCCTTCAAAAAGGAACATTAACTAAACACCACAAATCTATTGATCTGGTATTTGCCATCAAGCAAGAATAAAGTAATAATGATTCTAGATTGCATCAAAAGAGAACACAAATTTAAGCCAATTTCTACATCACCCTTTTAGATTACAAAGATATTGCATGAGTACCTGTCAAAAAGTTTACATAAAATTTAGTACACTTTTAGGTACTATGTGCATCCACAAAAAGGGGACACAAAAGACTGCAGCAACTATAGGACCATAGCACTAATCTCCCACACAAGTAAAATTATGCTCAAAATACTGCAACACAGACTCCAACCACACATGGAGAGAGAAATCCCGGAGGTACAAGCAGGGTTCAGGAAAGGAAGAGGCACTAAGGAGCACATTGCAAACATATGATGGCTAATGGAGCAGACCAAAGAATACTAAAAGAAAATCAACATATGCTTTGTAGACTATAGCAAAACCTTTGACTGCATCGATTATGAAAAGCTATGGAATGCTTTATAGACATGGGAGTGCCAATACACTTGATAGTTTTGCTGAGAAATCTATACTCAAGAAAAGAAGCCACTGTCAGAACAGAATACAGAAAAACAGAATGGTTCCCAATAGGCAAAGGAGTCAGTCAAGGCTGCATATCACAATACTTGTTCACCTTGTATGCAGAAAATATCATATGAAAAGCAGGGCTAGACACAGAAGGAAGAGTGAAGATACAAAGAAGGAACATCAATGATCTAAGAAATGCAGACAACACAATATTAATAGCAGAAAATATCAATGACTTTGAACAGTTACTAAGGAAGGTCACGGAAGAAAGTGCAAAGGCAGACCTGCTGCTAAACAAAATAATGACCACGGTGGACATGCATAAATTCAAATTAGACAATGAGGAAACTGAAATAGTCAAAGATTTCTTGTACCTGGGATTAAACATCACCCAGAATGGAGACTACAGTCAAGAAATAAGAAGAAGACTAGGAATGGGAAGGGCAGCCATGAAAGAGCTAGAGAAGATGCTAATGAGTAAAGATATACAACTGAGCACCAAAGTTAGAATCGTCCAAGCCATAATATTCCCAATCACTATGTATGGATGTGAGAGCTGGACTGTGAAAAAAGGAGATAAAAGGAAAATCAACTCATCTGAGATATGGTGTTGGAGAAGAGTGCTGAGGATACAGTGGACAGCCAGAAAGACAAAATGGGTCCTTGAGTGAATCAGGCTAGAAGTACCCCTGGAGGTCAAGACGATTAAATTGAGTCTGTCGTATTTTGGCCACAACATGAGAAGGCATGACTCATTGAAAAAGACAATAATGCTGGGGAAAGGTGAGGGTAGAGGCAGGAGAGGTAGACTGCACACCAGATGGCTAGACTCAGGGGGGTTGCAGACTGCCAGAAATAGTGCAAATTGAGTCTACTTTTAGGGTTAGGATTAGTGCTAGGGAATCATAAGAATTGGTTTTTTCCTGAGACATTGAGCCTTCTCTGTCAAAGAGCTCTGGTGCCACAATAAAATATAGTTCCCATGATTCCCTAAACCTAAACCTAACCCTAAAAGTGGACTCAATTTGCACTATTTCTAGCAGTCTACAACCCCCCTCAGTTAGGGAAGACACAAGCATGAGTCTGCAGGAAATGAGCAGAGCAATGGCGGACAGCGAGACTTGGAGAAGTCTCATTCATAGGGTTGCCATGAGTCGAAGTCGACTCGAGAGCAGCTAACAACAACAACAGTACACTTTTAAGTACAATGTTCATACAGATAACAATATGTATACATTTATTTGGATATTTAGTCTGTCATTTATCAAGAAGAATGAAAAAATCAAATGTTTGTTTGTTGTTGTGTGCCTTCATGTCATTTCCAACTTATGGTGACCCTAAGGTAAATCTTGTCATGGAATTTTCTTGGCAAGATCTGTTCAGAGGAGATTTGCCATTGCCTTCCCCCGAGGCTTAGAGTATGTAACTTGCTCAAGGTCACCCACTGGTTTTCATGGTCAAGCTCAGAATTGAACCCTTGTCTCCCGAGCCGTAGTCCAACACTCAAACCACTACACCATGCTGACTCCCTTAAATATTTAATAGTAACAGCCAAATACACAAACAGAATAAAACATTACATTCAAAATAATTAACAAGTGAATATACAAGTCAATGAAACGAACCCAAATATGAAGTATTTCCTCTCTTTTGAAAATGCCTAGGCACTAAAGTGGGGAATTCAACTGTGCAAAAATAGACTGCTTCTTTACGTGAATCTGACAACAACAACAACAATAATAATAATAACAATAATTTTTACCCCACCCCTCTGACAGCATATGCCTTAGAACACAAAGATGTTCATCTAATGAGAATACAGAAATTCAGAAGAATGTGATATGGACGTATGGATGATAATATGCTCTGTGGAAGTACCCATTCATATCATATGCTGTGTGATTGATAGATGACATAATACTGTCTCTTATGTGTATCCTCTTTCAAGGCTATTTGGATAATAGGCACTTGGCATTTTTGAGTAAATACTTATCACATGTAACCATAACATTCCTGCTCCTCTTGGCAGATAAAATTAAAAATTCCTACTCTTCTGATCTTCCATTTCACCAACATATGTATGGAGCTCTTTTTGATGGAGCTCCAATGTTCTGACTTGTGGCACTAAAGAAATGGTCCCCGCATCCAATCATACCTATGTCTTGCCTTGCAACATAGTCCACACATTCAAGCTATCCATTTACTTAAATCTAAAAATATATTTAATCAATTTCTATAGCCAAGCCAACAGCATGAGTTTCTGTCGACAGAATGTGTTCTTAAGAGTTTTATTGCTCAGTATATATCCTACCTTTGTTTAAGGAGCTGCTTATTGTCTTCAATGGTTATGCTATCTGCATAATCTCTTCTAAAAATTTCAAAGGCTTCTTGGCGTCCAACTGACATTTCTCCTCCCACTCCTGTCCAAGAATAAATAAAAGCTGAATCATTTGTAGAAATAAAATTTCATATTGATTTTACTGCTTTCTAGATACATTCCACAATGATCAGATCAACTACAGGCATCCCTCCCAATTCGCGGGGGATCCGTTCTGGACACACACACCCCACAAATCCAGAAAAATGCACATATTCAAGTTGCCATTAGTTACAATGGCAACATGCCCCTGTGCACAGCACAGTGCGCACATCATTTTATCCCTCCCCACTTGCCATCTGCAAAGGACCAAGACTACGAACTCCAAGTCCGCAAATGGGGAAGCATGAGTGCAGTTGTTTACGTACACGAAGAGTTTCAGATCGGACTAGGCAAAACTTATATGGAACTGAAAATTCTACTAATTTATTAAAACAGCTGACCCAATAAAATACATCAGCTGAACCCTTTCTGTACTTTTTTAAATCAATACAGCAACCAGTTATATAACAAAGAACCGGATTCTACATTCTGTGGAAACTAAAATGCCATTTATAGATTGTGTAATATGGCTGAAATGACAAATTCAATTTTGTTTCATGTCACTTGAACATTTACAAGTCCAAATTCTCTGCATGTTTATTTTTTAAAAACAGCTATTAATGTCCCCTTAATTAAAACCAGAGTGTCAAAACCCAAAACAGTGGAAATATTTCCAAAACCATTGGTATTTTTAGGGAGGAAGAATACATATTTTTCCTGTGGCTTCTCTTCTATTTACCACTTTTGTTTACTTGTCATGCCATACAATTCAGTAATCAAATTAATACATAAATACAGTTGCCTCAGCTTTAAACGATTACATGTTAATTATTTTCACTTCTCAGAATCCATAGGGGTCTATGAACTTCTACCTCCAAATCTTTTGCAAAGAACTGTGTTGATAGGAAGCCAAACTTTGACATGGGAAGACATGTAACATCTGCCCAATAGCTGTTTCCAATTTCTTCCTCTACTATTCCATCTAACATCCCTTCTTACTGGCCTAGCAAAGCAAAGCAAAGCAAAGCAAAGCAAAGCAAAGCAGCTTCATTTATATACCACTTCATACCGTGCTATGCAGTGTCTAAGCGGTTTACAACTGTAAGCTCATTACCCCCCAACAGCTGGGTACTCATTTTAGCGACCTTGGAAGGATGCAGGCCTGAGTCAAGCCTGAGCCCTGGCTAGTACTGAACTCACAACCTTGTGGTTTATGAGTGAGTGGCTGCAGTACAGGCATTTAACCACTGCGCCACCAGGGCTGGTACAAAACCTGTAACTCCTATATGCAAAGATACAGAAGCTATTATGCTAGCATCTATATATGGAGAATGGGTGCATTCCAGATATCACCAGACTGCAGCTCCTACCATCTGTCATCACTGACTGTACCAACTAGGGTTGATGGAAGTTGCTGTTCGATATTACCCAGAAGTTGCAATCCAATAATATTTTGAAGGATAAAAGTTCCTTACCCTTGTAAACATTAGTTTTCAATGTGTGTTGCTTGGAAATCTGGAATTTCTTCAAAGGTTAAATTATTCTTCTTAAATTATTCAGATTTATCTTCCAATGTGTTTTCTATGTAATGATGCCCATGAATACCCTCACTGGCATTACAGAGATTAACTACATACAAAAATGCATAAATAAATAACTAGATTCCAATTGAACCCCAAGGAAAATACTAAGTATAAACTCTTCACTGCAAACATACTATATATACTCGACTATAGGTCAACCATGTATAAGTCAAGGGCAGGTTTGGGGGCCAAAATTATGGATTTTGCTATGATACATGGATGAATCAAGAGTAAAACTTAGAGCCATGTAACAAAGGCTGGACAGGATGAAGCAAAGGAAAATGATGCCATAGAAATTTCAAAATTCTAGCAGGCATAACTGTCTTTGCTCAATCCAAAGGATAGACAGATGATAAAGTAGAGGGGAGTCAGTGCTTCCAGGACATTTTTGCCTTTTCCCAGGGTGTAGTTCTTTTATATATATATATATATATACATATATATATATATATATATATATATATATATATATATATATATGAGTTAAAGTACAGTACTACCATTGACCCGTAGATAAGTCGAATTAGATTTTTGGGGGTCAATTTATTACTAAAATGTCTAGACTTATACATGAGTATATACAGTACTTGAAAATGTGCTCCATTTTACTTGGATATTAAGAGCACATGTGATACCAATATAATGAATGAGAAAAGAGAAGAATGGCATGGAATGACTGAGTGGCAAAAAGCATGCAGTAGCACTCCACCCTTTTAAAACACAAACCAAGAGAAGAAATCTCATTATAACATTCACAACTGCATAGGCCAAATGGGCTGGAGAGGAAGGGCAGAGATAATATGTGTGATGCTAATTGAAAAATGGAATGTTCTCATCTCATGCTGGACCAAAAATAAATGATGAATTTTACATGTGGAATCACTGAGCATTCTCATCCCCATCATAAACAGTCTTAATCTGAATCCTCAAATGGCCAGATTTTCCTTCATTTCTAGCACATCAGCATACTTTAGTGTAACAAGTCAACAATTTGATCTTAAGACCTATCTTCCACATAACACTCTCACTGTAATATGGAGACTTTCAACCTTTAAGCACCTTTAAACACTTCCTCAGAAGGGTGCTTTAAAATTCTCCTTGCCCAGTTTTGACTCAAAGATACCCAAGGACTACTTTATGGCAGCTAAACTATGACCAGTTCAAAGCACACACAAGAGCAAGTGCTGAGTTGAACCAGATGAAAATGTTGAAGTTATCTGTTGTTGTTTATTTTATTTTTTTTAAAAATCAATCAATGTGTTTTAATTACCCAAATTTGTTGCACATTTGTAAAAAAAATGCTTTAAAGAATGCAATCACATTACATTCCTAAAGTTATCACTTAACCTTCCCTTCTTCTCTCTAATTCTGTGTGAAAAGAAACCAGATACAAGAGACAGTCAATCCAAAGTTCTAACCACTAGGAAAGTTTCTAGCAGTCTGAAATACATTACTGTTGTAATGTGGGAAAAGTGGAAGACTAAATGGTTCTTCAAATGGTAGAGAACAACATCTGAGTCAAATAATCATGAATCATAGATGGAAGAAACCACAAGGGCCATCCAGTCCAACCCCCTGCTATGTAGGAATACCCAATCAAAACAATGATGTAAATATATTTTATCCACCATTTTTATGAAAACATTGATGCTATCCCCTTCCCTACTCAAACCAAGCCAAAGTGTTTCTATATGAACTGAACTACAAAGATGCTTTCCCTTACCCCTATCTTCCTTTCCAGTTTAAGTTTAGCAGCAAGATCAGGGGTAGGCAACCTTTCCCCTTTAAGGGCCGAGGGACTTCAGCTCCCAGAAGCCTCAGCCATTTTGGCCAATAGTCCCATGTTGGCCAATAGCTCCTGGGATTCAGGGAGCTGAAGTCCCTCGGCCCTTAAAGGGGAAAGGTTGCCTACCCCTGAGCAAGATGTTTGGTGGCAGATATTTATTCTCTTGCTGTTGTTCATAAAGCACCACACATATTAATAGTAATATATAAATAAATAACCTTGTGCTAATGTAATTTTTCTCTTTAATATTTTGTACTTCTAGGAAACCCAACTAGCCCAGGGATTTCAGCTGGCACCAGAGCTTGTCATGCTAGCTAGGGGATTCAGGGAGTTGACACTTAACTGTGGGGTGAAACAGACCGCCCTTTTGTGCCGGCTTCCAGGCAGCTTTGGAGCACTGCGTTTTGATGTTGCATGCTCCGAAGCTGCCTGGAAGCTGGCGTCACACTGCCTGCCTGCCCACACGTAGGCCAGCTTCACGGTACTCCAGGAGCACAGTGTTTACACGCTGCATGTTGCAGGAGCACTGTAAAGCTGTGGTGGGGAGGGAAAAGCCGGCTTTTTGCCGGCTCAAAAAAAGGAGTGGTGATTTGCTGCTTCTTTTTGGGCTGGCAAAAAGCAAAATTGGGGGCAGGGTGTGCAGGTGCCACAGCCCCAACCTGGCTCTCTCAGGGGTGGCTTCAAGCCACCCCTTTGAGGTGGTCTGTTCCTCCCCAAACCTACCTTTTCAAGCTCTGGGGGCCATTGGCATGAATGAAAGCACCTAACCCAAAATGACTGGTCAACCTAAACTGTTCAAAAGTTGAACAGTGTCATTTTCAGTGCCACAACAACTGTGGTTCGACAATAACAATTAATAATTGTTAAAACAAAAATACTGATTTGTAAAAACTCTGTTTAACTGACACAGCCTAGTTATAAACATCATTTTCTGATCTAGTCAATATAATGCAGTTTACAATACTAAATACAGTCAGCTTTTCATATCCATGGGGGTTCTGCTTCAGCAAAATCCATGGTATCTCAAGTCCTGTTGTTTCCAATGGTGGCATGGATGCGTGCACAAGCTGCTACTGGGGAGAATGTGGCAGGGCCATCCATAGATGCTCCAATCCACGGATGACAAGCTCGCGGAAAAAGAGAGTTGACTGTACACTTAATAGGACATTATGTCCCATTGAGTTTAGTGAGATTCACTTCAGAATAAAGGATACTTAGGATTTATTCATTTTTAAATTGTATACCAGTACATTATAATTGTTAGAGTCTTGGACTAAGACCTGGTTTCAATTCCACACTAAGCCATGAAACTCATTGAATGACCCTGGGCCAGTCACTTTGTCTTTAAGTGACCAACTTCACAGGATAAAAGGGAAGAAGGGACAAAGGAGGGGGGGGGACGGGACATTGTAGCATCTTTAAGGCTAATTGGTTATTATATTCATTTGAGCTTTTTTGGGTATAAACCCACTTCTTCAGATGCAGTCGTGAGCGGTATTAAGGGCTCAGACATAAAGCATATTCATAAAGTTCACAAAGTGGGATAGAATGTAATAGGATCTGGAAAAATGCAAATCAGGACCCCTGCCCCAAATTTTCAAAGGGCTGTGTAAGGTGATGTAGGTCTTTCATATCTTTACACTAGTCAGTGATTTTTGACATGTGAAAGCAATAAATCTGCCTATTAAAAGTCAGTTTCCCAGGGATCAAAACTTTCTCTAAGAAGTTTCCTTTTGTTATATGTGCAGTAGTAAGGACTCTTGAATTAATAGATGTAGTATGCCATGAAGCTGTTGTTTTTGTTCAGACCTCTGCTAATGGATTAGAAGTTTTTAAATATAATTCAATTCAGCAGTTTCTCTTTCTAGTTTTCCTTTGTAATTTCCTTGTTCAAGGATACAACCCATAAATCCCTTACTGTATCTCCAAATGTTCTGCAACTGATTTGGGGGTATTGCTATTTCTAATGTCGGATTTGTGTTCATTAATCCTCTTGCACTGCTGGCATAGAATGGCATAAATCACACTGGAGGAAAACCATGTAAATGTACCTCTGAAGACGTGAGTGATGTTACAGGCCTCTGTAACATTGTTCCCAGAGTAGGTGTGGGGATAGAGTTGGCAACTTGGGGCCTAAGCAGACGTGCGGCATGGGGCCGCTCCGGGAAGCTGCGGATCGGGGCAGAGGTATCCGCACACCTCGGCCCCGAGGCGCAGCGTCCCAGGCCCAGGAAGGAGCACTAAAATAGCGCTCCTTCCACAAGACGCCGAAGGTGCGCCACAAAAGGCGTCCGGCGCACCTTCGGCGCCTCTTCCGCTGCAGCGTGTGCGGACGCTGCAGCGGAAGTGCATCGTCGGAGTGCCGGCCATGCGGAGGGCCGGCCGCTCTGACGACGTTTTGAGGAAGGGGTTGGGGCGCCCAGCGTGAGGCTGCCCCTCCCCTTCCTTGCCCTGAAGACGGCGCTTTGCGCCGTCTTGGTTTGTGGCAGGGTGTTATAAGTGAGTTTAAGATTTGGAGGCTGTCAGTAGGACAATATAACAGGATACATGCACAAGAACCTTCTGCCTTTTTATGCTGCAAGAGACTAACACAGCTACTTTTTTGAAAACTATTTCACAGAATTATTGTTGAGGACAAAGTGTGGAAGAGGTGAATCATGAACACCACCTGAAGCTCATTGGAGAAAAGGCAAAATAAACGTAACTGATAAAATAATAATAATACTTAAAGGATGGACTACAAATAATTTCCAAGAACTGTACTTGGTCAGTTGCATCCCCTTATCTAACTCCTCAGAGAAGAAGCTGCAAATTAAGGGCCTCGGCAGACGACTAATTGAGTCGTCTGCGAGACCCGGAAGAGGAGGAGCAACCGCACGCGTGGCGCTCCTTCCTCTTCCTGAGGTCGCCCTGCGAGCTGCCGGCCCTTGGCACGGCCGGTGCTTCCGGGGCAACCTCCCGCCGCAGGGACCGGACGCGCTGCGGTGGAAAAGGCAGGGAAAGTGCGCCCGACGCTTTTAGGACGCACTTTCCCTGTCTTGAGGAAGGAGCACTGATTTAGCGCTCCTTCCAGGGACACCACCGGTGCGCCGAGGTGCGGAGGCTGCGGCCCGCGGCATGCCGGCCCAGGGCGTCTGGGAAGCTCTCGTCTGCTTCCCCTATCAGAAGACAAGTTAGGGGATAAACAGACAGGCAAAAAGAGGTGTATTCAGGCTGGCTTGAAGGTGTGGCATTTAGCTGACACATGCCTTGAAGCCAGCAGGGAAGTGTTCTCTAAGCGTCTTATGAAGAGAAAAGCTGCTGCAAAAAGAAGCAGCTTTTTTCTGCTTCTTCCTGAAAAGTGCGCACATTCACATGTGCATATAAATGCATCAATGCCAATGCATCTCTAAAGGGGCACTCTTTCCAAACCCTATCCCTAATTGTGCATGTAAACATCTCATCGCAGAAGCACACTTAAAAGGGACAGAGCTGCCTTACACAAGTGGTGGGGGTGGCAATGCCCAAAAAAGAAACCATGGAACCTCTCATGGAGATGAGTAGAGCATACACAAAAGAGACACTCAAAGAGTGGGCATAGGGTGAAGTGAGGGATGAAGGGAGGCATGACTGAACCTTGCTGACATCTGCATGGGCACACCTCTGCTCTGATGCCCTATCCCAGTGAAGTGCTACACATGCAAATGTGTGCAGGTTCACAGGGACGGCCATGCAATGGGATGGCAGTCGCCGGCAGTGCACTCTTGCGAAGGTGTGCAGGGATGGTGATGGAGACAGTAAAAAAAAAAAAGTATTGAAGCCATACTTTGTGGTCATGACATATGTACACCAGCAGCCTTGGGAGCCGGCATTATGGTTCATGGGGTTTCAATGTGGCTTCGGAAAAGGCAGCTTTAAACCATTTTTTCCTGCCTGTCTGTTTCACCCCATCCTAATGTTTAGCATATCATAGGTAGAAATTTAGTAGTAAAAAATGTGAAAGTAATCTGCTTGCTAATCACAATTTACAAGCCTAAACAATGTTTTTTTTTTAAAAAAATAAAGCTTGAATAGGAGGGGTGACCAACTTTTTGATTTTGTGATATGTTATCAAAACAGAATGCAGAAAAATGCCTCAGAAAAGTGTTGCATTTTGAAAAATGCATACAAAAGAAGAACTATTAGGAGATGGGAGATGGACATCAAAATCACAGAGAGACAAATCAGGAGTGTAGGAAATAAGTGTCTAGACAGACTGAGTGCAAGTCAATTTGTGTAAAAATTCTACATACTGAGTTAGTGATGGAGAGACTGGGAGAAACATACAGCAGACTCAGCACAATGCAAGGAAATGCCAAGAAATTTGGGAAACTTGATGAGCCAGTAGAAAAGATTATTCCCCAGCTGATGAACTTTATTTTAGTTAATAATAAAGATTTATACAACTCTCAAATGAATTTCTCCCACACATGATTTTGTGCCTTCTTTCCTGCTACCCTCAGCCTGGAAAATCCTCCCAGCTCATTTAATTAATAGCCTCTTTCTCTTTTCTTCCTAAAAACCATCAAAACTGAGCAAAAACTTGCAGTCTTGGACAAGAACGTGTGGATAAGTTCTTTCAATTGTCTGTCATATAAGAGACCTTTCTTTCAGAAAGAGGTTTGCATGTATGAATGTGTGTCACCAATACATACAAATCATAACTATGAATAAAAACAGATTTTGAAGCTTTTCCTATTAAGCAGTAAATGTTGTTAAAGTGTATTCCATCAAACAACATTTCATAAACTGTTCCATAAGTAACTGTTAATATTTTAAAGTCCTCAAAAGGAAGTCTTAAAAGCCCCCAAAGGAGCTAAAATGATGCTTCCAATTACAGGGGATTTCCATAAAGTGCAAATTCTAAAATCTTTTGGCAAATTAATAAGTGTGGAAAATGTAATAATGTAGATCAGTAGACTGTAGATAGCCACGTAGATTGCTCGCTCACCCATAACTGATCATTTATGAACTCACAAAAGTGAGTCTTGAGCCTGCACATATCCTCAGTCTGAACATTTTAGAACTGAGTAGCTTTTGGTGGGAACCCCATAACATTCTGGCACAAATGCAAACATTGAAAGGAAGATAAAATCATAGCAATGCAGAAAGCAAGGGCATTGCATATGCCCAAGGCATGAAGGTAACTTCCAGTGGGTTGGTATGAAGCTAAGTAAAACAATATTCTGTAGTGGATGAAAGTGAGACATCATCTTTGGAAGGAAAGAAATATCTGGATACAATATCACCTTATCCAGATGGGAAGATGGATAAATTGGAGTGGAGTGGAATGTGCAGAGCTTATGTTATCCTTATGGAGGTGATTGCACCCCCGAAACACTATTTTTAAAGGTAGTATACCTGAGACATGTTGTGAACAATTTACCTGTTAAGTTGTGCAAAGTCTACTGAAAGAGACCAAACCAGGATTGTTAGCAAAAGTGATGTGTAAAGATAAAAGACCTTTTAGAAACTGCTGATTCACAAATAATAAAGAACTGTAGGAGTGCTGCTGTTGAAAGGAGGAAATTGCAGCAACACAAGTTTTAACTGATGAAAAAGCATCTCCTTGCTCCTTTAAATACAAAACAAAATAAAGAGGAACTGACAACAGTGTATGTGGAGAAATTACACTGAGCTAATGTTTGAAATCTATGCCATGCAAGCTCATATGATCATCTAGCAGATGACCTACAGGCGGGTTCAAGTACTATCAACAGCCACAGCTTCCATACAGGTAATCTGACAGTTTGAACTCAGTGTGAAAAATCCTATCTCTGGCCTGAGTAGGTGAAGTAAAAACCCAAGAAAGGACTGTCTGGACAAAAGGAGAGGTGTAGCAAACCAGACTGTCTGGGCCACCATGGTGTGAGAGGTACACAGTGAGCCTAATCATCTCTGATCTTGACCAATGTCATGATCACAGGCAACAGAGAAAATAGATAAATCAGAGGGCTATTCTAACTGTGAATGAAGGCATTGCTTGATGAACCATAAGACAAAACTGCCTGATTGCAGTACAAAAGGATCAGATTTCCTTTTGCAGTGATTTGCATATGTGGTGCAGAGGACCCATGCTCTACTGCATAGGAAGAAAGCACAAATGTGAAGCAAATCTACCTGTGCACTGCTTAACTGATTAAACTACATTGGGATAAGCTGCCATTTCTTTAGCTTGTGGTGAAGATCCAAATCCATCCACGAATCAAAGATGAGACTGAAATCTTCTTTCAGTCCACGCCATGTTGAGGCAATAAGAAGTGATTTGGCTATGTGTGTAAACAATTAGTCCAAAAGAAAGCCACAATTGTTGGCATACACTTGAAGGAAAGCTGTGGGACAATAGAAGGCCCAAATAATAGTATCTAAATTGATAGTAATTGTGACCCTTTGTGAAACTTAGGTATTTGTGATGCACAGGACATATTGCAACATGAAAAAAGTGTTATTTAAGTCTATTGTAGCAACCCAACTTCCTTTCGTGAAAGTGGCAGGCCAGTCACTAATGTCACTATCTTGAACTTCTTTGGGGTGATATAAGACTGCATGCCTTGAAATATGGGACAAAGGCCACTATCCTTTGACATTTCAGCAAAATATCTAGGAAAGAAACCAGTGGAGGGACAGATGTTCTATATGGTATCCTCCAAAAATGCAGCACTCTCTTCTTTTAGAGACTGATAGAGTAGAAACTTTCCAGTGGGAGCTCCTAAGAATGTCAGGCTGGGATCAGTGTGGTCATGATGACTATCACTGGAGCAGAATTAAGTGCCACAGTGGAAACACTGTGGTAGTAGCAGTTTTTCAGTAGTAGTCAAGAGGAAAAAAGGAAGGCCGCATTCCAGATGGATAGGCTTAATCAGAAAAGCCGCAAACATGAGTCTGCAGAAGCTGAGCAGTGCAGTTGAGGTGGCTTGGAGGTCTCTCATACATAGGGCCTGCCATGGGTCAAGGTCAACTTGAAGGCAATTAACAGCAACAACACTAGTCTTTTGTAGAAGTTACCACTACGGAGGCAGAAAGAGAACTTTTCAGTATCAGAAGCATTCAGTATCAGTATCTTGAAGTGCCTAACTGCAGCTGTTGGAGAGCAGGATGCAGCAGCTGTTTAGAAATGGTAATGGTTCATCTAGTTTGTTGTCTATTATAACAGTATAGAGTGAGAGACTTAGGGGGGTTGCAGACTGCCAGAAATAGTGTGAATTCAGTCCACTTTTAGGGTTAGGGTTAGAGTTAGGGAACCATGGGAACTGTATTTTATTGTGGCATCAGAGTTGTCTGACAGAGAAGGCTCAATGTCTCAGAAAAATAACAGTTCCCATGGTTCCCTAGCACTAACCCTAACCCTAAAAGTGGACTGAATTCACACTATTTCTGGCAGTCTGCAACCCCCCTCAGTGCAATATAAGTAACAGGATCTCAATGGAGTCAGGGACTTCTGCAAGGGGAATGAACAAATAAAAAGTTAGGATACCAAAGAGAACATCCACAGAGGGATCTTCTACTACATGGTTTTGTTCTTGGTCCCCACACCTATAAGAAGGTGAATGTAAATAACAACTTGGAGAAGACTCCCTCCAGGTAGATTTCCAATGATGTCAATGTTCTTGGAGAGGTATATACCTATACAATCACCACCAGAACTTAATGTAAAAGATAGATGGGGAATTGTGTTAAATCCGGGGCCACCCTTGTGACCTCAGACTCTCTGGGGGCTGCATAGACTACCAAACAATTGTTTAAAAAACCCAAGTGGCTGAAAGTTCACTTCTGATTCCCCAAAACAGGTATTTTCTGATGCTGAATCATATTTGGAGACTTTGCAACCTACATAAACTGTTGCACCTGGGGACTTTCAAGAGTAGCAATTCATCCTTTTTTTGGCAAGAGGAAGGAAGATCTGGGGATTCAGGAGGATCTCAGGGCCACTAAAACATCCTTGGGGAAAAAAAACGCAGTCCTGGGAATGCATACAGCCTCAAAGCTGTATTTTACCCACCCCAGTATAAGAGAATAGCAACACATTTCAACTATCTCATCTCTTCTGTCTTGATTTGTAAAATGTGTCACCAGAGGATGTGTTCCACATCACCATGATCCCCCCACCACTGTGGTAGGCAATCGCATTCCTCACTGAGATGATGGACACAACTCCAAATGAAATTCTTCCAATAGTACTGCGGTTGAAACCTCAGAAACCACTAAACAGAGGATAGATGTAACTAAGAGACATCTATGGTCAATGGATCAGATAAGACTGCAGATGATGGGGTCTGAAGAGATTTTCAGTGAGAGGTCTTCTTATCTATATATCTAAGGAAGAGCAATAGTGTTTCTGAGAAAGCTTTTGTTTAGGTCTTCACAATGAGAGGACATGCCTGGAGTAGTTTGAGACAAGAGAGATTTCTGTCTTTGAGAATGCTAAAATTGATGGTCTTAAGAATGGTGAGATGATGACAAAGGGCACATCTACACTGACAGACATATCCAGTTTATTTTCATAGAATCATAGAATCATAGAGTTGGAAGAGACCACAAGGGCCATCCAGTCCAACGCCCTGCCATGCAGGAACTCCCAATCATGGAGGAACTGCCATGCAGGAACTGCCATGCAGGAACTCCCAATCAAAGCATCCCTGACAGATGCATCCAGCCTCTGCTTAAAGACCTCCAAGGAAGGAGACTCCACTACTCTCCGAGGGAGTGTGTTCCACTGTCGAACCGCCCTTACTGTCAGGAAGTTCCTCCTAATGTTAAGGTGGAATCTCTTTTGCAGCTTGCATCCATTGTTTCGTGTCCTAGTCTCTGGAGCAGCAGAAAACAAGCTTGTTCCCTCCTCGATATGACATCCCTTCAAATATTTAAACACGGCTATCATATCACCTCTCAGCCTTCTCTTCTCCAGGCTAAACATCCCCAGCTCCCTAAGTCGTTCCTCATAGGGCTTGGTTTCCAGACCCTTCACCATTTTAGTTGCCCTCCTTTGGACACGCTCCAGTTTCTCCACATCCTTTTTGAATTGTGGTGCCCAGAACTGGACACAGTATTCCAGGTGAGGCCTGACCAAAGCAGAATAGAGTGGCACTATTACTTCTCTTGATCTAGACACTATACTTCTACTGATGCAGCCTAAAATTGCATTGGCCTTTTTAGCTGCTGCATCGCACTGTTGACTCATGTTCAACTTGTGGTCCACCTGGATTCCTAGATCCCTTTCACACGTAGTCTCATTCAGCCAGGTGTCCCCCATCATATATCTGTACTTTTTGTTTTTCCGCCCTAAGTGCAGTACCTTACATTTCTCCGTGTTGAATTTCATTTTGTTAGCTTTGGCCCAACTTTCTAGTCTGTTCAAGTCATTTTGAATTTTGATCCTGTCCTCTGGGGTATTAGCTACTCCTCCTAATTTGGTGTCATCTGCAAATTTGATAACTATGCCCCCAATACCGTCATCCAAGTCATTAATTTTGGGGTTATCCCAACTGGCAGTGACCACAGGCAAGTTCAGGAGAACCATTCACACAACTCTCACTGTCAAACACACCCCAATTAGATAAAGCACAGTATTCACAGCCACACAGTTATGGCTGCACCAGGTTTTTTTCTCCACCCCCCACCCCCCATGCATGCAAATATATATATATATATATATATATATATATATGGCACTCACCTCCAATCCCAGCCTCACACCAATGGTTCTATGGAATGTGGTCCACACATACACATGAATATCATGATCTTCTGCCAAAACCTTATATGAAACATTAAGCTTCTGCTATAATGAGATCATTCACTAGTATAGCAGTCCAGCATTAGGAAAACCAATTTCCTGGTTTAGTTGTTGATCCAGTTGTTAGAGAGGTTAAACAGTATGGAAATTTGCTAGAGTGGGCAGAGGCAATGCTGGTAGGAATTTGATTACCACAGAAGCTGGCAGATTGTGGAAATATGCTAGAGGCCATGAATGTTTCTTCCACATTGTTTAGGATTGCCCTGGAATAACAACATAGACAGCTGACAAAGTCCAAAGTTGGACTTTTCAGTCATTTTTTTCTGGCTGAAAAAGTGCTTACAGTTCCAATACTATCAACATTTACTTGGAAGACATCTATGAGACCTCAGCATAAATGTGAATTGGACTACACTGCATGCATCTTTTTTTCATTTATTAGTATGTATATCATTATAAAGAAAAACAAGAAGAAAACCAAAGAAAACAAAACATAAAATCCTACAAACAAAAAGCCCTATATAATATTCTGTATAATATTCATTTTGAATGTACTGGCCTTACCCCAAAGGATCCAATTTGAAAGTCCTTATCCATCCAAATCCAAAGGCATCTTGGCAATCAATTTATTTAAAGGTATTTATGTATGCATGTATTAAAATATTTAACCCACAGTTTATCATGATATCTCAGAACAACACACAAATAAAATCAATTAATTTTTTAAAAAACAATTTGAAATTTAAAAGAGTAAAAAATAGTTCAATGAGTAAAAACATATCTAAAAGCCATATATATGCAAAGATTTGGAGGAAATCATTACACTGCAAAAGCTTTTTTGAAAAAACAAAAACAAAAAACAAAACCCAATGCTGTAACTTGGAGAAGATCTTCCACGACTGGGGCACCACAGCAGCTGCATAGCTCCCACTTGTGTGACATAAAGGAGAACCATACCCCAGTCCTTATATGGAGATTTATAGGGAGAAACACTCACTCATTCAGTTATTGAGGTCCCAGGATGTTTATGTATTTAAAAGTGTTCACTGGCACCTTAAATTCAGACCAGATTCATATTAATAAACAGCTAGATTCCCTTTAAAAATGAGGTCAGATGATTTCTATACAATGTTCATGTTAGCAATCTAGCAGCAGCTTCCACTCATCTTTAAGAATAGCTTCTCATAGAGTAAACATATTGCAGTAGTCAAATCAGGAAGTTATAGCCCATGTGCTATTGAGGAAAAGTTATCTTTTTCTAGGAAAAGCCATAACTAGTAGACCAATAGAAGCTGGCCCCAAATACTCCAGGCCACAGAATCTATGGCCCAGAACAGACAGGCCAAAAGAAGCAGCTTCTGGATGCCTTGGGGGCATTGCATTTACATGATGTATGCCCCCAAAGTGACTCGAAGCTGCTCTGATGCTGTACAAAGTCATGAATATTACTAATAGCACAGGCCAAAGGTTCCAAACGTAGGAGTTTATCACACGGGGAGCCCCATGCAAAATCGCTCTTTAAAGTAAAAAAAAAAAAATTCTCCCGTTCTGCCCTGTGTGAAAAGTGAAAGCGCTGTTAAAAGGAGGTTAATCCGAATGGAAATTAGACAAACACTGCTTCTTTTTACTTTCGGAATCTTCCGAAAGTAAAAAGAAGCAGTGGGCCTTTGCAGACTGCCAGAAATATTGCACATTAAATTGAGGCACTGCCCTGGCTCAGTGCTAGGGAATCATGGGAACTGTAATTTATTGTGGCACCAGAGCTCTCTGACAGAGAAGGCTCCATGTCTCAGAAAAAAATAAAATTCCCATGACTCCCTAGCACTGAGCCAGGGCAGTGACTCAATTTAATGTGCACTATTTCTGCCAGTCTGCAAAGGCCCAGTGTTTGTCTAATTTCCGTTAGGATTAACCTCCTTTTAACAGCGACGTCGTCTGAAAAAACGCCCACTTTTGCGGGTTTTGTTTAATTTAAAGCCCCGTTTCCGCACGAGATTTCCCCCGTGTGATAAACTTCATAGATCAACCATGGGAAAATACAAAGCACACCCCTATTTGTTACCTGTTTTAAAGACAAAAAGAAGCTGGGATAACCCTGTTCCTGGTGACACAGGTTGAGTCCTGTAGTGGTGGCCTGCTTTGGGAGCATGACATGTGGTCACTGTGGACTCATCCTCTTGTGGTGGTTGTGGCTGGAGCAGGGTTAAGATAAAAGGAGTCTCTTGACATGAATGTCTACTCATAACCGACTGTAGGAGGCAGTGCTCATCTCCATTACTAAGCCAAAGAGCCAGTGTTGTCCGAGGACTGTTCTGGTGGTCATGTGGCCAGCATGACTGCATCGAATGCTGTTACCTTCTCACTGAAGTGGTACCTATTTATCTGCATTTGCATGCCTTTGAACTGCTAGGTTGGCAGAAGCTGGGACTAGTGACAGGAGCTCACCCCATCATGAGGCACTTGGGCCTTGAACTGCCAACCTTCTAATCTTCTGATAGTCAGGACTGGCATCTTAACTACTAAGCCACCGCAGCCCTATAGGGTTAATTACCTTCCATTGAAATAAATGAATCTAAATACTCCCAAGCCATATATCTGCTCTCTCAGGGAGAATGTGACCCTATTCAGCATAGGCCACTAATCTAATTTCTGGCACCATAAACTGTCAATCCATGAAAATTCTATTTTATCAGGATTCAGTCCAAGTTTGTCGGCCCTTCATTCCAAACACTGGTCGTGCACCTGTGCAGCTCAAGCTGTCTTTGAGAAAGAAAGCCAAGGTGAGGACAATTTATCTGAAGTTCCTTTGTAGTAAAATAAATAAATAAAAATTAGAAACATTTGCATCTAGCCATAATTCAGATTCTCCACAAGCGTTTCTCTGATATTATGGTCACCCTCTGCTTAAAACAAACACAGAAAAAACAGTCATAGTTTTAGAGCTAGAGAACAATAAAACAAGAAGATGAATACTATATATTCATATATAAGTTGAGGGCAGGCCAATTTATAGATTTTTATATGACTCATGGATAAATTGAAGATAAAATTTAGGGGCATGTAACAGAGGAAGTAAAGGATGATATAAAGCAAAACAAGGCCAAAGAACTTACAAAATTCCTGCAGGTATAGCTGTTTGTGCTCACTCTAAAGGCTGAATGGATGAGGAAGGAACTTTAATAAATGGTGGCTGTGTGATGTGTCAGGCAGGTGAACAGGCCAAGCAAACTAAGAAAATGTACACATGTCAAAAAGGATGAAAAAGCAAAGCAAAGAAAATGGCAACAATGTTAGCAGTGACTCTAACCTTTAACTTTAATGTGATAACTTTGCCTGATTTTAACCCAGAAAAGCTGACAAACTTACACAAATGTCTTATTCTGTGCCAGTCTATGACCGTAATAAAGATTCTATTCTATTCTATTCTAAAGATGTCCAAAACCCAATTCCTCTCAGCACTCCTTTGAAAGGAAGCACCAAAGTGTTGCCACCACCACCACCACTATTTACCTGTCCAGGCACTCAAAAAGGTCAGAAATGTCTTCACAGCACAGAAACAATGTTGCTCACAACATCAGATGTACATTACACTTATTTATCTTCCAATGTAATGTACGCCATGCTCTGTCAACAACATCCTTCTATAGTTTATATTGGGCAAACAGAACCATCTTTATGAAGGATGATAAATGGAAACAAATCCAAGTTCAGAAATGGTACTACCTCCAAATCAGCAAAATATTTCAACTTTCCTGGATATACACTCCCTGACTTACAAGTAGCAATTCTTGAACTACAACAGTAACAACAACATTCAAAGCATGATTTGAAACAGAAATACCTGGAAACCTACACACAGAGACAGATACCTACACAAGACTCCAACCATCACCCGGGACAAAAAAGAAGCACAATAAAAACACTGGTAGACAAGCAAAAAGGATCTGCGAACAACAGATGATGAATTGGAAGATGAATTGGAACACCTAAACTGTGCTGTTCAGGCTAATGGTTACTCCAGCTCAGACATCAGAAGAGCTGCCAGACCCAGAAAAAAACACAAGAGAGAAGACAAACAACCACAGATGATAATCCAATTGAACTGCTGCAATCCACATTGACAGACACAATGATAGTGCTAACCAACATATGTCAACAGATATGGAAAACAAAACAATGGCCAACAGATTGGTAGGGATCAATATACATCCCCATCCACAAAAAAGGAGACACAAGAGACTGCAGCAACTATAGGACCATAGCACTGATCTCTCATGCAAGCAAAATAATGCTCCAAATTTGCAACATAGACTCCAACCATACATGGAGAGAGAAACCCCAGAAGTCCAAGCAAGATTCAGGAAAGGAGGAGGCACTAGGGATCACATTGCAAACATACAATGGCTAATGGAGCACACCAGGGAATTCCAAAAGAAAATCAGCATGTGTTTTATAGACTATAGCAAAGCCTTTGACCATGAAAGGCTATGGAACACCCTTAAGGACATGGGAGTGCCAACACATCTAATAGTCCTGATGAGGAATCTGTACTGAGGACAAGAGGCTACTGTCAGAATAGAACACAGAGAGACAGAATGGTTCCCAATCCTTTCACCCTATCTGTTCAACTTGTATGCTGAACATATTGTAAGAAAAGCAGGCTTGGACACAGAAGAAGAAGGAGTGAAAGTAAGAGAAAGGAATATCAACAATCTAAGATATTATAACAACAACAACAACAACAACAACAACTTTATTTTTATATCCTGCCTGCCAAGACAATCAAAGCGGCTCACATAAAATAAAATTCAATTTAATTAAAACACACCCTGCTTTAAAACAATAATAACAATAACTAATAATTGATTCCCCCTTTAAAAAGAATTAAATACAATACTAAAATAAGAACATAATATTAAAATGGTGAGTTTTCTGGGACAACAGTGGATGTATAAGGAGGAGAGAGCACAGATTAAATTGGAGTGAACTACTCAAGGAAGGCCTGCCGGAAGAGATCCGTCTTGACAGCTTTTAAAAAGCTCTCTAAGTCGGTTATTTGACGGATCTCCTCTGGCAAGGCGTTCCATAATCTGGGAGCGGCGGCGGAAAATGTCCTTTGGGAGGTTACCGTTAATCTGGTTTTTATCAGTTGCAGTACATTCCTCCCAGGGGCCTGAGGGTGCGGGACGGATTGTATGGGAGGAGGTTAGATAGGTTAGATAGGTTGGACCCTTAGATAGGTTGGACCCAAGCCATATAGGGCTTTAAAGGTAATCACCAACACCTTATACTATACTCAGAAACCAATAGGCAGGCAGTGAAGATATTTCAAAATAGGTGTAATATGATCACTCCTAGTTTACCGGTGATCAACCTGGTTGCCATATTTTGTACTAGTTGTAGTTTCTGGACTAGGTATAAGGGTAGCCCTATGTAGAGTGCATTTCAGAAATCGAGTCGTGAGGTTACCAGTTTCTAGGTCCCTTATTTCCAGGAAAGGTTGCAGCTGGCATATAACAGGCGCTCCTGACTGTCGCATTCACCTGATCTATCATGTGAAGCGACGGGTCTAGGAGCACCCCCAGATGGCGAACACAGTCCTTAGAGGAGAGCATGACCCCATCCAGGATTGAAGATTGCAACCCAATACTTGGTTACTATGAGTACCTCTGTTTTGTCTGGATTCAGTTTGAGTTGGTTTTTCCTCATCCAGTCCATTACCACCTCAAGAAATTGATTGAGGGAAGAATTGCCACCTGCTATCATGGCTGCTGACCGAGACATAGAGAAGTATATTTGGGTGTCATCAGTATATTGATAAACCCCGCCCCATGTCTACGGATGATCTCCCCCAGCGGCTTCATATAAATATTGAATAGCATCAGGGGCAGGATGGCAATTAAGCTGTTTTTGAGGTGCAACCATCCCTGAGCATCACCCTCTGGAATCTACCTGAGAGGAAGGAATAGAGCCACTGCAATGCAGTACCTCCAATTCCTAACTCTCTGAAGCGTTCCAAGAGGATGTCATCATCTATCGTATCAAAAGCCACTGAGAGGTCTAGAAGCACCAACTGAGTCATGCTTCCCCTGTCAATGCCTAGACGAAGATCATCAGCCAGAGCAACCATGGTAGTCTCCACGCCATATCCCGTCCTGAAGCCAGTTTGAAATGGATCTAGATAATTGGGTTCATCCAAGATCGCTTGGAGTTGGAAAGCAACGGCCCACTCGTTCACCTTGCTCAAAAATGGCAGATGTGATACCGGCCTATAATTTTTCAAATCCAGAGGATCGAGGGAAGGCTTCTTCAGGAGCGGTCTAAACATGTTGGAACAGATCCTTCCCTAAGGGATGCGTTGATGATCTCTTTGAGAAAAGCCATCAAGGCATCACCCCCCTGGACGACCAGCCAGGATGGCAGGGATTGACGGGGCACGTCATCTTCTTCACTTTTCCAAGGATCTTGTCCACGTCATCGGTACTCACCGGCTCGAATCAATCCAGTTTAATCTCTAAAATGGGTTTACTTGACACCTCATCAGTCACTTCTGCTGTAATCCCGGTGTCCAAGTCAGTTCTTATCTGAGAGATTTTATCTGCAAAGTAGTTGTTAAAAGCGTCACAGCAGGCTGTTGTAGGGTTAAGCAAAGGGTTCGCCACAGCTGGGACCTGTGCCAGTTCCCTTACTGCCCTAAACAGTTCTGCTGGACGTGACTCTGCATACGCAATGTGTGCAGAGAAGAAAACCTTCCGTGCTGCACTTATTGTCTCTTTATAGGAGCCAAGAAACTTCCTATACCAAGTCCTGTCAGACAAGAGTCAAGATTTTCGCCAGGCGTGCTCTAGTTCTTGTCCAACCTGCTTCATCTTCCTAAGCTCCTCTGTGAACCATGGTTGTCGATTTGGAGCAGGTTGGAAATGACACTTGGAAGCAATCGTATCGATAGCCCTGGTGAGATTGATGTTCCAGGTACTGACCAGGGCTTCGACAGAATCACCAGCATTACCAACCAAGGAACCCTCCAAGGCTTTCTGGAGTCCAATTGGCTCCATTAGCCTCCGAGAGCAGACCATTCTAATAGGCCCTCCACCCTCAATGGGGTAAACAGTGGCTCTTTGTCCAACCTTGACGAGGAAGTGATCCGTCCATGACAATGCGGGGGTACTTATTACCTCCGCCCACGGATACGCCTACTCTGTACCAAAGACCGCATCGAGAGTATGCCCCGCACAGTATGTTGTCCTGGAAACCAATTGGGATAGGCCCATGCCTATCATGGAATCCATGAACTGCTGATCCGCACCTATTAAACTGGTCTCGAGTGGGATGTTGAGGTCACCCAGAGCTAAAAGTCTGGGCGACTCCAACAGCAATTCCAAGACCAGCTGTGTCTGTTAAGCAACAGGGTGGACGGTATACTAACAGAATCCCTATACTATCCCTGGTCTTCAGGCTTAGGTACTTACATTTGAAGCGGTCTATTTGCCGGATAGGTATCCTAGTCAAGGTGAGGTTGTCTTTATGAACCAGAGCCACTCCACCCCCCTGCCCGCTTTCCCTCACCTGCTCACTAACAGAGTACCCAGCTGGGAGAGCTTGATTCCAGGTGATGGCACTATCTTCCCCCAGCCAGGTCTCTGTGAAACAGGCCACGAGAAGATCGTGGATGATGTGAATCTTGATTTTTACTGACCTGGCATTGCAGAGGAGCAAGGTGAGGTTCTGTGGCATGGTTGATAAGCTCCCCAGCCTATTTTGGGTAACAGGGTGAACTGAAGGCGGAATCGCTTTCAGACATCGAGCCTGCCTTCTTTTGTAACAAAATTCCACCCTGTTGTCGGCATATCTTCCTTTGCCCCGCACAACCTCAATCGCCACTCCCTGTGTTTCATCTACTAGCTCTCTCCCGTTACCTTCCATCTGAAAAGTTGTTTTATTAGTCGCAGAATTCGCAGATAGATCATTCTAAAATGCAGCATCTAATCTGCAGTGCTTGGAGAAAGAGAACCTTCCTTTCTAGCTCCAAGGAATTCAAGCGGTGTTGTGAGAGAGCTGCAGCTGCTTGGGGTGGGCTAAATAGCCTCCGCCCAAAGCAGGGGTAGGCAACCTTTCCCCTTTAAGGGCTGAGGGACTTCAGCTCCCAGAATCCCAGGAGCTATTGGGCAACATGGCTGAGGCTTCTGGGAGCTGAAGTCCCTCGGCCCTTAAAGGGGAAAGGTTGCCTACCCCTGGCCCAAAGCCTCCAGGCTGCTGCTGCGCTACCGCTGCTGATATTGCTATCGAAGGAGTTAGGGCGGGCTAGATAGCCTCCTCCCCAGCTTGCTCCTGGGCCCTGCCGCTGCTGGAGTGGTGGGGGGGGCAGGATGAGCAGCCTCTTCCCCATCTTTCTCCTGGGCCCCGTAGCTGCTGAAGTGGTGGTAGTGGGGCAGGCTAAATAGCCTCCTCCCCGTCTTTCCTCCCGGCCCTTTCCTCTGGACCTTGCCACTGCTGGAGTAGTGGTGGGAGGGGGTGGGCTAGCAGCCCCCTCCCCATCTTTCTCCCAGGCCCAGCAGCTGCTGGAGTGGTTTTGGTGGAGCGGGCTAAATAGCCTCCTCCCCATCTTTCTCTTGGGCCCTTCCACTGCTGGAATGGTAGGGGTGGGGGTGGGCTGAGCAGCCTCCTCCCCATCTTTGTCCTGGGCCCTGCAGCTGCTGGAGTAGTGGTAGTGGGGCAGGCTAAAAGCAGTGGCTTCAACTTTTAAGAAATTCCGGTAAGGATAATAGATCAAAACACAACAAACAGGGCTCCCCTTCGGAGGCACCTCTTTCTGAGCGGTTCCCGCTTTGCCCTTCCTCTGGACCTTCTGCTGCTGCTGCTTCTTCTTTTCCTTTTCCTCGAGCAGCAGAGGGGCTGAGGGGGCAGCAGAGAGGGAGCCGGCTGCCCTTCTCTCCTTGGCCTCCCCAGCACCCCTGCCTGGCTCCCTCATGTCCCCCAAAGATACCTTCCCTTCCCACTATAGTTCCAAATGGAGAGAAGAGGAGCGAGGAAGAGAAAGCGAGAGAGAGAGAGAACAAAGTTTCACTCTGGCTCTTCTTGGGAGTCCTCCTCCTCCTCCTCTTTTTCCTTTTCCTTTTCCTTCTCACTTCACAGCTGCCTTGGGTTCCCACTGCTCTCCCTCCGCAGATCCCATGGACAGCCAAAAGGACAAACAAATGGGTCCTGGAGCAAATGAAGCCGGAAACCTCCCTGGAAGCCAAGATGACCAAACTGAGGCTGTCGTACTTTGGACACATCATGAGAAGGAAGGACTCATTGGAAAAGATAACAATGCTGGGAAAGGTGGTGCGAAATAGGAAGAGTGGAAGGGTACATGCCAGATGGATGGACTCTATTAAGTAGGTCACGGGTATGGGTTTGCAGGAATTAAGTAGAGCAATGGAGATTAGAGCATCTTGGAGATGTCTCATTCATAGAGTCGTCATGAGTCGATATCGACTCAAGGGCAGTTAAGAACAACAACAAAAGCAGAACACATTATAAACCAACCTGGGCATAAAATGCTATTTGAAAACACTGAAATTAAATTCTGGACCATGCCAACCACTATCAGGCCAGAATACACAGGAAAGCCATTGAAATCCAACACCTGGACAGCTTCAACAGGAAAGAAGAAACCCTGAAAGTAAACAAAGTTTGACTACAAGTCCTGAAAAACACCAAAATCAAGACTCAAGACATGCAAATGAACATCACCCGGGTCAGGGGGTTTCCGCACAGACACTGAATTGCTAATTAAATAGACACTCATATCCTCCCACATACCCTCCTACTCTGGGGCCATTCACCAACACACAGATTAATGTGTAAATCACTTCCTCCCAACCAAGGATCACACAGTGTATACACCCCACTCGCTTGCATGCCACCACCCTCTGAAGATGTCAGCCACAGATGCAGGCAAAACATCAGGAATAAATTCTTCCAGAACATGGCCACATAGCCCGAAAAGCTGACAAAAAACTATAGAAATAGCTGAATTGGGCAATATTAATAAATTCTAATCCTATAGCAGAAGTATAAAGATTGATGTGCATACTACATATATTAATACACGAGTTCTTACAACTGCACACATAAAAATCTCCTTAGAAAATGTTTTAACTCCAAGGAAACTTACTTTTGGTAAGCAAATGCATTGCTTTCACATGCCAACACTAACAGACCAGCTACAAGAAAGACCTGTATCATCTTACACATCTCTTTGAAGATACAAGGGCAGGGTTGCAATTTAAAACATCTTTCTGTTTCCTATTACATTATATCCCACAACTCTGCAAGTGTGCTTAAATACCTGTGGCTTTAACATTACCCCATCAATGTATATGAAGAAATGGACTGATAATGAAAAAACTCATGCTAAAATAAATCTGTTCATCTCAAAGGTGCTGCTAGATTGTTTTCCCATTACTTTTCCCCCCTTCTTTTAACCCCTTTTTATTTTCTCCGCTTTTTATACTGAACCAGACTAACACAGCTATCTCTTTAAAAACTAACACTATTGCACTAATTTTTTTCATATTTTATTACAATCTAGGAAACAGGCAGCAAAGATAATTTAAAATAAGATAACTATATTTTATGAGGATAACTTTCAAAGCATAATAGAGCAAAAGGCAGAGGGCTAGGGATAAGGTGTAAGGTCCCAACGTACAGGCTCTGCACCAGCCTTTATATAGTGTCAGTTTACTCCAAAAGATGAAATCAATCCAGTTATTCTTATATGTAACAATCACTTCATTAACATCTAAGAACTGATTTGCACATAATTTTTTAAACCTCTCTCCCCATTACGTTTATTGTGGGGCAATATTTGCTTCATTAATTTAACACTCTCAAGATCGTGACTACTACTACCAGTTGCTACTATTATCATAACTAATGTAAGCACTGGGACAAAAGAGATAAACCATACAGATTCCATAACCATGTAATGTCTCTTTAATCCAAGTTACAAAATATTCTAGTTGCAGCTAATATATATAACATAAGATCAGAGTCCATGCAGTCTAGATTTTATTTCCATCAGTAATCCAACAATGTATATGTTTACAAACAGGGTATGAAGGGAGAGCCATTATCTATTCATTTTCTCCAGGAACTGGTACTAAAGAGAATTGCTGATTTTGAACTAGGGTTTACTATCTTTCAGGATGACTGCTAGCCACGGCTAGAGCTATTTATAAATTTAGCTATCCCTTTCTTTAAAAGATGCTAATTTAGTGGAATAAGGGCCAAAACAGACTGGCAGCTTCAGCCAGCTTCAAGTCAGCTCGGGGGCATGGCATTTACACGTGCCATGCCCCTAAGTCACCCAGAACCTGCGCTGGTGGTTACACACTGGGCTGCTTCCGGCTGACTTGGGGACATCGCGTTTAGTGCCACACACCCCCAAGCCAGCTAGAAGCCAGCTGAAGCTGAGGTGAGGTGGTTTCCATCTGCCCCTTGCTGCTCCTATTTGGGCTGGATTCTGGCTAGATTGGGGCCATGGTGTGTGCTTGCCACAGTCCCAATCCAGCTTTGTCAGCCATCACTTCCGGGCCATCACTTCCGGGCTGTCTGTTTAGCTCCTAACTCTGAAGCAGAAAATCTCAAGCAAAGAGATAGAGGAAGGAAGAAAGAAATTATCAATTCTGTACATGATCCTAAACAATAGGAAGGAGTTCATCACTGGACTCAAAGGAGTTGCAAAAACCACAGTCACAAACAATCCAATGGAAGAAAAATGGGAAGCATCTGAAAAAGTCACTGTGGCTTCAGTAGAGGAGGCAGTTAAATGTAAAAGGGTATGTATAAAGAATGGAAGGAAGGATGAATCACCAAGAAAGAGTACAGATGTATAGCCCAAGCTTGCAGGAACAGCATAAATCAGTGGTGGCGAACCTATGGCATAGGTGCCATAGGTGGCACTCAGAGCCCTCCCTGTGGGCACACGTGCCATTGCCCCAGCACAGAGTTCACCAGAGTTTGTTACTAGAAAGCCAGAGGGACGCGGTACTAAGTGGGTTTTGGGTTGCAGTTTGGGTGCTCAGTCTCTAAAAGGTTCGCCATCACTGGTATAAATAATAACAAAGCTCAGAATGAGTTGAGAATGGCTAAGCATGAAAGGAGCAACAAAGGGTTTTTCCCAGATACATTTGATGCAAGAGAATGACCAACGTCACAGTGGGGTCACTGATCAGTAAAGATGGTAAAATGCTAAATGATCACACACACAAAAGGCAGAACTACTCAGTAACTATTTTGTTTCAGTTTTCTCCTCAAAACTTTCTATGCAGTAGCAGAGATCCTGGCAAGGGACTTGACTGCAAATCAAGATTGATAGGGTGGTAAGATACCTATAATTTAGCTAACCTAAAGGGGTTCAAAACTGCAGGGCCAGATGAACTGTATCCCGGAATACTGAAGGAACATGCTGATGTACTCTTTGAAGGACTTGCCATCATTTTTGAAAAATCTTGGAGAACAGCTGAGGTGCCAAAGGACTGGAGATGGGCAAACATCATTCCTCTCTTCAAAAAAGAAGATTCAGTAAACTACAGACCAGTCAGCCTGACTCCAATATCAGAGAAAATATTATAATGAATTATACTAGCATCTGTCTGAAAATACCTTCATGACAAGGCATGCAAACCAGCATGGGTTTGTCAAGAACAAATCCTGCTAAACTAACCTTGTATCTTTTTTTGATTGGGTCACTAGTTTAGTAGATGGTGGGAATGCTGTGGGTGTTATTTATCTGGATTTCAGCAAAGCATTTGGTAAGATCTACCATAATATTAGCAAACTAATTAAGTGTAGAATACATGAAACACCATTGGATGGATCCATAATTGTTTGGAAAACCATGTTCAAAGAGTCATAAACAATGGCTGTTCTTCAAAATGGGAGGAGGTCTCGAAGGGAATGTCTCAAGGTTCTGCCCTAGGGCCAATGCTCTTCAACATTTTTATCAATGAGTTAGATGATGGGGTAGAGAGAATCCTTATCAAGTTTGCAGATGACACAAAACTGGAAAGGGAGGCTAACATATTGGAAAATAGGAACAGAATTCAAAAGGACCTAGATAAACTAGAAAGTTAGGTGAAAATTAATAAAATGAACTTCAGTAAAAACAAATGCAAAATTTTACATTTAAGCCACAAAAACCAAATGAACATTTACAGGATGGGGGATATATGGCTCAGCACTACCGCATATGAAAAGGACCTTGGGATTATTGTTGATCATAAAGTGAACATGAGCCAGTAGAGTGAATATTATTTAGCCTGAAATAGAAACATAATTTCCAAGTCAAGTGAAGTAATAGCCAGGGCTCAATTGTGCTGTCATAATTCATCCTCTAGATCAGGGACCGGCAACCTACGGCCCGGGGGCCGGTTCAGGCCCCGGGCCCCGGACTTACTGGCCCCGTCCGAAGGCTGCTGCCGTCGCTGCCGCCGCGCGCCACCCCCGCCGCCGCGCACTGCTGCCGGGGAGCGTTTTCGGGCGCGCTTGTCACCGCCGCCATTTTGGAAGCCAAAATGGCGGTCGCGACGCGTTTGCGCATGCGTGATACTTTTGCACATGCGCAAACGCATCACGACCGCCATTTTGGCTTCCAAAATGGCGGCCACGCATGCGCCATGGCAGCTGCGGCAGCGCGCGCTACGGCGGCGGCCGTGGTAGTGGCCGCGCCGGCAGCGCGTGCGGGGATTGAGCGCGCAGGAGGAGGGTGTGCGTGCGCTGCCATTTCCCCCCCCCTTGGCCCAGCCGAGCGGCAACCTTTTTGAGACCGGCCCAGGTCTCAAAAAGGTTGCCTGTCCCTGCTTTAGATGATGCACACGAGGAGGAGGGGGAGAAGTCAGACTACCAGGAAGCTGCAGCTGTTGATAATGGAGCTGTCTCCACTAAGTCTGAGGAGATGGGGGTTGGAGTAGTCAGGGAGCCCAGCAGGAGATTGCAGAGGCTGAAGATGCTGAAGACAACACATTTCCATCCTTTGTTTAACAGTGGTGAGAGAGGCAGAGAACTACTGAATCCGCTGAAGATTAAATATAAGATGCTAATTAATTAGGCCTCAGGTGGTATTGAAATAACTGGCCACAAATTTCCCAGCAGCTCCTCCATGCCTTTGATCTCAACTACCATAGCTGGAAGACTGAGAGAACTCTGGTTCTCATGTTTCTTTGATCTTTGACTAGCTATGCTTTGATGACTTTGACCTATTCTTTGATGGCTCTTATATTTGCATTGCTGACTTCTAAATGATTCTTGGACTGGCTGATGGCTTGTGCTTCTCCCTGCATCTTGCTCAAGTAATTCGTGATTGACTTGGACTGAATTGACTATCTGACAGCTCTGATGCACCAACCACATGCTTTCCTGGGTGCTTGCTGACATGTATTCAGGGCAGGCACATCATTTTAGCAGCTACCAAAGCAGCTTTATTTATATACCGCTTCATACTGCACTTTGACGTGTCTAAGCGGTTTACAACTGTAAGCTCATTGCCCCCTCCCCAACAGCTGGGTACTCATTTTAGCGACCTCAGAAGGATGCAGGCCTGAGTCAAGCCTGAGCCCTGGCTAGTACTGAACTCGCAACCTTGTGGTTTATGAGTGAGTGGCTGCAGTACAGGCATTTAACCACTGCGCCACCAAGAAGGATATATATGTATATATAGACAAGTTGGATCAGGGTTATTATTATTATTATTATTATTATTATTATTATTATTATTTCTATACCGCCCTATGGCGAACCAATCTAGGCGGTTTACAACAATTAAAAGAACAACAAAGATAAAACAGTATATTCCCTCCCCCCCTTAAAACATTATTAAATCAGATATCAATTAAAACAATAGCAGATTCATTAAATATAAAATTTAAATACAAACCGATTTAAAAAAAAAACCACAGGGTTGGAGATGGGCAACAAGGATGAAAAGAGGTATGAAGAACAAAACATGAGGAAAGGGTGTAGGAGATGCTCAAGCTGAGGAGTGACACGACTGCACTCTATAAACTCCCAAAGAGCTGTCACAGAATTGAGGAGGCAGGCCTGTTCTCTGCTGCCCCAAAGGGAGGACCAGATCTAATAATTTAAAGCCACAAGAGAGTAGATTTTGATTGAATATTAGAAGGAAATTCTTGACAGTAAAAGTAATTCAGAAATGGAACCAATTTCCTAGAGAGGTGGCGTGGTCTCCTCTGGACCTACTGAAAAAGAGACTGGACAGCTACTGTTGGGGATGCTTTCATTCAGTGGTCCCTAAAGTGGGTGGTAGTGTCTCCCTGGGGGTGTTGGAAAACTCCAAGGGGGTGCTGAGGGGAAAAAAGAGCTGCAGGGGGGGGCGTAAGAGGGAAAAGGGGTGTGTGGTAGGTAATTGTGGGATGGGGGTTGCAAATAGGGTTGCCTTTGCTGCTGAAAAACTGTGAAAATCTGGGACTGAAGTTTTTGAAAAGCAGGATGTCTTGGATTCCTGAAGGCAGAAGTGAAACCTCAGGAAAAAAAAACTCATCCAGGTCGCACTCTTGAGTCTCTGGGTGGTACTGTGCAGGCATGCCAGACCCAGAGCCCAGAGGCAGGAAGGGAAAGGAGGCAAGCAGAGGCTTGGAGCAGTGAATAAACTTTCTTGTGTTCTGGTAAATGTGGGGCGATGCTGCATGCAAGGTGGAACTTTTCGCTAGCTTGGGACTGGAGCTACCCTTCCTTCCAGCTCCCTCCCTAGATAGAAATGTTTGTGTGAGTGTTTGAAAAAAGGGGATGACCCTTAAGGTCCAGAGTCTCTCTTTCCTCTTAGTTGAATGTTAATGGGCTGGAGCGCCCCTTTCCACCGTTTCATTCCCTGACAGAAATGTGTGTATGTGTGTGTGTGTTTGGAAAAAAAAAAAGGAGGGGTATATGGGTTCTGGAAGACAAACAATGAAGTCCAGGAAATAAAATTTGCAAATAAGTCCATTAGAAACACAATGAGAAACCTTTCTTTTTCTCTCCTGTGTGAAAGTACCTACCCGCCCCTCCTTTGGCAGATGATATTGAATTTCTCAAGAAGTCTCTGTGTTGCTGGAAAAAAAACACCTTTAAATGCTGCTTAAAACACATCAAATGCATTTCCATTTAAAAAACAAAAACAAATGTTTGACTTTTGTTGGAGGTAAAGACCTCAAAAAGTTATGTCTCGCCCTTTGTTCCCTCTTGTTTAGGATTCCCGTTGTGTCTAAAATGCAGTATCCTGAAATCTAGAAAGTATATCCAGGAGTAACTGTGGGCCTCTACAGACTGGCCAAAAGGGTTGGCCTGAGGATGGAGTTGGAGCATGGCAACTGCAGGCTGGCCACCCAAACTTTGACCTGATGCTGTTGTCACGCCATGTGCCCCACCACACGGCGTCAGGACACTCCCTTGGTGCAGCATACAGAAACACTGTGCCAAAGGAGCACAGAAGAGTTGCAGCAGCGGAGGTAATGGGCGGCATTTTGCAGCTCCAAAAAGGAGCAGCATTTGCCAGCTCTTTTTGGAATGGCAAAGTACCAGATCGGGGCTGTGGCATGCCATTGCCATGGCCCCGATCCGGTGCTCCCAGGGGTGGCATGGAGCTGCCCTTTAGGGGCCATTTGTATAGCCCCTGTGTTGGTTAGACAGCAAATAATAATATCCAAAATCCACAAAACAGTGATACCTTTCTCCTGTTTGATTTTTAACACCTTTGCCCAATGAAGAAGCCAGTTGAGCTTCAAAAGCTTGTTTCATCTATTTTGTGTATTTTGGTTGGTCAATAAAAGTATCACTGTTTTGTGGATTTTGGATATTATTGTGCTTTGCTGTATGGGCTGGCAAGCACGGCAATCCCTGGATATGATTTCTAGAGTAGGAGTCCCTCTTAGTCTCATAGCTGTTTAGAAGATTTTCTCCCTCCCTTCTCCCACCATAGAAGAGGGGAGGAAACCCACCTTTGCAAAGTTCTCTTCCAAGTGGCTAGAATTCAGAGACATAGATTTAATTTGCATTACAGAAATGCAGAACATATTGTGAGGAAAGCAGGCTTGGACATGGAAGAGGGAGGAGTGAAAATAGGAGGAAGAAATATCAACAATCTGAGATATGCTGACGACACCATAATACTAGCAGAGAACCTCACAGACCTGGAACAACTACAAAGGAAGATCAAAGAAGAAAGTGCAAAGGCAGGCTTACTGTTGAACATAAAGAAAACAAAAATAATAACCACAGAGAACTTACACACATTCAGACTAGGCAATGGAAATAGAAATAGTAAAAGAGTTCTCATATCTGGGATCAAACATTGATCGGAACAGGGACTGCAGCCAGGAAATCAGGAGAAGATTAAGAATGGGGGGCGGCTATGAAAAAGCTAGAAAAGATCCTAAAATGCAAAGACATACAACTCAGCACAAAAGTCAGAATCATACAAGCCAGTGTATTCCCTATTACTATGTATGGATGTGAGAGCTAGACAGTCAAGAAAGAAGATAGGAGGAAAATCAACTCATTTAAGATGTGGTGCTGGAGAAGAGTCAGTTATGAGGTGATATGATAGCCCTGTCTAAACATTTGAAGGAGTGTCACATTGAGGACGGAGCAAGCTTGTTTTCTGCTGCTCCAGAAATTAGAACACGAAACAATGGATGAGCTACAGGAAAAGAGATTCCATCTCAACATTAGGAGGAAATTCTTGACAGTAAGAATTGTTCAACAGTGGAACACACTGCCCTGGAATGTGGTGGAGTCTCTTTCCTTGGAGGTCTTTAAACAGAGGCTGGATGGCCATCTGTCAGGGATGCTTTGATTGTGATTTACTACATGGCAGGGGGTTGGACTGGATGGCCCTTGTGGTCTCTTCCAACTCTATGGTTCTATGATTCTAAGAGTGCTGAAGATTCCATGGACAGCCAAAAGGACAAACAAATGGGTATTAGAGCAGATCAAACCAGAAATATCCATAGAATACAAGATGATAAGACTTAGAGTAGACTGTCATACTTTGGACACATCATGAGAAGGCATGAATCGTTGGAAAAGACAATAATGCTAGGAAAGGTGGACGGAAGTAGGAAGAGAGGAAGGCCACATGCTAGAGGGATGGATTTTATTAAAGTGACCACGAATATGAATTTGCAGGAGCTGGGCAGAGCAGTAGAGGATAGGGAGGTCTGGAGATGTTTCATCCATAGGCTCACCGTGGGTCGAGGTTGATGCAAAGGTAGTTAACAACAAAAACAGAAATAATGCAGTTCAATGCTGTTTTAAATGCCATGTCTAATTCTATGGAAATCTGGGATTTGTAGTTTTGTGAGCTATGTAGCCTCTCTTAGGGAGCTCTAGTGTGACAACAAACTACAAACCCCAGAATTCCATAGCATTGAGCCATGGCAGTTAAAGTGGTGTCAAACTGCATTAATTCTGCAGTGCAGATTCAACCATAAGTCATGTTAGTCCAGAATATCAGTATGCTAAGGGATCTTGTAGCACCTTTGAGACTGTGTGGAAAAAGTTGCAGCATAAACTTTTGTAGACTTGCATCTGAGGTTTTGTGGAAGAGCGTTATGGCAACCCTAGTTGCAAGAAACTTCTTTTGTATACAATTCTGGGACAGGACAGAGGGAGGCTAAATGGAGAGTTGTGTGAAACACGCCATGTCTATCCAGACTGAGAGACAAGAGACCTAGCATGGCTCCTCCAGCTTTGCCTCACCTTGGAACACAACAAACCCCTCTTTGGGCACCAAAATACTTGCCATGGCCACCTTTTCCCAGAAACTGCTCGGCTTCCCACTGCAAGGAGCCCAAGGAGAAAAGCTTCTTTGGGTATGAAAGACACCAGCTTGTTGCAAGGCAAAAGGGAAGGGAGGGGATAGAGCATATGCTCTTCTTTCCCTTTTGCCTTGGCTAGCTAGCTCAAGCCAGCTAGGCAAGGTGGAAGGGAAGGGGGCAGGCTCTTCCTCTCTTCCCCCTTACGTTGGATACCATCAATGCTTTGGCAATTCCTGGGGTTTCCTGTTCCTTCCCCTTTATTCCCCTCTCCCTCCCTTTACCAGAAGCCTGGAGGAGGTGCAGGAGGAGGACAGCTGCAGGGACATTTCTCGGCACGGGCTACCCAGGCAGCCATCAGTACTTCTTTCCTCAGGTGGAAATCCTGCTGAGCTTGCCTGGCTGCCCACTCACCCGCCAGCATTGTTCCTTTCACAGAGGGGCCTTCCTCTTTCACTTTCCCAAGCCACTCCCCAGCCTCACATTCCTTCCCCAAAATACAAACTTATGGGGTTCCAGGTTCCCTTTGGAATGTGGGCTCACTAACAGCAATTGTCGATGTGTGCCTTCAAGCTGTTTTGACTCATGGTGACCCTAAGAAGAATCATGGGTTTTTCTTGAAATTTTTTCTTCAGAGGGGTTTCCATTGCCTTCCCTTGTGGCTGGGAGAGAGTGACTTGCCCAGATCACCCAGTGGGGTTGCATGGCAAGCAGGATTTCATTTACTTCATTTGCAACATTGCCCAAAGGCAGCCACTTCCCTTGCTTAGGATACTTTCTCTCTTCCCCCCCCCCCCATAGTAGAACAGTGGACCTCATACCAAGAAATATGCATGGGAGAGCTCTAGAGTTTTCACCCAAGAGGAAAGGGGGTGGTAGCCTGAAAAAGTTTGGGGACCACTGCTTTAGTTGAAGACCCTGCATTGAGCAGGGGATTGAATTCAATAACCCACGAGATCCCCTCCAACTCTGCGATTCTAGGATTCAGCTTTATTAGCCATTTTGATCTAAAGTTGGGTTATCCTTGCCCAGGAAAGGATATAGCTGGAGGCTATAGTACTCCAAGTCATAGACGAACCAATGGGCCTCTAGGGAGATGGATCTAGCAATACTTCCAAACTATGCACATCTTCCTTTAGGGAGTACAAATCATTTTAAGGCCTTCATCAATGACACAAAATTTCTATATTCATTTCAATCTAGTTTCAGCAGATAAACCATCTCAGTTACCTTGATGAATGAGATGCACCTACACCTTTTACTTTTCTTGACAAAAAACTTTCATTAGCATCAACCATGATAATCTTCTTGATGGCTTGCTGAGTTAAAGGTATGATGTTTCAGTGGTTTTACTTTAACTTGGGAGGCCAGATGGTGGTGCAGAGGGCTTAACTTCAGGTCTGATTCTGTGACAAATCCTGCAGTTTTCCTAACTTGTTCATTATTTTTAACATGGACATGAAACTACTGGATGTTATCCAAGGACTTGAGGTAAAGCATACTAATAAGTGAATAATACCCAACTTCCCATCTGAGTGAGGTTAAGTAGTGGAATGGCTCAAGCAGGGTCTACAATTAGTAATGGGCTGGATGATGACCAATAAACTAAAAATCAGTTAAAACAGCACAGAAGTGGTTTGAGTTGGTGATTCGGCTGTTCAAGGAGATGGTTTTCATCCTCTTCTAGACTGTATTTGTTTCTATTAAAGGACATCTAGGCTGTATGAAGTGAACCCAGTCACAGCAACCCATGCTCTGTAGTCCACAGGATTTACTGTACTGTATTACACTATGAAGACTGCCTAGAAATAGAGATAGTTCAAAGATAGCAGTATAACTAGCCTGTTTGAAACTAGATGTTGGGAGAATATTTTTCTATCAGCTTCTGAGAAAAATTAAAAGTGTTGGTGCTTGTCTTTGAAACCCTTTATGTCTTGGGAACTGAGTGTCAAGAAAGATCTGTTCCTATATCAATCTCCCTATATGCTGAAATAATCTAGACCAGGGGTAGGCAACCTTTCCCCTTTAAGGGCCGAGGGACTTCAGCTCCCAGAAGCCTCAGCCATGTTGGCCAATAGTCCCACGTTGGCCAATAGCTCCTGGGATTCTGGGAATTGAAGTCCCTCGGCCCTTAAAGGGGAAAGGTTGCCTACCCCTGATCTAGACTCTCTCCTCGAATTTCTCCCATCATCTGAAGTGAGATAAGTAGCAACCACTGGCACTCCACTTATGGAAATTCCTCTCCAGGGAGGCTTGCCTGGCACATACTCTGTAATTTTTTGAGGAAAGGACCCTTATATTATCCTGAGCCCATTTAACCCTTTAAATTTGGGGTCTAACTTATTTTTAACTGTTGAGCTTTGATTGTTAGTTTTACTATGATTATATCCTATTATACGGAATTTATTGTTTGTATATTGTTTGTAATTCACCCTAGAAACCATTTTGGCTGATGGATTTACTACAAACGTTCCAACTGAACTAAATTAAACTCAGGGATAAAAAAAACATGTGACAAAGAAAACACATCCAAATTCAAAATGCAGTAAATTGGAATTAAATCCTGCTTAGTGCTATGGAATTTCTTTCAAGGTTAACTGTGGTTAGAACTACATTTCTTACCTGCTTAGGAATACAGAACTAATCATCACTGTACTGTGGCAAGCAGTTAGCTAATACACACAGCAAAATAAGGGGAAATGGTCAACTGCATTCTTGTTGGGCTAGCAGCAATATATTTTCAACAAAATTCAGATTTCTGACTATTAATTTAAGTAGTGTGGTGTAGTGGTTTGAGCACTAGATTAGGACTCTGGAGACCAGGGTTCAAATCCCTGCTCAGCCATTGAAACTTATTGGCTTTCTTTGAGCAAGTCACACTCTCTTAACCTCAATGGAAGGCAAAGGCAAACCCTCATTGAACAAATATTGCCAGGAAAACCCTGTGATAGGTTTGCCATAAGTCAGAAATGACTTGAAGGCACACAGCATCAACAAACCTTAGTACAATTCTGTTTTGTTCTTGCAATAGAATGTATAAAAATCCCTAAACTGACAAATTCTCCTATGGATATGTGAGCAATATGGTACTTAGGCATACTAAAACTCATTTAAAATGCTAGTAGTGAAGCATCATTATTTTAGCATGAGAGTAGGACAGAAATATATGTTTTTTTTAATTAATTTAATTAGTTCAACACCTTAATTACTGCACCTCAATAGCTCTCTACTATGATTTATAACCAAATCAAAACACTTGTGGGGGTACAGAAAGAGGTGAAACTTTATAAAATTATAGGAGCAGACATTGAGAGAATGAGTCAGCACCAAGCTGGATATGGCAGTAGCATGGTTGTTCAAAAGAATGGATAAAAGAGATAGTCAAACTGCAAGCCAATGCTAAGTAATAGAGCAGATTTTTACTGCATTATCAATCAGAGCATGGGGCAGTCAGAAAAGAAATCGGTGGAATGTATCAAGGTCAGATTGGCATGAAATCAAATAATCCAAAGAGAAAAAGAAATAAAGTGGGTGAAGGTGCTGTTCTCAGCACTGACATATTAAATGGTTGCAACTAATGATGATTTAATTCTCAGATGTCTTCTGCAGCACTCTGTCTTGGATAGGCTGTTTGCACTTTCCCTTGTATTTTGTCTTGGATAGGCTCTGAGCTGTCTCTCTCCCAGGAGCTTGTCAATAGCTCTAGCTCACCATCAGCCTCTGAGATCCCTCCTCTCTGAAGGTGGTCAGTGTCTCTCTGGAGGTGTTTCTAGATAGGGGCTTCCAGCTTTGGCAAAAATTCAGTCCAAACCATTACAGCTGGGATTTGTCATCCTGATTCTTTTCCTCTTTTGAGGACATCTTCAGATAAGACATTGCAATATGCCTCAAGACCACTGGGAACACTGTCACTACTACTTCACAGAGGCTGCAAAGCAAGTACTCAAGAAAGTGCTACCTACACTGTTGCAACAAACACAGGAGAGCAGCTGGCAGGATTCCCCAAATAGTCATCTACTAGATGATCCAGCTAAGTTCTGATAACTGGTGAACAATGACACTGTCTTCCTCCAGAATTTCTTCTGGACAGAACATAAAACAGATGGTCTTGGGCTGCCCACCACTCTCCATCTGCCACTACATGTCAGTGAGGAGCCAAGAAGGAGTGAGACCTTCTCCCCAGTTTGAGAATATATTTGAAATCTATTGAAATATATTCAAAAACTCCAGCTTTGGAAAATATTCTTCCAGCAGGGATAAAACTGAATAAATCATTCATCCACACAAATACACATGAAACAAATTTTAAGAAATTTAAATTCAAAAAGAATCACATCCCATTTGGAGATCCACAACAGGAACACAGCTCTCTAGAGACCCCCTGCAGCCCAAATGCCTCATTCTGAATGAGTCCTACCTCAAAGAGAACAATTATAGCAAAGGTGACCAAGGAGACTGCCTGCTTTTTGTGGCTGGTGTGGCTTTCCCAACAGCAATCTTGGCCAACTGGTAGCGAGCCAATCCAGTAGCAGAAGCAGCAAAGATTTTTGGCAGCAAAAATGGGAAGTACTAGCATATTATCTAACAATCAAATACTAGGCTTACAGAAGTCTAGCTGTACACAATTTTTAATTCAGGATTCAGGACTGCATCCTTAAAACACAATCTGTGCCTAGAATATCTGAGTGTATACCACAGGATGCACAAAGGGACACACTTCAAACATGCATAAGATTGCTGTGTTGGACTACTTGAGACTTTTCAGCCATAACTTCTTTATATGTATACACATCTACACATGCTTTAAAAGAAAGCTTCTAAATTAGTAGGTTCAGGGAGAAAGCTGTGCTGGACTGAAACATGGCAGGCTTGGCAGAGGGTAACAGGAATGGATACCAAGCAAAATGTGTATTCAAAGCCACAAGAACTTTGCGAGCCCCACCCAATGCTGCCACCACATCTAAATAAATAAATAAAAAAATCTGTGGGTTGTGTGTGTGCATGTGTGTTTTGGCTCTGTTGAATATCACACTTTGCCTATACTTCCTGACAACTGGGTAGATCTTACAAAGTTGTGCTGCTTGATTTCAGACCAAGAACGCTCATTAATACAAAGTTGCTTTTTTCCTCTCTAGGATAAGTTTTTGATTCTCATGGTTTGCTATGGAAGCTAAATTAGAAAAGAGTAGTTGTGTTAGTTTGTACAAGGAAACAGACAAAAACAAGTTCTTGAGGTACAATTACTTAGAGGCAATAATGTGCTTCACTAGGCACACCTCTGAATGTCTGGGTGGGGGATTCTTGTTGCTTCACCTTGATCACTTGGCTTTTATCAGCTATAATTCACTAGTTCCATTAAAGTTCAATGGTAATATTTAACTATTTATTTTTCATTTACAGTATTTTGAGGCCGTTTTTAAGGATAAACATCCTTTCAAAAGAGCTTTCAAGATATAAAATGCACCAATTGCAAATTTCAAATAATTAATGAAATCAACATCATATCCCTAAATATATAAAAACACAAAAACAATGTGTACCTAAAATGCACATTGCATTTTTGCAACAACAATGCAACAACAATAATGCACCTAAAAATATATATTTCCATTTTATGCATCTATTGCCTGCCAAGTAAATGTTTTCTGGGTGTTTTTAAGGTCCCGGGATTTTTTGTTATTTGCTCCTGTTTTAGCTGAAGACAAAGGAAATTAAAGACCCTGAATATTAGAAAACCGTACAACACTGTTTTAAACATAACCACTTAAAGGGATATAAATAAAAATTATTATTATTATTATTAAGGGTTTAAATTTGTACAGAAGTAATTCAGCCCAGGTTTTTATAATTAATAGAAAGCAATACTGCTCTTAGGTAGCAGTATTGGCAACACATTTTAAATTTCTGTTCTGCCTTATGGTGTCATCACTTTAGCTGTTCTTCATTTTCTAATTCATCTTATAAGACCTTTACATATGAGACATCTTGTTTACCAGTGCTACTCAGAATGGTGATCCATGGATCAGTAGCATTCTACAAGCCATCAGCTGCCAGTGCCTGGAGAGGTTCCAAGAAAGAAAGATTTTAATTCTCTTTCATGCTGCAGTTGCAATTCAAATTACCAACCCATGCATTTGATATTTCCAAAGTGAAGAAAGCTCCCAGTATCACCACTGGAGGCTTTCCTTCACTACAAGTAGCACATAGTGTCTTTGAGAGATTCCAGCTGGAAGCACCAGTAGGAGCAAAGCATTCATACCCCCATTCTACTTTTTATTATTATTATTACTCCCCCACTCCAAATCTGGAGTCCCACCCCACATTCCCAACTCTAGAGACCGTATCACTCCATACGAACCTGCCAGACCCCTAAGAAGGCTTTTTCTCGATCCCACCACCATCACAGGCTTGTTTGATGAGAACACCAGAGAAAGCCTTCTTGGTGACTACTTCTACCCTCTGAAACACCTTTCCACGGGAGGCTAGGCTGGCCCCCTCCCTGCTTTTCTTTTGTCAGCAAGCAAAAATGTTTTTATTCAGGCAGGCTTTTGAAAATCATGACAAGGTGGCTTTTACATGGGGTACATGTTTTAGTTATGTTTTAACTTTTGTACGTCTTTACATTAATTTTACAATGTTTTAACTAGATTATTTTAATTGTTTTAAAATGTTATTGTAAAGTTTTAAAAATGTTTTTATCTTGTGAGCTGCCTTGGGTCCCTTTCTGGGAGAAGGCTGCATAAAAATGAAATAATAAATAAAAAAAATTCCTGTTACAAATCACACAAGGCTAATAATCTGCATAATAGTATGCCTTGACTGACCATAAATGTGTACCTACAGTTGTGTCCTTCATTGTTGGGCTCTTAACAACTCTGATGGGGGGGGGGGAGGCCTGCTTAGTCATTAGAACTCTTTTTGTCTTTTAAAGTTGCCTTCTTTCAACTTAGATTTTTTCCCCTCACAAGGACTACAAAGTCCATAGTATGAATTGTACCTGGGAATGGTGGGAATATAACACATTTGGGAACTGCCAAGTTGGAAAAGGTTTTCCAAAAAGCACAGAATCTCGTTTTAAAGTATAACCTCTTCAATTCAGTTTCTCATTCTTCTGCATCTCTCTTTTCTTTCCATCTCCGCCAGTATATACACTTCATTCACTAATACTACTGACATAGCAAGCAGATCTTCCTGTTTTGTTGAATACGACAAAAGAAAAAGCATCCACCCATATGAATTGTAACAAATTCTAACAATCTAGTTCACTAAACCATATTTTTATCTTGAATTTAATTGAGGAAACTGGAAAAATTACTAGAAAAATCTAGGGCATTAATAACTGAACAAGCTGATTGGCAAATTAATGTTTTGTCCATATGAAAGATTGTGGGGAAATGGGAATATTAATTAAAAACTACCATTTTTATACCATACTTGAATTTTCTAGTTGTTAATTCACCCCTTCTTATTCACCAAGTTAAGTCTCCATAGGATACAGCCTATGGTGGTGTTACAGTGGTGTATCTTCCACTAATATGCAGTTTTATTAGTATTTTTTACTAATTTCAACTTTAAAATTTAAACTGCTGACTAGTTATTGGAGGTACGTTTTTTATCCACCTATTTGCTAAATCCAACCATTTGCTCTATGTAGAGCAGACCCTCCACAATAATTAATGATGATAAACAACTCTACTTACCTTAAAACTAATGTTGTATTCAGTTGATGAATCTTGCCAAGTAAATATATTAAATGCAGTGCAATTTAAATAACAATTTTGTAACTCAAATGGAAGAACTGAAGAATTATAGGACACAGTTCAAAACTGCATGATATATTATTGTCTGTATCAATAAAATCATGTCAGCTTAGACTGTGTATAAAAATTCACCTGCAAAGACAGCTGAGTGAACCTATGTGTACTATTGTGCAGAAAGAAATAGTATTCCAAAACTAGTGTTGCCAGTAGCATCATAAACCACTTAGTTAGAAAGGCATATTTAATTTCAAACATACTTCAAGTCAAATAGGAAAAAATAAATCATTTGTTACAGACATGTATTCATTTAGAGAACTTATCTTAAATTCCATTTTTCCCCCTCACAGTGACATCTGTTTTGTTCTGTAAAGGCAAAACCTGTGGTTTCCTTGTTGTTATGTTGTTAACTGCCCTCAAGTCAATATCGACTCATGGCGACCCTACGGATGAGACATCTCCAACACGCTCTGTCCTCAACTGCTCTGCTTAATTCCTGCAACCCCTTAATACCCATGACCTCCTTAATAAAGTCCATCCATTTGGCATGTGGCCTTCCACTCTTCCTACTTCTCTCCACCTTCCCCAGCATTATTTTTCCCCAAAAAGTCCTCTCTTCTCATGATGTGTCCAAAGTACAACAGCCTTAGTTTGGTCATCTTGTCTTCCAGGGAGGTTTCCGGTTTGATTTGCTCTAGGATCCATTTGTTTGTCCTTTTGGCTGTCCATGGGATCTTCTGCACTCTTCCCCAGCACCACATCTCAAATGCATTGATTTTCTTCCTATCTTCTTTCTTAACTGTCCAGCTCTCACATCCATACATGGTATTAGGGAATATGATGGCTTGTATGATTCTAACTTTTGTGCTGAGTTGTATATCTTCGCATTTTAGAATCTTTTCTAGTTCTTTCATAGCCACTCTCCCCATTCTTAGTCTTCTTCTGATTTAATGATTGCAGTCCCCATTTCTATCAATGTTTGTTTTCCTACACGCAAACACAAAGCAGCTTGGCAAGTAAAAAATAAGGCTGGCAGAAACAGGGGAAACCATTTGCTGTAGATACTAGAGCCATAGCAAACTTTGCAGAAGATGTGGCTAATGATGAGTGATATCAGGAAACAGAAATACAAATGATAATATCAGCTGTTTGAAGAAGTATTGTAACAGTCCCATGTTGTCTTGAATTTGCAGTAGGAGTTTAACTCATACTTCAATATGAGAAATGTATCAGTCACAGCCTGTCTCAGTATGCAACCATCTTTTGCTTGTCAAAGACAAAAGTAGGATCTACTGAAACCCTACTGGTAATGTCATAGCTTCTATATGTAAACCTGAAGGAGCAATTTACTGTTAATCGAGATCTGAGAGAGTAAGATATATCGAATCCTGAAGATTTGCCTTTTCTCAGACACATAAAAGTTCAGGAAATAATTTTTTATATGGGTCCAAAGCAGTCTTGAGGGAGCTACAGTTTAAAATTAATCTCAAAGCTTTGAAGCCATCTGAAATGTTCTTATGGGTATCATGTCTAAGGGTTGCAGCTCATGAATCACTAGTGTAACTCTTTAGCTACTTTTTCTTTCTGGCAGATGCTTCTTTCAACTCTTCAAGTGCTTTCCAACCATTACTTTAAAAATTTCCTTTGACTAGCTTAATTTGTTTTGATGGTAGTCTAGTCATATTTTCCCTTGAAGGAATGAAAAATGAAGTCTTTGGTGCACAGTCCAAAATAAATGGATTCCAAATGCTATAGACAATTCTCTTATATCTTGGATTCACACTATTGCAAACAACTCATCCTTAAACAAGTATGATATGCTCTCACCCATGTATGATTCTTGTGACACATTCTGCTTACAGAATTTGGCAGAACCCTGATGAAGTTGATCTTAAAAGGTTAGCTTTCATCTGGTTACAAAATTATATGAGTATTCCTTTAAAAAGCAGTATTAATGCAGAAATATCAAATATCAATAAAAAGCTGGATTTCCGGTGGGAGCTTACAGTAATGTACAACATATATCCAGTCATATGCAAGGAATTCCAGTTCACATATTGTTCTGTGTTAGTACAGGCCATTCGTTATCTGGTAATGGATAGAAGGTCATTGGAATGGTTTTGAATCAATCCCTCCCACTGTTTCTGTTGAGCAGAATAGGTAAGAGGAAAATTTCCAACTTCTCAATGGAATTGTCCACACACCCTCAAAATTTGCTCCAAATTGCTGAGGGACTGTCTAGGGCAGATATGTTACTGCAGGAGCTGCTGGAAGGGGATGGGGGGGGGGGGGCAAGTCCTGTTGCACAAATGGAAGTTGATAATTCACACTGGATTTCATCCTGTATTATGTTTACATGGCAAAGTAATATGCTTAATGGCCACTAAATCTAGTTGACATTGTTTTAAGGCTGATTCTCAGATCCCTATCTATTTTATTTTATTTTATTCATATCCTGCATTTCTCACAGCATGGGATTCAAGGCAGCTTACAACCATTTTAAATTGTACAACTTAGAAGTTATTAATACAATGGTTAAAACATAACTAAATAACTAAATGAGATTTATATTTAAAACAAATTAAAATACAAGTTAAAGGCAATTTAAAAACAAATTTAAAACATAATAAACATAACACCCCTATTAAAAGCTCCATCCACTGCAACATATTAAAAATCAAATGCTTCCCTAAATTAAAGTTTTTTTTACCTGCTGGCAGAAAGACAGCAAGGAGGAGCAACTGGAATTCCCAAGAAAGGTATTCTCACCAAACTTGCCTGTGATGGTGGTGGGACTGAGATAACATCTTCCCCTGAAGATCTTAAAGCTCAGGCATATGTATATGGAGATACAGTTTTTCAGACAGTCTGGGCCCACGTTGTGTAGGGCTTTAAAGGTCATAACCAGCACTTTCAATTCTGCCCAAAATCAGATCAGCAGCTAGTGTAGCTGTTTCAGTAAGTGGGTTATATGCTCCCTATAACTTGCCCCAGACAGCAACCTAGCTTCAGCATTTTGGACTCAAATAGGATATAATCAAGGCATGTGTCACTGTAGTCAGCTCTGATGTCTCAATGAATGGATAAAGCTAGCACACAAGTTTTAACTGTGCAAATGCACTGAATACTGCCAAAACCTGGGCATACAGCCTGAGTCCAGAAATACATCAAAGCTGCAAATCTGAGATTTCAGGGGAAGTGCAACCCATTCAACACAGGCTGAATTCCCAATCCCAATTTCCCCATATGGAAAGGTCACAATTAATTAACCTTTTCCTGCTTTTTGCACAGCAGTCCTGTGAATGCTAGTCACAGAATCAATCCTAAAAAGTCTTTAAAAATTAGATTCAGCCACAATATAATGTCTTGAAGTTTCATTATATTCTGAAACTACTTCCTCCACGCAAAACTATAGAACGCTGTTCATGCTTGGTAAACTCATTACAACATAAGTGCCATGGGAATTAGCTTGTAGAGCTTTTCCAGAAAATGACAGTAGTGCCAGACCTTTGAAGCAGCCATTTCCATACTACAAACTTGGATGAAATATATTGCAACTCTCAGCCTCAGGGGAAGGGAATGGCAAATCTCCTCTGAACAAATCTTGCCAAGAAAACCCCATGACAGGCTTAGGGTCAACATAAGTAAGTCGGAAATAACTTGAAAGTACACAACAACAACAACAAGAATATATTTGGAATTTACATGCAGCTGAGATAGTGTATGACTACTGAGCAATGCAGAACTCATGTGGTATGACTTTGGTGGGATGTCTGGAACAGGAAAAAAAACAAAGCTATTCACTATAATTTTCTCTAAATTTTCAATAAGATTTTGCTGATGAATAGGCATTTTATAAGGCTTTCATTAAGAAGTGAACTGCACTTATGCAAATAAAATCATTAGGAAAGAATTCATCACATAAGTGGGAAGACATGAGATTTTAATGGGGGGGGGATGCATGTTTGCACGTACTTACCATTCTGTATACTGACAAATAGCTTGAAATATGAAAGAAATGCTTTGTAAAATTTTATGAATCTTCCACAAACATTCATGGCATTTGATTAGCCATGCCTGATTATTCCCCTTAGGCACAACTCTTCATTACACAGAACACAGGAATACATGGCAACTAAAGCGGATTGTAGCAATTAATTTAGATTTTAAAGCAACATTTCAAATCCTTTGAGGCTTAAAATGGGAGCTTTAATCTAATTTAGACATCTCAGTGTTCCCAACAAGCACTGTCACTTAATGAGTTTGGAAATGTGATCTTGATTTAGTCTCCTTTTGTTACATTTATATCAAGCAGAGTGCACTCTGATACAGATCAAGAGGAGGGGGACTATTATTTTTACAAATACCATTTCAGTGTACCTTTTCCTTTTTAGTTGTAATTCCAAACTGTTTCTTCTGAATATCTGTGTACCAGATAATGGTGGTTTAATAACATGATCCACCAACTTAAAATGTAGCTTTTTAAAAAAAAAACTGAAGTCTTTGGACACTATGGTAATTGGTCTATTCCAAAATACTCACATACTTGGCCTTAAACCATTCTAACCTTTGTAATCTGTTTTGAAATGTTTAATATGCGCTTGTTGTTGATTTCCATCAAATTGACTTCTACATATTGCACCCTATGAATGAGAGACCTCCAGGTTATCAACAGCCCTGCTAAAGTCTTGCAAACTGGGTTGTGGCTTCCTTGTTTGAATCTATCCATCTGCAATATGGTCTTTTTCACCTGCCTTCTACCTTACAAAACATCATTACCTTGTTTAACAACTCAAGTCTTCTCATGATATGTCTAAAGTATGATCTCTCAGTTTAGTCATTGTGACTTCTAGGGAGAGCTCAGGATTTGCTCCAAGACCCATTTCACTGGTCTTTCTAGCAGTCCATGGTATCATAGAATCATAGAATCATAGAGTTGGAAGAGACCACAAGGGCCATCCAGTCCAACCCCCTGCCATGCAGGAACTCCCAATCAAAGCATCCCTGACAGATGGCCATCCAGCCTCTGCTTAAAGACCTCCAAGGAAGGAGACTCCACTACTCTCCGAGGGAGTGTGTTCCACTCTCGAACCACCCTTACTGTCAGGAAGTTCCTCCTAATGTTGAGGTGGAATCTCTTTTCTTGCAGCTTGCATCCATTGTTTCGGGTCCTAGTCTCTGGAGCAGCAGAAAACAAGCTTGTTCCCTCCTCAATATGACATCCCTTCAAATATTTAAACACGGCTATCATATCACCTCTCAGCCTTCTCTTTTCCAGGCTAAACATCCCCAGCTCCCTAAGTCGTTCCTCATAGGGCTTGCTTTCCAGACCCTTCACCATTTTAGTTGCCCTCCTTTGGACACGCTCCAGTTTCTCCACATCCTTTTTGAATTGTGGTGCCCAGAACTGGACACAGTATTCCAGGTGAGGCCTGACCAAAGCAGAATAGAGTGGCACTATTACTTCTCTTGATCTAGACACTATACTTCTACTGATGCAGCCTAAAATTGCATTGGCCTTTTTAGCTGCTGCATCGCACTGTTGACTCATGTTCAACTTGTGGTCCACCTGGATTCCTAGATCCCTTTCACACGTAGTCTCATTCAGCCAGGTGTCCCCCATCGTATATCTGTAATTTTCGTTTTTCCGCCCTAAGTGCAGTACCTTACATTTCTCCGTGTTGAATTTCATTTTGTTAGCTTTGGCCCAACTTTCTAGTCTGTTCAAGTCATTTTGAATTTTGATCCTGTCCTCTGGGGTATTAGCTACTCCTCCTAATTTGGTGTCGTCTGCAAATTTGATAACTATGCCCCCAATACCGTCATCCAAGTCATTAATAAAGATATTGAATAGCACTGGGCCCAGGACAGAGCCCTGTGGCACCCCACTGGTCACTTCTTTCCAAGCTGAAAAGGAGCCATTGTTGAGCATCCTTTGCGTTCGACCAGTCAACCAATTACAAATCCATGTAACAGTTACTTTGTCTAGCCCACATTTTACCAACTTGCTTGCAAGAATGTCATGGGGAACCTTGTCAAAGGCCTTACTGAAATCAAGATATACTATATCCACAGCATTCCCTTCATCTACCAAGCTGGTAATTTTATCAAAAAAAGAGATCAGATTTGTCTGGCATGACCTGTTTCTCTGAAACCCATGTTGACTTTTTGTGATTATGAAATTATCTTCCAGATGTTCACAGACTCTCTGTTTAATGATCTGCTCCAGAATCTTTCCGAGTATTGATGTCAGACTAACTGGACAATAATTGTTGGGATCCTCTTTTTTCCCCTTTTTGAAGATGGGGACAACATTTGCCCTCCTCCAGTCCACTAGTACTTTTCCAGGAATTCTCAAAGATTATCTATGGGACTCTCTTCCAGAAACACATTTCAATTGAGTTTGGTTCCTTTACTGTCCAGCATTTTCACGTATACATTGAAATCAGAAATATTATGGCATGGACAATCCTATGGCATGGACAATCCTGAGTTTGTAGTCCATATCAATTATTTTTCTTGTTTTAAACTTTAAGCTGTGTAAAACCTTTAAATTGATTTTGCTTTTATGCCAATCCTGTGATATATAGGATAGGCTATAAATATAGAGAGAAATCCCAGAGGTTCAAGCAGGGTTCAGGAAAGGAAGAGGCACTAGGGACCACATTGCAAACATATGATGGCTAATGGAGTGTACCAAGGAATTCCAGAGGAAAATCAGCATGTGCTTTATATATAGCAAAGCCTTTGACTGCACAGATCACGAAAGGCTGTGGAATATATCTGAGAGTCCTGATGAGGAATCTGTACTCAGGACAAGAAGCTACTGTCAGAACAGAACACAGAGAAACTGAACGGTTCCCAATTGGCAAAGGGGTCAGACAAGGCTGCATCTTATCACCCTACCTTTTTAACTTATATGCAGAACATACTGTAAAAAAAAGCAGGCTTGGATACAGAAGAAGGAGGAGTGAAAATAGAAGAAAGGAATATTAACAATCTAAGATACACAGAATAAAACCATAATACTAGCAGAAAACCTCACAGACCTCGAACAACCACTGAGAAAGATCAAGGAAGAAAATGCAAAGGCAGGCTTACTGTTGAACATAAAGAAAACAAAAATAATAACCACAGAGAATCTACACAAATTCAACCTAGACAATGAGGAAATAGAAATAGTAAAAGAATTATCGTGCCTGGGATCAAACACTGACAGGAACAGGGACTGCAGCCAGGAAACCCGAAGACTAAGGGCCTTTGCAGACTGCCAGAAATAGTGCAAATTGAGTCCGCTTTAACTGCTCTGGCTCAGTGCTAGGGAGTCATGGGAACTGTAGTTTATTGTGGCACCAGAGCTCTCTGACAGAGAAGGCTCAATGTCTCAGAAAAAAATACAGTTCCCATGATTCCCTAGCACTGAGCCAGGACAATTAAAGTGGACTCAATTTGCACTATTTCTGGCAGTCTGCAAAGGCGTAAGAAAGGGGAGGGTGACTATGAGAGAACAAGGAGCTTTGATGGCAGAGTGGTTAAATACCAGTACTGGAGGCATAAGATTGTCAGTTTGATCCGAGGCAGGGCTCCAAGGTCCACCCAGCCTTCCATCTTTTTGTAGGTCACTAAAATGAGTACCCAGCTTGTTGGAGGCAATTGGCTTGCACCTTGTAAACTGCTTAAGGAGTTTATATTATACTACTATATATTATACTTTGCTAGTAAAATATAATTATTCCCAAACACCTGCATACCTTTCTAATACTTTTTAAGTTGGCAAATTCTGGGAAGATAAAAAGGTCTGATGCATTTTGGAAACTACTTGTAATAGTATCCTATTTCAACATACAGTATTCAGCAAAAGAACCTACAGCTGTAAACAATTCTGTACCAGAATCCAGTTAATTAAATAAATCTGCTTAAAGACAAAAGGATGTCTGCCTGGAAAGCTTATACATTGCTCTCCAATATTTCTATATTTCAAGTAGTATTTATATCCCCAAAAGGCAGTCATGATATTCCACCAATGGTTTTAAAAGTCAGTTTGTAATGACAGTTACTTTTGCATCCGGCATCTTTTTCACCAGAAAGCTTTTAGTGCTGGAGAGATAGCCTTAAACATGGTTCACTCTCACAGCACAATATCTGATCCCCTACACCATTTTGCAATGAATTGGCATTCACAACAGGAACTCATTTTTGTTTCATCCCCTCCCCCCCATAAGAATTACGCATAAAAGAAGGCTTAAAAATATTAAACACTAGCAAAACAATATAATAATCTAGGAATATATCTGTAAAATCCTATTTTATTAAACAGTGCTAGATTTTTTAATTCCATTTTTTTTGTTTAAAACAGAAAACTCAGTTTTTTCTTAGGCATGAATGCAATGCTTATGATAAATAATAATTTTCTTCTATACAACAAATACCACCAGGATTACTACTAGATGTATTGTATCTTGTTATCAAACATTTTCTTTTCTTAATGCATTCATTATTCATGGTCAGTTATTTCGATATACGTAGTTTTAGAATACCATCTGGCTTTTAAAAATTATTTGCCATTGATTCTAGTGATAGGTGTCTTTTATTAATGAATTTCATTAAGCAATGAATTTTATTAAGTAATTAAGCAAAATTTGGCATGTGACCATATTATAAAAGCTCTTAAATTAGTACAAGCATATGATAAAGATCTAGGACACACACATGCCCGTGCACACAGCAATCAGATTAAGCAGGAGATCATTTCAGGACACAATGTTCTTGTTATGTGCAACACAGCGCAGAATAAAGCAGAAAATTCACCACCAAAATCATTATTATGTGTAAGACATATTTATACTATAAAGTTACACACTCATCCTTCCTTGTTCACGGACTTAAGAGTCCGCAGTCTCACCAGTTCACAGACAGCAAGCGAGGAGGGATAAAATGGTGTGTGTGTGGGATCGCGCAGCCATTAAAACAAATGGGATCCCAATATTTGCAATTTTCCCAATTCATGGGGGGAGGGGTCCAGAACTGATCCTCTGTACTTTGTTTATAGTATTTTAAGGGGTATTGCTTCCTCAAAGGAACTCAAAGGCTGCCCATTTTGTGAGGATGTTGATACCATATAGACTCTTGTATATGTTGAAATCATGTATAATTTGGGGTGAAAATTATGGCTTTTGATATGACCCATGGATAAGTCGAGGGCAATACATAAGGGCATGTAACAGGGTACAAAGGCTAAAAAGAGAGAGATGGTTAAAATCCAGTTTGCCCAAAAAGTAAACAGAAAAAAAAAATCAGGGGTTGAGAGGGTTGAGAGGAAAAACATCCTCCACCCCATCACCCACCACTGTGTTCTTCCTGAAGAGGAAATTCAGGCTGCCTCCATCATAGGTTATGCAAAGCTGTGCTGGGACAGCAGGAGAAAAGAACATGTGGGTGGAAAGATAGACTGCATTTGGTACGGCTTGGTAAGTACCTGCTCCCCTCCTCATGAGGAGCCTTTCTCTTTTGGGGTGTGGACCGGATATGGATATGTCCTGTTTCACAGATCTAGGAACCAACCTTGTCCCCAAGACTCAAGCCTTGGATAGTACAAAGACTAGAGAATGCCTTTGAACATGTGCAGAATGCTCCCTGGTTTCTCTTCCTCGCCCTCTTCCCAGCCTACCCTCTCTGCAATTGCCTTTGCTTCTGGAGCTTGTCAGAGGTGGAGACACGGGGAGTAGCAGTGGCAAATCAAGTGTTAGTGGCCCTTTCAGCATTGCATTAAAACAGCTTTCTTCCTCCTTTCTCACGGTTCTGGTCAGCTCATCCCCTTAGGCTACCTGCCCGCCACTCACCCCAACTCAAGAAATTGAATGGTTTTCAGTTGGCAAGGGGGTCAAGCAAGACTCCATTTTATAGCTCTATCTGTTAACTTGAATGCAGAAAATATCATATGTAAATCAGGATTAGACTTGGAGAAAGAAAGACTTGGAACAATTACTGAAGAAAGTCAAGGGACAAAGGACAAAGGCAGCTTTACCACTGAACATTAAGAAAACAAAAATAATGGCCACAAGTGATTAACATAACTTTAAAGTTGATGAAGACATTGAAATAGCTCAAGATTTTTCATATCTCAATTATTAACCAGAATGGAGACTGCAGACAAAAAGTCAGAAGAACACTAGGACTTGGAAGGGTAGCTATAAAGGAATTAGATTCAGAAGTGTCAAGATATATCATTGGATACAGAAGTTAGTTGTCCATGCCATTATATTTCCAATATCTATGAATGGTTGTGTAAGTTAGAGAGTGAAGGAAGCTGATAGGAACAAAATTAACTTACCTGAACTGTGGTGCTGAAGAAGAGTTCTATGGATACTGTGGACTGCTAAAAGATACAAATAAATGGATCCTAGAGCAAATAAAGCTTGAACTCTCCCCTAGAAGCCAAGAGGACTAAATTGAGACTGTCACACTGTGGACAGATCATGAGAAGACATAGAATCATAGAGGTGGAAGAGACCACAAAGGTCAACCAGTCCAACCCCCCGCCATGCAGGGACTCACAATCAAAGCATCCCTGAGAGATGGCCATCCAGCCTCTGTTTAAAAATCTCCAAAGGAGGAGACTCCACCACACTCCAAGGAGAATGTTCCACTGTCGAACAGCCTTTACTTTCAGGAAGTTCCTTCTAAAGTTGAGGTGGAATCTCTTTTCCTGTAGCTTCCATCCATTGCTGGATCCATTGCCCCTCCCTCCATCCACCATCATCGGGGGAGAGAAGGCAGGCCATCTCCATCGGGTCTAGCCTGAACAAGAAGAAGGGACCTCCCACCATACACCATCATTGAGGGAGAGAAGGCAGGCCAGCTCCATCGGGCCTAGCCACAGTAAGAAGAGGGGCCCTCCCTCCAGTCCATCTGCCTTGGTCCAGGCTTTAGAGGGAGAGAAGCTCTGCTGGACTTATTCCCCTTCCCCATCACCATTCCCTTCTCCTTTTGTGTCTTGTCTTTTTAGATTGTAAGCCTGAGGGGCATGGAAATGTCCAATTAACCATTTGTAACCCGCTCTGATAGCCTTTTGGCTGAAGAGCGGGGTATAAATACATCATCATCATCGTCATCGTCATCATCATTCTGGGTCCTATTCTTTGGTGCAGCAGAAAACAAGCTTGTTCCCTCCTCAATATGACATCCCTTCAAATACTTAAACAGGACTATCATATCACCTCTTAACCCTCTCTTCTCCAGGTTAAACATACCCATCTCCCTAAGTCTTTCCTCATAAGGCATGGCTTCCAGACCCTTCACCATTTTGGTTGCCCTCCTCTGTTCAAGTTCCAGCTTGTCAACATCCTTTTTAAATTGTGGTGCCCAGAGCTGGACACAGTATTCCAAGTGAGGCCTGACCAAAGCAGAAAACAGTGGCACTATTACTTCCCCTGATCTAGACACTATATCTCTATTGATGCAGCCTAGAATCACATTGGCCTTTTTAGCTACCGCATTACACTGTTGACTCATGTTCAATTTGTGGTCTACTAGGACTTCTAGATCCCTCTCACACGTAGTCTCGTTAAGCCAGATGTCCCTCATCCTATATCTATGCACTTCATTTTTCTGCCCTAAGTGCAGTACCTTACATTTCTCTGTGCTGAAATCCATTTTGTTAACTTTGGCCCAGCTTTCTAATCATTTTGAATTTTGTTCCTTTCCTCTGGGGTATTAGCTACTCTTCCTATGACTCACTAGAAAAGACAATAATGCTTGATAAGATAGAAGTCAATAGGAAAAGATGAAGACTACGGGGGGATGCAGACAGCGAAAACCACCGTCTTCAATCCCAGGAAGAGGAGGGGCAGCCGGACGCTGATTGCGCCAACCCCTTCCTGAGGACGTCATCGGAGCGCCCGTCGTTGCACATGACAGGCGCTCTGATGACGCCCTTCCGGCTCAGCACCCAGACACACTGAGCCGGAAGAGACGCCGAAGAGGTGTGCGCCGCCTCTTGCAGTGCCCTTTCCGTGCCTTGCGGAAGGAGCACTATTTTAGCGCTCCTTCCAGGGCCAAAAAAAGAGTGGATCGGGGCCGAGGCATGGGGCAGCCTTGGCCCTAATCTGTGGCTTCTCAGGGCGGCCCATGGCCCTGTGTCTGCAAGACCAGAGCACAGCAGATGAAGACAGGGTGACTTAGGGCCTAAGCAGACGGGCGGCCATGGGCCGCCCTGGGAAGGTGCGCCGCAGGACCGAGGCATCCCCATGCCTCGATCCAGCGGCACACCATTGGCGCCCCTGGAAAGGAGCACTAAAATAGCGCTCCTTTCATATGTCGCCGAAAGTGCGCCGCAAAACGTTGCGGTGCACTTTCGCCGACCCTTCCACCACAGCGTGTCCGGACACTGCGGTGGGAGGTCCTCCTCAGAGCGCCAGCCATGTGGAGGGCCGGTGGCTTCGAGGACGACCTCGGAGGGGGATGGGGCGCCGAGCGTGCGGCTGCCCCTCCCCTTCCCTGCGGCGAGGACAGCCTATTAAGCCATCTGCTTAGGTCCACAGAAATCTCTCATTCATAGGGTCACCAGATTCAAGCAGCTGGACTGCAGCAAACAACAACAACAAACTCACTTTTAAAAATATAATACTAATTTGCATATTTTCGCAAGAAATGTAATTTCATTACTTTTTTTAGTTTCTACAATACCGCATTCATGTTTTTATTTATGACATTGTGCCAGACAATAAAAATGTGATTTCTGATTTTATTTTTAAAAAAAGAATCCATTCATCTTAGATCATTAACCACATTCATAGAGGCTTTCTTTGTCTTTTATATTTCTACCAACAAAATTCTTGATGTGTGAAGTTTGAAGCTGTGGCTTTTTTCTTCTTCATGTATTGAACAAATATTAGAATTTGACTTGAGTGCAACTGTCACAGATGCCACTAACAAAATTCACAAGAAAAAAAAATTATAGTTTGTTGATATGGTGCTGTTCAGATATTTGCGAGTGCTTCAAGGATACTTGAAACACCAGGTGGTGACCAAGAAAAAAGAAAGCAGGCTATTTAACAACAGTAAAATTTATTTAAATGTATGCAAATGTAACCAGCAAAAAGTGAGGGTTCCACCCCACCCTCCCCCCCCAAAAAAACAGAAAAATGGGGGATTTGCCAATAATGATAATCAGACAGCTTTCATGGACAGCTGACCCAGCCACACCACTGCTGATGCCCAGATATTGGCCTGCCAAGCCAACAGACCAGAGCCTGGGTAAGCAAATAATCATTTTGGATAGCCTGTAGATGGTAGACCAAAGAGAGGTAAGATTCCTCCATATATCAAATATGTATTTCTACTGAAATAGAACAAAATGATATTGTATTATGATATAATGAACTATCTTATGTCTTATGCCCAGTGTTATGATGTACCCCCAGAGGGAAAGTTTGTGTAAATAAATCTATTTATCCTTATTATTGATATAAATAATAAAAATATCTATTTCCTGTCCTCCTGTCTGAATCCTAATAATAATAATAATAATAATATCCTGCCCCTCTGCAAAGCAATCCAGATAGAAAGTATACAAAAAAGAGAAGACTACAAGGACCTCTGAGTAGAAACAGTTAGGCCGGGTAAGGTTAAACTGGCAGTTGTACATAAATGGGGTGGGGATTTCACTAACCCTAGTGTTTACTAGTTGGGAATTAATGAAATAATTAACATATTATACTTTTATGTAGTTTGCAAAATTCACGTGATCACATTTCCACCTTGGAAGCAAAAGCTAGGAGAAAAGGAGCTTAAAACTTTAAGAAACCTTTAGTCATATAGGATAGATAGTACCAGAAAGAAATGGGGAGATAAAGGTCTACAATGCAGACATTTTGTTTGGTTTGACTTTTATTACCGCTGTCAAAACTGGTCTGTAAATATATGCATCATATACACTGAGGTAGCATAATAAACTAGCTTAACCAACTTTGTAATTTCTGGTGTTGAGTCCAGCATAACTTTACATTACCCACCATGTTCCTTTCAGGCACTTTGTCTAAATGTGGAGTGCAAGTGAAAGCCTTTTGCTGTCTCAGTCAAGGGTGAGCATGATTGCTCAAGTTGAAGGGTCCCATTAGTGATGAGTTCCTTCCAAGTGCATGAGAACCAGAAGAAGAGTACGGTAACTATATCAACTACTAAAGATAAGCCTTTATCAGGAAAAAATCTAGAAAAATTATCTCTGTAGGATTCAAATAAGCATGCAATTCCATTGGCAGTTTGCAATATAGCAGGGAGACCAATTATTTCTAGTGCTCACTGAACACAAGAATTTCCTCAAGCTCTTTTATGAGCAGATGAATTTATGCTAATTAATTAATAGGCAATATTTGGATCTGACACAGAAACTGCATAAAAAGGAATCTATTGTTCAAATTATTTTCCTGCAGAGCAAAGTTGTGACTACAGTTGGCCCTCCGTTTTTGCGGTGGAGCCATTCCAGACACGTGCCCCTCCGCGAAAATGGAGATTTGTAAATATTCAAGCCCCATAGGCTTGAAAGGGGCACGCAGGGGGTGTGCCCCATTGATTTAAACGGAGGTCGCCCCTCTGTGAATATGTAAAACCACGGACTTGAAGTCTGTGTGAACTGAAGGATGACTGTATTTTATTCATTAAAAAGGGGGATGAGTAATAACAGAAGCAGAATGAACAAAGTAAAAAATAAAATAAAAACATAAAATAAAAACATAGCCAAAATCAACAGATGATAAAGACAGATGGTCTGTTTTTAGAATTTTATGGATGATGGAGATTGCTATTGGGTGTTTTGTCCAACCATGTTATTGTATTTATTTCTGATACTACTGTGTTCTAATATTTGAAAGTCAGGTTTTTCCAGCCTACTGAGTGATTCTAGAACAGCATATTCAAAAACATCTGGAGAACTGTCTTCAGTGTTTTAGATGCTTCAATTCAGAAGGCTTTTTTGGCTATCAAATGGACCCTATGAGTTCATTCTATTTTCCTTATTTGCTCAGATTCTCTTTCTATGACTCAGTTGGAAACAGATAAGAAAGATAATGAAGATTATTAACCAAATGGGAAAGAAAACAGTAGGTATTAAATCTATAACAGATCTTTTTATTTTGTGCCAAAGTTAGGATTCATTGGAAACAAAAGATTTCTCTTCAATCAGCTTTTACTTGCTTGTCACATATATTGTATTAAGGCATTTCATATGTAATATTTTTTTGCAAGTTTACTTTTTAAATTTCCTGTACATTTTCTATGTATTGCCTATAGCTTGCTAGTCTTGGAGATGTCTCATCCACAAGGCTGCCATGAGTTGGGATCAACTTGAAGGTAGGTGACAACAGTTGATCCCGACTCATGGCAGTAGATGAGACATTTCCAAGACTCTTTCCCCTACTTAGGTAAATTCATATGCATGACTTCCTTAATAGAGTCCATCCATCTAGCATATGGTCTTCTTTTTTCTGCATCCCTACACTTTTCCTAGCATTATTGTCTTTTCCAATGACCAAAGTATGGCAGCCTCAACTTTATCATCTTGGCTTTCAGAGAGATTTCAGGTTCTAGGACCTATTTGTTTGTCTTTTTAGCTCTCTAGAGTATCCTCATCACTCTTCTCCAGCACCACATTTCAAATGAATTGATTTTCCTCTTATCCGCTTTCTCACTGACCGACTCTCATGTCTGTGTCTGATAATAGGGAATGCAATAGCTTGTATGAGTCTAACTTTCATGCTTAATTGTATATTTTTATATTTTAGTATCTTTTCTAGTTCTTTCATAGATGCCCTCCAAATTCCCTGTCTTCTAATGTCTTAAATGCAATTCCCATTCTGATAAATGTTTGACCCAAGATATGAACACTCTTTTACTATTTAGATTTCCTCATTTTCTAGGTGGAATTTGTGTAGATCTTCCATGGTCATCATTTTTGTTTTCTTTATGTTCAGCAGTAAGCCTGCCTTTTCACTTTCTTCTTTTATCTTCCTTAGTACAGTAGTTGTTCTAATTCTGTGATGTCTGCTAGTAGTATGGTGTCATCTGCATATTTTAGACTGTTGATATGCCTTTCTCCTATCTTCACTCCTCCTTCTTCTATGCCCAAGCCTGCTCTTCATATGATATTTTCTGCATACAAGTTGAACAGACAGGGTGAAAAGATGCAGCCTTGCCTGACTTCTTTGTCAATAGGGAACCATTCCATTTCTCCATATTCTGTTCTAACAGTAGCCTCTTGCCCGAAATACAGATTTCTCATCAGGACTATTGGATATGTTGACACACCCATGTCTTTAAGAGCATTCCATAGCTTTTCATGTTCTATGCAGTCAAAGGCTTTGCTATAATCTATAAAACAAACGCTGAAGTTATTTTGGAATTCCTTGATGTGCTCCATTAGCCATAGTATTTTTGTAATGTGATCCCTAATGACTCTACCTTTTTTGAACCCTGCTTGCACCTCTGGGATTTCGCTGTCCATATATGGTTTGAATCTGTGTTGCAAAATTTTGAGCATAATTTTGCTTGCATGGGGTATTAATGCTGTGGTCCTATAGTTACTGCAATCTTTTGTGGATGGGGATATATATTGATTGTTCTCACTCTTAGCTACCATTTTGTTTTACACATTTGTTGATATAGAGAAACTAGAAAAAATTGTGCTTTTATCTCTCCAGGCTCTATCCAAGAGAGAATGGGCAATAAAATGCCAAATGAGTTTCAGTAATAATAATAATAATACATTTATTTCTGCTAGTATAAGGAATTTCACATGCATGCTGGTGGGATCTTAGTTGGAAGCAAGTGATCAGGAGATCTGGCAAATAGCTTGATGAAAATGTCAACCCAGTGTACAACTGCTGTACAAATTGCAAACTCTATGTCAGCAATAATCAGAAAAGTGTTTGAATATGAAATTGTTAATATCATACTCCCCTTATAGAAAGCCATAATGTGACCACATCTGTAATACTGTGTATAGTTCTAGTCACTGCAATAAAAGAAGGATCACAGAATCATAGGATTGGAAGAGACCACAAGGCCATCCAGTCCAACCCCCTGCATACCAAGCATACAATCAAAGCACTCCCAACAACCTCTGTTTTAAAAACTCCAAAGAAAGAGACTCCATTACACTCTGAGACAGCATATGCCACTGTCAAACAACTCTTATCAGGACGTTCTTCCTAATGTTTAGATAGAATCTCTTTTCCTGTACTTTGAATCCACTGTTCAGTGTCCTGGTTTCTAAATGCATCTGAGGAAGAAGACTGTAGTCTACAAAAGCTCATGCTGGCAACTTCTTTCAGTTAGTCTCAAAGCTGCTACAATATCTCTCTACATACAGATTCTACAGACTAACATGGATATATCTTTCCATTCTACTTAATTGTTGTTAGCCGCCTTGATTGTTCACAGAAGGGTGGGGTATAAATAAATTATTATTATTACTACTACTACTACTACTACTCTGGTTTCTGAAGCAGCAGAGGGGAAAAGCTTACTCCATCCTCAATATAACATCCTTTCAAATATTTAAGCATGATTATCATGTCACCTCTTAAAATTCTATTCCCTGGGCTAAACATTCCCATACCCTGTTCCTCATAGGGCATAGTTTTCAGACTTTTCACCATTTTGGTTGTCCTTCTCTGGACACACTCCAGCTTGTCAACATCCTTCTTGAAATGTGGTGCCCAGAACTGGACAGAGTATTCTGTGAGGTCTGACCAAAGCAGAGTGGCACTATAACTTATCTTGACACTATACTCCTGTTGATGCAGCCTAGAACTGCATTGGCTTTTTTAGCTGGCGCATCATAGCTAACTGTTGATTCATATTCAGCTTGTGGTCTACTAAGGGGGGTTGCAGACTGCCAGAAATAGTGCAAATTGAGTCCACTTTTAGGGTTAGGATTAGTGCTAGGAAATCATGGGAATTGTTGTTGTTTTTTCTGAGACATTGAGCCTTCTCTGTCAAGAGAGCTCTGGTGCCACAATAAACTACAGTTCCCATGATTCCCTAACCCTAACCCTAAAAGTGGACTCAATTTGCATTATTTCTGGCAGTCTGCAACCCCCCCTAAGACTCCTAGATCCCTTTCACATGTACTGCTGTCTAGTGAGATGTCACCCATTCTGTATCTGTGCATTTCATTTTTACTGCCTAAATATAGTGTCTCACATTTCTCCCTGTTGAAGTTCATTTTGTTAATTTTGGCCCAGCTTTCTTATCTGTCAAGGTCATTTTGAATTCTAATCCTGTCCTCAGATATTAGCTACCCCTCCAAATTTGGCATAATCTGCATATTTGATAAGCATGCCCTATATGCCATCATCCAAGTCCAAGAATATTTTAGAATTCTAGATGGTGCCGAAGATACCAATCATAATGATCAAGGGACTGGAACATCTCCCCTAGAAGTAAAGTTTACAATGTTTGGGGCTGTTTAAGTAAGTGGAGATGTGGTAGAGGTTTAGATAGGGAGAAGCATTTTTCTCTCTCATACAATACTAGAGTACAGGATTATCCACTGAAGCTAAATGGTGTGAGACTCAGGAGAGATAAATGGAACCATTTATTCACACAGAGTATAAAACTGTGGAATTCAGTCCCACAAAATCCACAGTCAGTCCTCCATATCCCCATCTACATTCATGGATTCAACTATCCATGGCTTGAAAATATTTCAAAAAGCAAATCTTGAATTTGCCATTTTATATGAGGGACACCATTTACCATGCCATTGTATACAGTGGGACCTCTGCATCCATGGACTTGCCATCCACAGATTTGAGCATCCATGGAAGGCAAACCCATGCTGTTCCCAATGGTGGCACGTGCATGCAGCCATGCTGCCATTGAGGACAATGGGATTTGAAGTCTTCCCTCCCTCCCCCCTCCCTTCCTTCCCTCCTTGAGGTGAGTGGGGTTTCTGTGAGCAACAGAAATGGCAATGAAAAATGATGACTTATACTTCCTTCCCCACCCACTACTTTAAACCAACCCAATAGATTTGTGATCACTTGAATACAGAACATTATTTTCTTGTCTAATACTTGATGATGCTTTTTTAAAAAAAAATGGTTGAATCCTATTTCTGGCTTCAGAATATAGATGGAATGTTAATGCATCTCATAAACTTATAGGCACTATGCCTCAGGATTCCTGGAAAACATCATTCCCATTAATTTAAATGGGTCAGTAAGAATTTGTATATCCCAGCTGTAACTTATTTTTACAATGTTAAATATATAAATAGCAACTGTGAATAAGCCAGTGAAGTCACTGAACTATCATAGTACTATTGGTCACCCCTCCTCCCACAAAAAACACTGGGTATTCTAGCTGGTGTTCCAATGAAGAAGGACATTGGTCCAATTCTGCATTGGTCATTTTGCTGGTTCTCCTACCTACATAGTAATGTAGTCAAGGGCCCAATCTTACTATGAGGCAGGACTCACTGGTTCTTGGGAGCAGCCACAAGTGAACTGCAAACAACAAGATGGGGCAACACACTCACAGGTTTCCTAGGCATGACAGTATCTTCATTGCCTTCTGTTAGTAACAAACTGATGGCCACCAACTATGCAGGCAATATTGAATATTTGGAAATAACTGCATAGCATTCATCTGGTAAGTATCACATATTGTCACCATCACAGTATAATCTAATGTTCAAATTAAGAGGAAAATAATTTTAAAATAATGAATGTGCACTCAAGCACCCCCATGATGACATATCAATGATGTTTTTAAAAAGCAAGTTTGCAATACAAGGATATGTACGTATATCTAACTTCAAAGTAAGTACAGCTGCATCCAATGGGACTTACTGTCAGGTGTGTATAGATTTGCTAATAAGTCCTACTTGAGGTTTTCTTCTAAGTACAACCTAAATAAATCAACATGTACTACAAGACTAAATTGGAGCTTTAAAAAACATGTGGGGCAATATGTTTAATACAACATCTGCATTACATTTATTTGGCCCAGAGGGTTGTGCTTCTATGGACCACCAAAAATTATAGAGGCACTCAAAACAGGATGCATATCACATAGTCCTATATCTTAAATTTATTCTATCTGGTTATTCTATTTGGCTAGAAACTGAGCCAGCTGCCTTGTACCATTTATATTTTTAAAAGAAGCAGGAAGCCAATATTTCTGTGTACTTCCTCCTACTCTGTGGTCCATGTACAGTAGTAGGTTGTCTCTGTGAATAAAATGAATCTTTTAAAATAATAGTATGTAGAAGAGAAGCAAGTTCATTTGCATTGCTGATACAACACTGAAGATTGATTTTGCCTGGTTTACATTAGCAATGACTTTGAAATTACAGTAATTGGTAAAGAATGTTTGCAAATTTAGTTCTAATATTTTAATAGGGCATCCATTACTGGACATCCTTTATTTAAATAATTACAGGCATTTTGATACAGCAGATCCTGAAAAGTCAAGAAAAGTGGCAGTGAGATGCCAGTGGACAGAACTTAAACATCTGTGTCATGACACCTCACTGTGCCTCCTAAGCTAACCTGTCATCCTGAGCTACAGTGTAGTCTTAACTGTGACTCTGGCTAGGTTTAGTATGGGGCAAAACAGATCGCACCCACCAAAGACAGAATGGAGCCATGGCAACATCATGCCACAGCCCCAAAACACCTTTTTGTCAACACAAAAAGCCACTTTTTCCTGCCCTGCTGCAGACAGAAGCCGGCTTTATGGTGCTCCGGCAGCATGTGGCATCTTAACGGTATACAGCCAGAATGCCTGAAAGCCAGCCCACATCTGGGCAGCCGAGCAGCTTCACGACGTCTTGGGAGCGTGCGATGTCTAAACGCCATGCCCCCAAGCCACCGGGAAGCAGGCATTTAGAGCCGATCTGTTCCAGCTCTATATCTTATCTGCCTCAGGTAGTTAGATCTCTTGGTGATCCTGCCACTAAATGCCAATATAAGAAAATATTTTATATTTCTTGTTATAGTCATGACTCATCATACAATAAAATCCACAAACAGTGATACCTTTTTTCGGCCAACTCCAAAGCATAAAATACATTCTGAGGCTTTCAAAGATAGAGAGATGTTTCTTGGTTGGTTTCTACAGATCTTCTATCAATTGTACTCTGAGGAGGTTGGGAATATATGAAGGAGACTCAAAACAGCAGAAATTGTGATGCAAAATATTTTTCCAGCCTTTGTTCTATGCTGTATTTATATAAAATTCCTCAAGGGATGTTATGCAGTTTAATAAATATAACAAAGTCTGAGTTAACTACTTGAGAATACAAATAGTCACTAACCAGTGCTTCTGGGAAGAAAACCAGATTTTGTTTCCGAAGTGACAGAAACCATTTGTTCATTTTCCATATTTTTCAAAAGACTGGAACTTTCTGAGGCCGAGATATCCCTGGATGGAGCACTGAGTTGAAGAAGGGCATCTTGAGCTTTCTTTTTTTCTTGTTTTAACATATTTACTAAAATGTCTAAAATTCATTTTAAGGAAAGTTCCTCAAGTTATTTTCTGATAACTACTACAAATTCTCTTCTTAAAATAACTGCTTAAAATAATTATATGTAGCAATGAAAATTATTTGTGTGTGCTACACTTGATCTTAGCACACACACACGCATGCACGCACACACACACGTACACATACATATGTGTTTACTTATACCACTGTTGTTTCAAAGATTTCACAGCATATTCCCAGACCATGCCCCATCCAGACAGTTTACTGAGCCAGACCAAATTCATTTTTAATTAGCTACTGAGCTGACTAATGAAGTCCTGTGTATTTGGGTCAGATATCACAAATATTCTACACTTACAAAGATTATACCATTCTGAACCATATACAGAAATACTAAGCCATTCACAAACCTGTTCACTTGCCAAAACCTGTGCCTGTGCAGACACAAATCCAGAGGATCTGCTTTGACTTCGATGTAAGAGCTTTGTGGAGAAAATACAGATTGGAACAGTGGCAACATTCAGTCAGAGTGAGCCGAAAAGGTGGGGCTACTCCCAGGAGCAAATATACATAGGAAGAGAGGAGTGTGTAAGAGTTAGATAGGGACCAGGTAGGGGCAGAGCTCAGTCAGAGATTTATTAGACCCTGAGGGGTTTTAACAGCCAAAGTGGCTGAGGTATACTGCTGAGAGGGGCAGTTGGATAGGGTTTTTGAGTACCCAGATTAAGGACTAGGAGACTCCTTGGTAAACAGTGTCCAGAAAATCCTGAGGGATTACAGCCAGGAAAAGATTGGGGGAACCTACCATAAACTGTTTGAGTGGTGTAAAAGAGGTCAAGTGTGGAAAATGAATTGGTGTGACGAGGAAATTCATAAAGTAGCAACAAAGTTTTAAAGCTCAGAGTCTAGTCAAACGTTTTATGTGAAATTGTAACATAGGGTCCACTCATAGAATATAGTAGCAGAGACTGTAATACTTTGTACTGTTTAAGTAAATAAACTCGGTATCAATTCTGAATACCATCCATAAGAAAGATAAACCAACCATTTTATAAATAAAGTTTTCTCTTTTTGATTCAACACATGGTTGCCTGAGATATTTTGGGAATATATGAATAAAACACTACCAGGAATTAATAGTTCTTTGAGAATATTCAAGTGCTCTATCTCCCTACAGAGTGGCCCAGAGGCCAGAAAAAGTGTGGGAGTCACTCAAGCAAGAGATCCGAGTCTTGTTGTGCAATTTGGTCTTGTTGTGCAATTCGGTCTTGTTGTGCAATTTGGTCTTGTTGTGCAATTTGGTGGCAAGCAATGGGGTGAAAAAAGAAAAAAAACTAAGAAGGGGGTTCACAGTGGAAATCTCACAGGGCAACCCATTAGTTATTGGTGGCAGCTAGGGAAGTAGCCATCACATATTGGTGGCAGCGGTGGGATAAAAAGACCCAATGTGCTGCCATCAGAGAAAAATAGTTGGGTGAGTGAGACTCACCTTGACAAGCCTTTATCCTAGGATAAAACAGTCCTGGTTTTCCATAGAGTTTCTAAGAAACTCCACAGAAAAACTGGGCTGTTCAGAAAGCCATCCCCTCCTTTTGTTTCAGTCATGAAATCCATCTAAGAAGCCCCCGCCCCCCAGTCACCCATGTGTCTGCACCCATGTGGCCATGTCAAACAAGGCAACTGAGGGGCTTCTCGGGTGGATTACACACCAGAAAGGTAAGGAGCAGCCTTGGGTCCTGGGTAAAAATCTGCCTGTCCCCATGTCAATCTAGGGATTAACCGAAGTGAGCACTGGACAGGATAGCATGGTATCCTGCCCCATTTGCTCAGGCCTGGACAATTTTAGCTCTGGATTTTAATCCCAAGGAATGTAATTTGACACCAATTTTCTTCTCAAAGGACTTAAAGAGTAATTTTAGTAATTGTGTGTGCCCTCTAGATGCTTTGGACTTCAATTCCCAGTATTCCTCACCATTTGCTATACTGGGACCCCAGGAATTGCAGTCCAACATCTGGAGGGTCACACTACCCCCTCCCCCACTTTATATTATATGTAGCTATTAAAGAAAATGAATGTATTTAATGTAATACTAATTGCTTTATAAAGTATTCCTGGTCTGAGATGCAATTCTATTAGTTTGAAATGACTAATATAATTCTGTTTTTGATACCTGAACCTTGTAAATATTCTCTGTAAATCACAGTCTGAAAAGCTACATTTTACATGCATTGTATTGAATCTCATGTTTAATATAAATTTACATTTGCTCTAAATACACAGTGCAGCAACATTTCATTGGACTAAAAATAACAATTACAGGAAATTTAACATTTTAAAAGGTAATAAATACTTTATATAGCAGCAGTATTTTCCATTACTTAAAAAAAAAAAAACTTCCTCACATAAACTTTCCAGAAATTTGGATCAGGGTTAGACCTAAACAAAGCACAAAAGCATTTCCATGCAAGAGATTATGCTAGTGTATTATAGAATTAGAGGATAATAGCAGACCTAGGAGTTCAGTAAAAAGGTGTAGCAATATTTAAATTAAAGCATGATAATGAATATTAATACTTTTGGCAAGGTAGCCATGTTAGTCTGTTGCAACAGAACCACCAAAGAGTATTTTGGGATCTTTAATACTAATCACATTTATTTGGTGTAAACTTTTGTGGACAATGGCCCACAAAGGTTTACACCAAATAAACACATCCAATGTTGTCAGATGCATCTGATGAAGTGAGTTGCAAATAAAATTTCTTAGACTTTTAAAGTGCCATAAAACTCTGTGTTATCTGTCTTGCTAATGGGAAGACATTATTTAACTGGAAAAGAAAACCAGTGACATTTCTAAATGAACTAAGATCTTAATGAAACCTTTTTCAGAAAGGATACTGATTTCATTGTCTCGTTGCTGCAGAAGATCCCTCAGTTTCTTTACTTCTTCATCCCCAGTTGAACTACTGGCACTTTTCTCTCCAAGAATGTCTGGTGCAGGGAGCTGATTATTATGAAGCTTCACATCATTAACCAATCTCTGTCAAACAGAACAATAACAATTCTGAGTTCACTAAGCTGTTAATCTATCCCCATTTCCATGTTTTTTCAATAAAAGAAGGAGATTATACAAACTTATTTAGCCAAAGTAAAAAACAACAACACCTGATATTACTATTACAGTGACCTCCTGCCTACCATTTTCTCTTTCCTTTGGTCTATTTAGAATGTTTAGAATGTTTCTGCTAATGTAATCTCTCCCTTTGTTTCAATCATGTCACCCTTCACAATAAACTTTTGCTTACTGTTACTTTCCTCTCAAAAATACAGTTGCTTATCCTTTCTGACTCTATTTAGGGATGTAATTTTTTGCTAATTTTGTTCTTGAGGAAGCAGGCAGAAATTTCAGCAATTTTCTTCCTGCTGGGGGAAATGTTTCAAAAACTGCAAAGTGTGCAAAGACTATTTACAGTTTGAGATTTATTCTTCAATTTGCACAAATTAGTTATGTGCAAAAATATTTTCTCTGAGTATGTATTTCCTGTGCAAAAATGCTATAGTTGGAGACTTATTCTGTGCAACATTTGCATGTGTTTTTTTTTGTTTGTTTTTTTTGTTTTGTTTTGTTTTGTTTGTTTGTTTGTTTGTTTTGCACAGAGAACAGCATTTCTTGTGCAGGAGACAGCATTTTCTGTACAGAAAATATTTCTGCACATAAATACTATTTTCTCTTTAGAGAAAATGCTGTTTTATGAGCAAAAAATACCACATGGAATTTTGCGCAGAATGACTCCCAATTGTGAAGATTCTTGTGAGTCCAAAATTCTCTTCATTAGTGTTTCCTGATACTCATTTTTGGATATTTTCAGGTATTCTATTTTTACTCTCTCCTCTTATCTCACTTTATTTCTTCTTGTGCTCTTCTACAGAAGCTCCTTCACTACTAACATGCTCCACTTACATGGGAGGTTAATTTTGGCACTCCAGGTGTTGCTGCAATTCCCATCAGAACTAGCCAGTATAGTTATTGGTAAAGGATGGTGAGAACTTCAGACCAACATCTGGAGGGCCACAAGTTACCCACACTTGCTTCACATCCACCTTCAAACCTTATCCTAAATCAATTGTTTTCAGCATTAGTAAAGATGGGACCCACATTTGATCTAAACCTGAAATCTGGGCCCCACTTCTTAAATTTTCACTACATATTTCATAGTAATGCTGCTTGTATTACCCACCTTTGTGAGGCAGTACCCACCACTCAAAAACTAGTATCCTAAACTGCTATCTCCTCCACCATCATCCACTCTTTTCTAAGTTTCTCTCAGCTCCTTCAAACTCCTTCTCAAATGTTCTTCCACCTGCCTTTCACTGAATTCAGCACTGCCTCCTTCTGGGTCTTTCAGTTATTCCTTACTCTATTTCATCTTTGATAGTCTTCTATCAAACCTTCAGTTTTCTCTTCACCAACATCCTGACATTATCATAATATGAATATAGGCAGATGCAGTGCCATTTTTATGTTCTGTAAATATAAAATTCATATTGATGTTAAAATGATTCGCAGCCATTAGATAATATTTATAATAGTAAGTAGATATGTAATAGGAATTTAGATATTATAACTTATTAATAGCAAAGCAGCTTCATTTATATACCGCTTCATACCATGCTATGTGGTGTCTAAGCGGTTTACATCTGTGAGCTGATTGCCCCCCAACAAGCTGAGTACTCATTTTAGCGACCTCGGAAGGATGCAGGCCTGAGTCGAGCCTCAGCCCTGGCTGGTATTGAACTCGCAACCTTGTGGTTTATGAGTGAGTGGCTGCAGTACAAGCATTTAACCACTGCGCCACCAGTAGTTAATACTACTCCTAGAGGTGCAGTAAAATTATATTTAAATATGAGTTATATAGTATAGAAATCATGTTTGTGGTTTAATAAACATACTCTATTAAAACAAAAATACTCTCACTGCTGCTCTTAACTGAAATTCAATCTTAATTTCTTTAAACTTTATCTTAAACCATGGTTTCAGATCATGGTTAGTGAACAAATATAAAACCATTGCTTTGTGTTTTGATCATAATGAAAACTGATGTTTTTTAAAAAAACAAATAAACAAACAAGTGACCAAATCCATTTTGTAAAGGGAGGGGCAGGGGAAAATGCATTAATGTGATTCGCATTCCTGTCTAAATAAACTATGGTTTGTTAAACCAGAATTTTACATCTAAATTATCCTCTGTTAGACAACCAAGATTTTCTTTAATTATATATGCAAATGAAATGCATTTCTGTAAGAAACAATTGCACTTAGTAATTCAAATGTATACTTTGGGGGATTTCTAATTTTTGGCCTACATTTCCACTTCCCTCTGTCCTAGAAATATCTAGGGCATACTTGCTACAAGATGTTTACAATGGATAACCAGTGAAGCATACCTTTAAACAGCTAAAACAGTACTTTATCTTCCTCATATCAGCTCCAACCTCCAACATGCTCTCAGGTTCTGAATCTTCCAAAAAGCTTTTTATCTGCTCATCTACCCTAAACAGACATGATAAAAGATAACAAATAGCCACTCTCAGGAAAATATATAAATCATCAGATAATTTTTTTAAAAAAAGGTACAGTGTCAATACCAGCTATATGCATCTGAGAAAGTAGACTTTAGTCTACAAAAGCTCATGCTGCCAATTTTTTTCTTTAAGTTAGTCTCAAAGGTGCTACAAGATCTCTCTACATACTGATTCTACAGACTAACATGGCTATATCTTTTAATAGCAGCTATCGTTGATGTTAGAATTTGTAATTTTAGAACTGATGGTAATGAAACAGGCTTGCCAATAGCTAGAGTACGCAGCACCTCTCGCAGAATATAATTGAAAATCAGTGAGGACCTTCATTGTGCCTATTATGCAACAGAGAGCATGGCAACAAATTTTATTATGCTATTTTATCCCAGGAACTATTCTGAGTGTTGAGAAGCCTGTTGGGACCAGGCTCAGACAAACCAAGAAAGGAACTCCAGGTGACACCTCAGAAGAAAGGTGACACCCTGTCAGGCCCTTCTCCCACTGTGGGGTGAGAAGGGACAAATATGACTCTCCAGGCTTTGCTGCAGCAATGTCTCCCTCCTGAAGAGGAGGCCACCGCTGCATCAGAGAAAGGCAAGAGTGTCCCTCCAGGCTTCACCATAGTGGTGACCTCCTCCTCAGGAGGAAGCCACCACCGCAGCAGAGTGAGCACAGCCTTTTGGCAGCATAATGCCCCCCCTGGCAGCCTCCCCCCCCCATACACTGGGTGACACTAGGCATGGGTATGCCACTGATATGTTTTTGACTATTCAATTTGTCTTTTATTGTTTTAAATATTAAACTTTTTAAATTGATTTTATTAAATACCACCATGGGCCTAAGCAGATGACCAAGAAGGAACAGCCTCTGGCCGCTCTGGCCTCAATTACTCCAGGACCACAGTGACCACACAGTCTGCTTCCAAAGCAGGCCACCACTGGCAGGAGTGGATTTAATCCTGGAGTGATCGTAGCCAGAGGCTGTTCTTTTTGGGGCTAGCTTTTCTCCCAGTTAGCATGGCTTTGAAAGGGCTTCCAGCCACTTGGGGGGGGGGGGGTTTGAGTCATATAAATGCCATGCCCCCAAAGCAGCCAGAAGCCGCCTTATTTGGCCTGTGCATTTCAGGCCCATGAGAACTTTTGATATTGAGTAAAATTTAGGTATTTTAACAACAGCAATGTTAATTTGTAGAAAATGGTATGAAATTAAACTTTCTCTAGTGTATAAAAGACTTTGTAAGAATGCAGGACAGGGGAAGATAATGCTAGTGGCAAGTGTTTTAGAAAATAAAAGTAGTAATGTAACATAGTCAAGAGTGAGGAGCAGTTTCCTCAATCTTACACATTATGGTATAATAGTGAACCATGGGGCAGTTTGTGTAGGTCCCCCATGAGCAAAAAATGTTCAGCTGAGAACCACTGTCAGAGCCCTAGCGGTAACACAGGCTTGCAATGAAAAAAGTTTTTTCAACATTGTACCGTTTTAATGTATTTTTTGGGTGCTCAATTTAAAAAAAAGTCATACAACACATAGGTTTTCCCCCACAAATTCAATATTCAATATTCAAGTTGTTATTCAGCTTTGATTAAGTATCGATGTTGCTGTTTTAATGCAATTACTTTTAGTGCTTTTTAACGGATTTTTGTCTTTCATATTAGCGAATGAAAGTCTTCTATTAAAAGACCTTAACCCCTTTCTCGCTTTTTGCAGGACAATTCTTTGCATGATCATTTTATTCAGTCACATATTACAACACATAAACAACAAAGCAAGCTGTGACTGTACATGATGGAGCAAATCTGAAATCATTTTTGGATTTAGAATGCTAAATGCCTATAAAACCAAAATATGTATATTATTAATTTAAAAGGTTTTATGACTAAGTTTTGCACACTTGTGAAATTATTTGAGTTTTTTACTAATAAGATACTATAATCATAAGACATATGAAATTAAATATTTCATATTAAAGTTGTGAAGGGTCTAAATGCCCTCAATGTGGGTTGAATTCTCATTTTTCAACATGACAGCTAGCTACTCCATGGTGCTGCAGAAGTTTTACTGTTGTTAATTGCCATCAAATTGGCTTCACCTTATGGCAATCCTTTGAATGAGAAACCTCAGACATCCTGTTATTAACAGTCCTGTTAATATCTAACAAACTTTGGGCTGTAGCCTCCTTTACTGAGTCTGTCCACCTATGGTGTGGATTCTTTTTTTTCTATTGCATTCCGCTTTGCTGAAAATTATCATTTTTTCAAGAGAATCATTCATAATATGTATTAAACATTTAGAGTTGCTTTATTTATTTATTTTAAATGATGCAATAATGGATTTTATGTAAGGGCTGGAGATGAAGGAAAAGGTTATAAGTAAAGGTTCTGAAACCCAAGATTGTTATGTAGTGGTTTGAGAGTTGGACTACCACTCTGGAGACCAGGGTTTGAATCCCTGCTCTGTCAAGAAAACCCAGTGAATGACCTTGAGCAAGTCACATTCTGTTAGCCTCAGACCCCCTCTAAACAAATCTTGCCAAGAAAAGCCTATGATAGGTTTGCCTTAGGGTTGCCATAAGTTGGAAATGACTTAAAGGCAAACAACAATTTGAGGCAGAAGAATGTCTTTAATTAATGTTTTATATGCCTAAATTAGAGATGTGTGCTATTATAAGTGTAAAATAATGGTCAAGCAGCCATGTGAAGGGAATTCTGGGAAGTGGGCCTCTAAGGAAGATGCTGGAAGGTTTAAACTCAAGGAATGCTAAAGGGTTATTTAGATACAGGCTGACCCCAGGCCTGGTAACCTGATGCATTAAAGACCTTCATTAGGAGCCAGCGTGGGCCAGAGAGCCATAATAAATCATTGGCAGCTACTCTTGTTTGTGCAAAAGGGACTTCTGCCTGGTACACATCAGTTTATTTACTGATAAGAGATTTTGGTATGTGGTTGGCATGGCAACATGGTAACTTAAGCATATTATAATGTATTCTGAAATCTGTATTCTCATTGCTCAGGATTCTGTGTGTTTAAAGTTTAGAGAATCCAACAGAACGTCAGCTTTGAATTTCTTTGCCTGTGAGTGCATAAAACTATGGCCATCTTGGCTTGTCCTTGGCCCAATGATCTGAATGTAAATTCCGTTGGGATCTTGCTGGCAATAAACCTATGCTTTCAAACTATTTTGTGGTCCCCTGTTCTGCATCAAGCTCTGCAAGGAACCGTGGATGGTGGGAGTTAATTTGCAACAGTTGTTTTTTCCCCCTACAAATTCACTTGTTGGAAATCAATAAAGACTCTGTGATGTAAGGTACCTTTAAGGCACAGCCCTTAGTGATATCAGCTGCAGTATGTTTATACTATATAAAGGATTGGAAAGCATTGGTTAATGCCCCTCCTTACTTGACTTGCCTACGGCTGGCTGTGTGCTTGGTTAAATAAACTTATCACTCCTCACATGAGATGGGACTCTGTTTAGATTCTTGTCAGATTGGATTCTGACAGCAGACATTACATGGTGTCAGAAGTAAATCTTTCCTGTACTGCACCTTGGAATTTGTATATTTTAGAGGAAGAGTGCATCAAGAGATGGATTCACTTCGACATCCTCCTCCTCTAATTATGGAAGGTAACATGGCTCAAAATTGGAGAAAATGGGAGCAGGCTTTCCTGTTATATATCACTGCAGCAGGACTGGACAATGTAGCAAAGAAGCGGCAGATAGCTATCCTGCTACATTGTGTGGGAGAAGAAGGAGTTTCTGTGTACAACACCTTTGTTTTTGGTGACGAGAATCCAAAAGACATCTTGGAGGTTCTAGAACAGTTTAGAACTTATTTTCTGCCTAGAAAGAATGTTGTTTTTGAAAGATTCTGTTTCTGGAACCATATACAGAGTCCTGGAGTGAGAAATGAACAATTTATTGCTGAGCTTAAATTGAAAGCAGCCAGTTGTGAATTTGGGACTGTAATTAATGACATGATAAGAGATAAAATTGTTTTCAGCATAAAGGAAGAAAGACTGAAAGAAAAGCTCTTGAAAGAAACAGACCTTACACTTGAGAAGGCTGTTGAAATATGCCGGGTTGATGAGATAACAAGAGCTCAGCTGACAACAATGATAACAGCTTTTGAAGGAGTGTGTGAACTACAGGAGGCTCATGGAGATATCGGAGGAACGGCAAGTAAAGATAATGATGGAATTGCAACTCAAGCCTTGGGAGTAAAAGATTTAAGAAACAGAGACAAATGGAACAGTCAAAATAAGTGTGGTTATTGTGGCACAATTCATGAACCTCGGAGATGCTTAGCATTTGGAAAGACTTGTAATAAGTGTGGCAAGAAAAACCATTATGCCAAGTTGTGTAGGACAAAAATGGCTAATCCTGAGAATAGACAAACAAGACAACATATTCATGAGCTGTTTGTAAGTAACCTATTGATAGCAAAATTAGATAAAGGAGTGAACGATACAGGGTGGTATGTTGATATTTCTATAAGAAACTATATAGTAAATTTTAAGCTAGATACTGGGGCTGAAGCAAATGTGTTGCCATTTAAAATATTTTCTAAAATACCTGGGACAAAGCCATTGATTAAGAGCAATGCAGTTCTTGTAGCATATGGTGGGACAAGAATACAACCAATGGGAATAGCTGAGTTTGAATGCAATACAGCAAAAGGGGTGCATAAATTATCATTTTATGTAACAGATTGCTCAACAATTCCATTACTAGGTAGATCAGCTTGTGAGAATTTAGAGCTAGTTCGTCGCATAGACCTCATACATACAGCTGGGTCATTAACACAAGAAAAATTATTCAGTTTATATCCTGAGACTTTTCAAGGTCTGGGTGAATTTCAGGGATGTCATCATATACATATTGATCCGACAGTCACTCCTGTAGTCCAAGGATGCAGGGGAGTACCTTTTGCAATATATGATAAATTAAAGGATACACTCTGTCAGATGGAAAATACAGGGGTTATAACAAAAGTTGTAGGACCTACAGATTGGGTGAGTAGCCTTGTCATCACTGAAAAAAAGAATGGCACTTTGCGCATATGTCTTGATCCACGAGATTTGAACAAAGCAATTAAAAGACAACATTATACCATCCCAACAGTTGAGGAAGTTCTTAGTCAACTAGCTGGAAAGAAATTGTTTACAATCATAGATGAGAAAGATGGCTATTGGCAGGTAAAATTGGATAAAGCATCATCCAGATTATGTACATTTAATACGCCATGGGGAAGGTATTGTTTCAATCGCTTACCATTCGGGCTTAAATCTGCGAGTGAGGTTTTTCAACAAAAGAATCAAGAAATATTTGGACATATAAAAGGTGTACATATGATAGCAGATGATATGATTATAGCTGCAGAAACAGTGGAACAGCATGATGAAATTTTACATCAGGTTATGAAAACAGCATGTACTAACAACATTAAATTTAACAAAGAAAAGATCCAGTTTAAGGTAGACTCTGTAAAGTACATGGGTCATATAGTCACTGCTGAAGGAGTTAGACCAGATTCTGAGAAAGTGAGGGCTATTCAAGAAATGAAACCGCCCAGTGATAGACAGGGGGTACTTAGATTCTTAGGGTCAGTACAATATTTGGCAAAGTATATTCCACAAGAGGCAGAGCTAACGGCTCCATTGAGAAAATTATTGAAAAAGAATATAATTTTCCAATGGATGCCAGAACATCAAAAAGCTTTTGATGTTATCAAACAAAAGTTATGTAGTACACCTGTACTTCAATATTTTGATGTGACAAAGCCAGTTGTTATTCAGGCAGATGCATCAAAGGATGGCTTAGGAGCATGTCTGCTTCAGGACAATAAACCAGTGTCTTATGCCTCAAGGTCACTTAATTCAGCAGAAAAAAATTATGCACAAATAGAGAAAGAATTGCTTGCGGTTGTATATGCGGTACGAAAGTTTCATCAATATGTATTTGGCAAAACTGTGTTAGTTCAATCTGATCATAAGCCTTTAGAATCCATTTGTAAAAAACCAATAGGCAGTGCTCCTGCTCGGCTGCAACGAATGCTTTTGCAACTTCAAAGGTATCAACTTAATGTTGTATACACACCAGGCAAATTTATGTATCTTGCTGATACTTTGTCAAGAGCCACTGTAGATTCTCCGCTCAGTGAGGAGAACTACATGGGAGATGAGAAAGTAATACATGAGATTAATACCTTAGCGATGCATCCAGACAAGGTTTGTATAATACAAGAGGCAACAAAATGTGATCCCCAACTTAAGATGGTCCAAACATACCTAGACCAAGGATGGCCACAGTATGTAAGAGATGTAAGTCCGATGGCAAAATCTTTCTGGCCAGTTAAAGATCATGTGTGGTGTCAGGATGGAGTTCTTTTTATGGGAGAAAGAATGATTATTCCAACAAGTCAAAGACAAAATGTACTTACACAACTTCATGAGTCCCATCAAGGGATTCAAAGGACAAAAGAAAGAGCAAGGAAGTTAATGTACTGGCCTGGCATGTCAAGAGACATTGAGTTGGTTGTGGGAAGTTGTGGTGTTTGTGCATGTTTTGCTCCAAATAACCAAAAGGAACCACTTAAACCACATGATGTTCCTGAAATACCATGGGAAAAGGTGGGAATAGATATCTTTGAACAGGATAGTTGTCCGTTTCTCTTGATAATTGATTATTTTTCAAAATATCCAGAAATAATAAGTTTACCTGATAAAACTGCAAAAACAGTAATTCTCAGGCTTAAGTCTGTGTTTGCTCGTCATGGAATACCAAGAGTAGTGGTGAGTGACAACATGCCATTTGCTAGTCAAGAATTTAAAACATTTGCTAAAGAATGGGGATTTGAACAATGTTTTAGCAGTCCAGGATATGCACAATCAAATGGAATGGCAGAACGAGCAATTCAGTCTATCAAGCAGCTTATGAACAAAGTAAGGAAGGCTGGTGGCGATTTGTATCTAGCATTGTTGGAATATCGCAACACACCAGTGACAGGGTTGTCATATTCACCTGCACAAATGTTGATGGGCAGGATGTTGAGAAGTAAACTTCCTATAACAACTGATTTATTATGTCCTAGGATTCCTATTAATGTGCACCAAGATCTACAAAGAGTTCAGAAAAAACAAAAACATTTTTATGATCGAACAGCTAGATCGCTTCTACCACTACAAGAGGGAGATGCAGTGTGGATGCAATCTAATGACCACAAGGAGAGATGGCTTCCTGCCATAGTCATAGAAAAATGTAAACAACCACGGTCATATCAAATAAAGACTTTTAATGGTAGGATATATCGGCGTAATAGACGCCAGTTAAGAAAACGGATGCCAGAAATTATTAGTGGTAGAAGTGTAAGGGAAGATGGATTAACTTATGGATATGGTGGGGCTCCTGAGAGTAATGATGAGTTGCAAACATCACCAACAAGAAATCGGCAACCAATATATATAACATCATATGGTAGACAAGTGTTTAGGCCGGAGAGATATACTCCTTGAAAATGAACCTTTGGCTCAAAGATGATAATTAGATTTTTTATGATATGTGTAAGTTAGGCAAGGGGAAATATTGTGTGTTAAATGGGTAATGATTCTCTTTGCATTTGTTGTATTTTCTATTTATGTTTTTAATATTTTGTATAAAATGTAGTATTTACCAAAGTGTATAATTGTTATTTCTTATTTTTGTATGAAAAGGAGATGTGATGTAAGGTACCTTTAAGGCACAGCCCTTAGTGATATCAGCTGCAGTATGTTTATACTATATAAAGGATTGGAAAGCATTGGTTAATGCCCCTCCTTACTTGACTTGCCTACGGCTGGCTGTGTGCTTGGTTAAATAAACTTATCACTCCTCACATGAGATGGGACTCTGTTTAGATTCTTGTCAGATTGGATTCTGACAGCAGACATTACAGACTCAAGACATCATCCATGTGTACACCAATATTACACTCAATGACCATTAATAAGATTTCATTATTTTTAAACTGCATTTGAAACAAAGTATATGATTTTTTTGGGGAAAAAATAACTATGAAATCCAAAATTAGATCAGTAAAGTGCTTTTTTTAAGTATAGGAGGATTACATTGATTTTTTTCAATAATATGTAGGATGGAGATCTGTGAGACACCAAAGAAAGAACTTCAACTCACAAAGGAATTTTGGAAATTCTTATTTTTGTCCTTACTTGCAAATGATGATTCATTTATGGCTTTTATTGCCCTTTATCACAGACCCTTGGTATGTTATATCATATTCTGAAGTACAGCTCATTTTAAATAACCATGAATTCCTATTAGCATCCTCTATGGATTTCATAACAAAATGAAAGTCATATATAGATATATTTTAAAAGTTGCCAGGAAATGAGTTCTTTTCATATTTTTCCATATAACATATGTTTTCAGAAATCTGCTGAACAGATAAGTGTTTTAGTATGCTCACTATTGCATCCATTCCTCACTTTTTAATACCTTTCAGTTAGCTATATGAAGGATAAGACCACTTTTAAGGCCTTCTGAACACACACATACACACACATGTTTCCTAATAATTTTTGAAACCATGAACTCCAAAACAAATTTTTATTACATAGCTGGATGATAGTCCAGTAACACTAGAGATTCCATCTCCTTAGAGGTACATGAAAGATTTAAACATGTAAAATCAAAATGGTCTACCCAGAAAGGTCTTGTGAGCATCTGTAGGAAAATAAAGCTTTCAGGAATGTAATTTATTAAGAAAACAAAGTATTTTTTAAAACTGTTGCTAATGCCAGTATATATAAAAAAGTACTAAGCAAAATAGAGCTGAGTTTAAATATAATGAAAAAACACTAATAACAGATGCAGTGGCCCCTTGAACTCTACTGGTATTTGGCTCCCTTTGATACCCAAATCCAGGGGTAGGCCGGTCCCCCGAAGTCACCTCTTCTGCTGGGCCGGGGGGGTGGGGGTGGCGGCGCATGTGCTCATGCGCGTGCGCGCATCCCCCGCTGCCGCTGCACGCGCTGCCACTACCGCCTCCGCGCATGTCGCGGCCACCATTTTGATTTCCAAAATGGCGGCCGTGACGCATTTGCACAAAATGAAGGCAAATAAATTAAAAATTAATCCAGACAAAATAGAGGTGCCTCTGGTCAGTCAAAAGGCAGGTTAGAGAATAAAGATTCTGCTTGTACTGAATTGGGTTACACTCCTCCTGAAATCTTAGGATCTCAACTTGGATATTGTCCTGAACTCAGCTCTGGCCTGGATGTTCACGTTTCAAAAGTCAGTAGGAGTCTATTTGCATAGTTAAGACTAATTGCCAGCTGCACCCATTCCTTGAGATGTCAGATATGGCAATGGTAATACATGCCTTGATAACATCACATTTGTAGTAGTGTAAGATATTCTACACTGGGTTGCCTTTGGAAACTGATTCTGATGCACTCGCTCAATGATAGATCACTCCTTTATTTTATCTCACTTGGTATATAAATATGTCAGATTAAAACTGAGACGTCCACCTGCTGAGACACATCAATGCAACTGTGCAATTTTCAAAGAAGTCTCACATGAGGAAGGGGAGATAGTCTCTAGCAACAGAGATCCTCTGCTGGAATTCTTCCCTGGCTTCCCCCTGCCTGTCTGATACATGCAACATCTGGAGGGTGGAAAGAAAGGCAGACAAGGAGTGGCAGGAAGTAGCCTTCCAGGATCCTCTTATGGCTTCCCCCTTACCACCATTCATGACATCAGGATGTGTCGGGGACAAACGAGGATCAACAGGCTATAACATGCCAGAATCCTATTGTAGCTTCCACATCCTGCACAACATTGGGAGGATAAGGGTAGAGCTGGTAAGGATCACCAGCATTCTGTTAGCTAGTTCACAGTGATGTAGATATTGGCATGGTGTGTTTTCATGGTCCAAACACAGCCCATGATTCTCTCTCCCACTACTCTCCTGGTTTGGGAAGACAGGAAATTAGTAAGTCTGGTGGTGGTGGTGGTGGGATAAGTCCTCTAGTCTGTTCTTTTACTTCTCTGTCAATTAGGCTTAGTGTGAGTCTGTTGTTGTGTGTGTTTTTTAACATGATCTTTATATTTTACAGGAATATTCCTTAGGACTGTGTTTTGATTTAACATTATACTTTAGTTTTATGCTATTTCTATACTATCAGTTAATGATCTATGCCACTGTCTGCTCCTATTCTTGTTTTTGTGGAGAGAATGGTGTTTCTCCATTGTCTGCTTCCGGTTATGAACATGAGCCATGATGTAGCCACTCTGAGTGTTAAAAACACACATTGATGGCACTTTTATTGGGCCAATCAGAAGTACCAAAATGCAAGCTTTCAAAGCTTGTTGGGTTTTACTTAGACTCTTCAGTGCAAAGTGGTGTATGTAATGCAATTTGCTTGAAGGTAATTAAAACCAATGCAAACTAGGCCTTGTATTAATTATACAATGCGGGGGGGGGATTGCTCATATGTACTTGGACCTTTGTTCTGTTATCTCATGTGGCTAAAAAGTATCCACCAGTCTCTTTTTAAAACTTATTTATACCACATAATGATTAGCATATGTAAAACTTTAAAAGGTCAGAATCTGCTCACCATATTCAAAAGATGATGTTTGTTGAAACTATGATTTAGAAAGATTATTTCTCTAAATTAATACCACACCTTTTTCTTGGTGAAATCCTGCAGCAAAGTTTCATCTCTGGGACTCATATGTCTATATCTCCTGAAGTTTATATTCTCCATTACTTCCTCATGCTTCATTGAATTCAGGATATTCCTGTTCCGTACTGAAGACTGCATCGAGTGTATGACCTGCACAATGTATGGGCCCATTGACCAGTTGAGATAGGCCCATGTTTGTCATGGTCTCCATGAACTCCCGAGCCGCACCTGTTAAATTGGTCTCGAGCGGAATGTTGAAGTCCCCCAAAACTAAAAATCTGGGAGACTCCAACAGCAGGTCTGAGACCAACTGCGTCAGCTCGGTCAGGGAGTCTGCTAGACAACGGGGTGGCCGGTAGACTAGCAAAATCCTCAAACTATCCCTGGTCTTCAGGCTAAGGTACATACACTCGAAGTGGACCGTGTTCTGGACAGGTATCCTGGTCAAGGTCAGGTGATTTTTTTATGAAAATGATAGCCAACAAATTGGAAGCGATCAATATACATCCCCATCCACAAGAGCAGAGACACAAGAGACTGCAGCAACTATAGGGCATTGCACTGATCTCCCATGCAAGCAAAATCATGCTCAAAATTCTGCAACATAGACTCCAACCATACAAGGAAAGAGAACTCCCAGAGGTTCAAGCAGGGTTCAGAAAAGGAAAAGACACCAGGGATCACATTGCAAACATACAATGGCTAGTGGAGTGCACCAAGGAATTCCAAAAGAAAATCAGCATGTGGGATGCCCTAAAAGACATGGGGGTGCCAACACATTTCATAGTCCTGATGAGGAATCTGTACTCTGGACAAGAGGCTACTCTCAGAACAGAACAAGGAGAAAGAGAATGGTTCTCGGTTGGCAAAAAGGTCAGACAAGGCTGTATCATTTCACCCTATCTGTTCAACTTGTATGCAGAACATATTATAAGAAAAGCAGGCTTGGATACAGACAAAGGAGGATGAAAATAGGAGGAAGAAATATCAACAATCTAAGATATGAAAATGACACCATAATACTAGCAGAAAACCTCACAGGCCTGGAAGATCTATTAAAGAAGATCGAAGAAGAAAGTGCAAAGGCAGACTTAACATTGAATATAAAGAAAACAAAAAACAAAAAAATGACCACCAAGGACCTTCACAAGTTCAGCTTAGACAATGAAGAAATAGAAACAGAAAAAGAATTCTCATACCTAGGGTCAAACATTGATAGAAATGAGGACTGCAGTCAGGAAATCAGACGAAGATTAAGAATGGGGAGGGCAGCTATGAAAGAACTAGAAAATATTCTAAAATGCTAAGATGTACAACTCAGCACAAAAGTTAGAATCATACAAGCCATTGTATTCCCTATTACCATATATGGATGTGAGAGCTGGACAGTTAAGAAAGATGATAGGAAGAAAATCAATTCATTTGAGATGTGGTGCTGGAGAAGAGTGCTGAGGATCCCATGGACAGCCAAAAGGACAAACAAATGGGTCCTGGAGCAAATGAAGCTGGAAATCTCCCTGGAAGCCAAGACAACCAAACTGAGGCTGTTGTACTTCAGGCACATAATGAGAAGAAAGGACTCACTGGAAAAGATAAGAATGTTGGGAAAGGTGGAGCGAAATAGAAAGAGTGGAAGGGCACATGCCAGATGGATGGACTCTATTAAGGTCACGGGTATGGGGTTGCTGGAATTAAGCAGAGTACTGGAGGATAGAGTGTCTTGGAGATATCTCATCCATAGGGATGCCATGACTCGAGGGCAGTTAACAACAACAAATATTTGTCATGCTCGTGTTTTATGTTAAAACTATATGTGAATAAAAATTATTCCAAAAAAGAAGTAAGAAAACTCATAACCAGTGAAGGTGGTATAATATTAGAGTAATATCCTCTGTCCACATGGTCCTAGTTAAGACTCTTGCTGCTGATTTCTTAGGGAAGTGTGAAAATGGAGAGAATATGAAGGAATACACTTTGCAGCAAGAATAAGAGGCCAAGCATAGGAGGTGTAGGCAATGTGGTTGGTCAGAGCTGTAATCGGCATATTCACTCAAGATCAAATCATTATTCCCAAAGAAAGGAGGAGGGTCAAATGCTTGGAATCCATCCAGTAGCAAGTAGGTGTCAGGGTTGTGTAATATGCTTGCATTTCAACAGGCAATTGCCAACCCACGGGAAAACTAGAGTGTCAAGATGAGGCAAGCAGGAGCCACAGTTGCCCAAAATTGCAGTGTAGCACTCCCTGGTTCACCACCCCAATCCCCACTTATCCCTCTGTTCACTCCATTTTCTCCCCCTCACAGCCATATCCATTACATGTGACACAGAAAGCTAGCATGTGTAATGTGATGTAATAACTGACAAGAAGCAAGGACAGTCAAATTATACCTGCAACAAGCATATTTTAAAAGCCCCAGGGAAGCAGGGAAACTCATGCTGTAATAGCATAGGGAAAATTCTTTCCTTGCTTCTGATGGATGATCAGTCTGAACCTGAGGAAGTGTGCCAAGCATTTCACACATGATAGAGATGGAGAGTGGCTGCTTGACTACACAAGACTATGAAACCTTGGGTCATTGTGAGATTTGGGCCCAAGATCGCAAGACAGATTATCCAGATAGCCCAGCTAGTTCAACAGGACTGGGAAGTCCTGCACTTGCTTCTTGTTTGTTATATCCACACTTACTGCCTTTAAAAAGGCAGTGAAGACGGATCTCTTCCGGCAGGCCTTCCCGGAATTTTTATCCTGTCCTTATTGTGCTTGATTTTTTATTGATTAATTGTTTTATTGCATTATAGCATTTTAATCCTTTTCTAGTTTAATCCTGTTTTAAGGGGTTGGGAGGGTTGGATTGGGGGATGAGGGAATGTTTTAATTTTGTCTGTTTTAAATGCTGTAACCCGCCTCGATTGTTGGGCAGAGGGGCGGGCTTATTATTATTATTATTATTATTATTATTATTATTATTATTATATCAATTGCACATGCTAGCTTTCTATGTTACACCTGCAAAACCACCATTTATTGATGGCATCGGAGTGGAGCTTCTTATTGTACATATTGAAATGGTTCTCCAGACCCACTCCCTATTATCTTTATAGTACATATCACTATAATTGGTACTTTCCTTATTTTGACTTCAATTGCTTTCCTGTTTGGGGCTCCCCCCCCCCCCCCGAGCTAAATCAGACCAATAGATCCCTTGCTTTCAAAAACTTGAGTTCTAACTTTAAATAGTGGCAATGGAGAAGTAACAAAGAAAGAAAAGGGATGAAGGAGAATGAATGGTGTTGAGCCAAAAGCTTCATGGAAAAGATGTGTTTTGAAGATTATATAAATTGGTATTCTTCCTGGTTTAATTGACTTCAAGAAAATTTTGTGCAGATATAAAAACTGGAAATGGCTCTGGAGCATTTGGCACTGTAGCCACATGAATGAAAATATTCTGGGAAAGCATATGTTGTGATGAATACAAAGCTCTCACAGACACAAACTTAATTCCTATGTTGCTCTTAATGTTTCTAATAAAACAAAACCATAGAACCCCAAATTCTAAAAACTGTTGCAGTAATGACTGTGCCACTTGTAAATTTGAAGCAATTCTATTAATGATCTAGCTGTCCAATGGAATATGTTGTGCACTTTAAATATGAGAATGTTTTTGCCACAACATATTAGACAAGATGAAATACAAAAGTACCCCAATGGTAAAATTAAATAGGCTCATTTGGATAATTTTTGTCACAGTCATTTTTCATCATTAAAAACCAACAAAAACTTACGCTCAGGAGCTATTCATCTAGATGAGATTTAATGTTTTGTAGTTTTTAATTATTAGCTCTAGCAATTGGGAATATATTATTTGTATACTTTTGTATTTATGATGGCAATTGCAATTTTGAATGTCACAAAGGAGTCATCTGAAATACCTCTTTAAAAAACAGTAGTGGTGGGAAATCTGGCAAAGAATAACTATAATTAAGCCACAGTTCCCAAGAAATTGATGGATGCATGTTGAACAAACCAAAAACAAAGCTGAACTAAATATATCCAATTATTTTTCAGGCTCCATTTTACCTGCTTGGATCTAACGCTGTAGGAGATTCGTTGCTTACTTGATTCATAGGACTATTTTGAATCCACTGACAATGTAAAAGTAGTAAGGTAAAGATATTAATAAACTGAAGTGCTAAGCCAGCACTTCCAATCTGAGCATTAAAGAGTTCCAGTTGGCATGAGCTGTGGAAGCGTGGGTGTTATGGAACACAACAGTTTTGATGTGAAATCCTGACTTTCTGGGCAAACTCAAGTTGCTAGTGAGCTCATCTGGTGGAAGGACTTATACCAACATTGTCCAAACAAAAAGGCCTCTCCCTTTAAGTTTTGGCATGCTCCTCATAAAATATAAAAGGAGAAAGATTCCATTTAAACCCAGGTTTAAAAACCCTATAATACAGAAGCCTCTAAGTATACAGTACTATCTCCCTTAAGGAGGATACATGCTGCTGTCTCATCTGCCTTTCTCAATGTGCACAGATACTGACAACTTTTATTTAAACAAGAAACACTCATTTAAATGAACATTTGTACATCAGCTTCATATTAAGGGAGATTGACAGTCGCATCCAAAAACAGTAATTCAAAGATAGTTTTAAAAAACATTTAGTAACTAAATTCTTTTCCAGGTTTCTTTCAAATAAACAATAACAACATGTTTATACTACACAAACTACATAAAACGGACCCAAAGCTGCAATCCTATGTACACTTACTCCATGTAACTCGAACAGAATAATGGAATGCATTCCCTAGGGGAAAAATAGGATTAGGTTGAATAACTGCAATTCTATACTTAATTAGGATTAAATTCCACTCGACCCAATTTGACTTAATTCTCAGTAAATTTGGATAGAACAGGCCATATATAATTAATAAAAACAGAAATCAGTTAAGATTTTCCAAAGGAGTTGCTATTTTTAAGAGCTGCTTATTTATGTTTTGTATGTAAACACATTCTCTAAAAGCAGTGAGAACATGAGGTTCTCATTTGATTGCAGATTTCATGAAAAACAATATAAACAGCTGAGATTGGTTGAGTGGTTATCTAGATAATTTACCCTGGTTTATGAACTATATAAGAGACAAGCAGGATTAACAATCACAGTTTGGACACAATTCTTTTCATCCACATGCTGTTTTGAAGTATTTATATTTTCTGTTAATAGGACAGCATAATTATATAGGATATTTCTCATGTTTAATTTGCTTTAATTTTCCTAAAATTTGTGTGTAGATCACAAAAAAGCTATGATGCTATAGGCTAGACTCTGTGACATGCTCAGACAAAACCTATTACTACAAATGCATATGTGTTCTTAAGGTTGTTGCCCAAGGAATTATAACCTCCTTGTGCAACAGCACTCCCCCTCCCACCAAGTGCAACCAATTTTTCCATGCCAAGGCATGCTGCCATGGCCCATCAGTAGCCAGGGGAAGGTGGAGGCAATCAAGAATTGTCTGATCCCAACTGTCAGCCCTAGCCTTGGCCATTAACTGGCTCTGCAGGTTCACTCCAGCTTGGAACAACTAGGTTTTTCTGGGAGGAATGTTGCTGCACATGGAAGTATAGACTATGCTACACCAATCAGGTGTAGGAACTTAGCCATAATATTTTCACTACATGAATAATACACACACACACACAAATACACAACTTTCTCTTACTATTTTTGCATCACTGAGGTTAAAATTTGTTAAGTTCATTCTGTCAATTAACTATGATCTTTTCTTTCAAATAAATGTTAAGCATTTTGACCTGAGACAACAGAATATTAGGGTTTTGCAAGCCCCCTGCAATTTAGTATGGAGTGCAATTCTTGACAGATGAGCCAAATTCATTTGTGCTTGACTTGGACTCAATCCAAACTAATATGGATCCCAAATCTGCACTGAGATAGGGAAATCTGAATATTCAAATTTTACACTGAGAAATAAAATGTCTATAACTTTTTTTAAAAAACCAAACAACTGTATGAAACTGGGAGATTGTATAAGGTGATTACTGCCAAATTGTCGACAGGTAACTTCAGAGATTTTTGTGCTACACACATTTAGAGTTCGCATTTTCAAAAAAATAATACTTTTTTAAAGTAGTGACTTGACTACCCAGTCCTGCGAGTTCATGCTTCTTTCTACTCTAATGTTTGTGATATATGTTGGCTACTTGTGAAGTAAGTAACTAAGGGCCTCTACGGACAGGCGGCCATGAGCCGCCCCAAGAAGCCGCGGATTGCGACCAAGGCTGCCCCACGCCTTGGCCCTGATCCACCCTTATGGAGCCTCTGAAAAGGAGCATTAAAATAGCGCTCCTTTCAGAGGAGCCAAAAGGGGCGCTGGAAGAGGTGCCGGGCACCTCTTCCATGCTCCTTCTGGCTCAGCGTGTCCGAACACTGAGCCAGAAGGACGTCATCAGAGTGCCCGCCATGTGCAATGGCGGGCACTCCGATGACGTCCTCAGGAAGGGGTTGGGGCGCCCGGCGTCCAGCTACCCCTCCCCTTCCTGGGCTTGAAGACAGCTCTTTTTGCTGTCTGCATCCCCCCTAACTGTGTGTGGGGCACTGCAGACAGGCTGCTCTGGGCCGCCCCGAGAATTAGTGGACTGGGGCCACGGCAACCCCATGCCACGGCCCCGATCCTCCCTTTTGCCGCCCCGATAAAGAGCAGCAAAATGGCACTCCTTTTAGGGGCGGCAAAAGGCTGCCCTAAGAGCCAACAAACGGCTCTTCAGCGCCCTTTTCAGCGCAGTGTGTTTGAATGCTGCGTCAGAAGTGCATCCTGACGCCGCACACCATGCATAACAGTGTGCGGCGTCAGGATGGCGTTGCAATGGGGTTGGAGCAGCTGGTGTGCGGTACCCCACCTCAACTCTGCCTCCAGGCCAGCCCTTTGGGCTAGTCTGCAGAGGCCCTATGTCTGCCTGAAACACACATGCACAGTATAGGCAAACTCAAAAGAAAAAACTATACAGAGATAGAATGGCAGGTGCAGCTCTCAGCATCGGAGACTCAGTGCTAGAACAAGCCTCTATGATCACCTCTAAAGTACAAAATTCAAAGCCATTCAGTACTGACATCAGTGGCAACTGACTACAAAATGAAGACTTACATAATTTTGCTGAAGTAACTCAGCAGGTTGCCTGAAATATTCTACAGCTTTCTCTAGGCACACAGCTCAGTGGGAAACTGATTTATGTGTGCCTATGCCCCTTACTGGCCATCCACACATAGAATCAAAGAATCATAGAGTTGGAAGAGACCACAAGGGTCATCCAGTCCAGCCCCCTGCCATGCTGGAATACACAATCCAAGAATTTCTGACAGACAGCCATCCAGCCTCTGCTTAAAAACATCCAAAGAAGGAGATTTCACCTTACTGTAAGGCAGCATATTCCACTGTTAAACAGCTCTCCCTGTCAGGAAGTTCTTCCAAATGTTCAGACAAAATCTTTATTCCTGCAGTTTGAATCCATTGCTCTATTTCCTAGTCTCTGGAGCAGAAGAAAACAAGCTTGCTCCTTCTTCCATGTGACATCCTTTCAAATATTTAAATATGGCTATCATGTCATTATTTAGTCTTCTCTTCCCCATAAAAATGAGAATTATTATGACAAGACATAATGGTCATACTGAGAAGCAGCATGGTGGAAAGTGGGTGAGCAGGGAGCAGCTGGCAGAAGCAAGCATGCAGAGCATGTCCACTAATTGTTAAATCTAGAAAAAAAGCACAACTGAACTGAATACTGTACAAATGTTGTTCAGTAACATCATACCATCCCTCCCCACAAGCTCTTTTGTCTTTTGACTCCAGAATGGCTTGAAGTGGTAAGAATCACTTTGTACTTGGCTGATACACACTGGATCCAAACTGGGGTGATCTGTCCCACTTCTGATCCAATCCAAATCTATCTGAATTAACCTATTTTGTAGTTTTTTGTGGAGTTTTCAGGCTATGTGACTGTGTTCTAGAAGAATTTATTCCTAAGGTTTCTCCTGCATCTGTACCTGGCATCTTCAGAGAATGGTGGCATGGATGTGTGTGGAGTACACATCCTAATTTGGTTTAGAATTTAGAACTTATCTGAAGACTTTGCAAAAGCCTAGTGCAACTTAATACTTCAAAGTGATTAAACTTTATACTGACAAATCAGTATGTGAGTTTTCAAAGGATATATACTCCATTGTTGCTTATACTATATAGCAATCTGAAGTAATATAACAATAAAAATGTCATATATTTGTGAGCCACCATTTTGCTATCACAATTTGTGAATAGGTAGTTGAATAAACAAAAATATAACTCCATAGCTTTTCTATGGACCTTAAATCCAAATGATTGTTTCTGATTCTGCTCCTCTTATCTGCTAGATTTATTCTTGTTTCTACTGGCTGCTTTCCATGGTGACTACCTGACCTCAACTCCTGCCTCATTCTTGCTGGTTTTCCACATCAGTTCATGCTTCCTGATTCAGCAGTAAATTCCCAACAACAGACGCAGCTTGGCTCTTTGACCAGTTGACAGTTTACACATGTCAACTTCTAAAAAGATCCTAATCTCTTGGATCATGTTCTGAGTATATTTAGGTCTAAATCTAAATTAGCTCCTCAGTTGGTGAGACAAAAATGTGATACAGTTGCAGTTTAGGGAAATGACATTTGAATTGCTGGAATAACTCAACTGTTTGCAACATAGTTTTTGTTGCTGAATTTGCCACAGGTTAAAGCTCAGATAGCATATTCTGTCCAGTTAGATTATTGAGTATTGTGGTTGAGAAAATGCACACCCGAAAGCTATTTTTGCAGGCATCTAGTCTACCTAAATTGTTATCCTTTTTTTTTTTTTTGCTCATAACCAGCCCCTCTGGTGTTTCAGGGCAATTTTGCCATGTTCTGATGTGTCTCCACCCCCCCCACCCCCCACCCCCCGGTTCTAGACTGATGAGAAGCCTTTCTTTAATTCAGAAAAAAACTTAGAACTTGACTTCTGGTTAACTTACTTCTTAAGAAAAGGTCTAAGCAGCTCAGCATGTGTTCCCCCCGCCACACACACAGACACATAGCATAATTGGTCCCATGCTCTCTAGGGACTGCCAGGTTTGCACTCTGAATTATTTTATCTAAGAGTATTTACCTACTGGATACACACCTACAGTTGGGTAATGCAGACTCCAACACCTGGCAGTCCTCCCCTCACACACCATAAATTAAACGGGATAACAATAAATTAGAATAATTCAGACCAACAATAAGGAATTCAAAGCACCATACATGGTAGTTCTCAGATGATCTCCATTCTGCCATAAGCCAGGGACAAAGCTGCTTAGCTTCAACAGGTGACAGCATCATGTGCTGTGAGACATGCCTTGAAACTATGCTAAAGTTGGAGGAACCGAAATATATCCTTAATTTAACGCATGTAAAAAAATAACACATTTTCAATTGTTGTTACATTTATAAGACTTTGAAGTAAATAAATAAGAAATAAATCAGAGGAATTTTAAATTTGAAACAGCCTACAATTATTACTCTGACCACTACTACTCCCACCACTATCAGTGGGCCATAAACTGCTATGTAGTTCTCCTCTTGAGTTTCTGCAGATAAAATAAATTAATAACTTTTCATGGTTTCATTCTTATTGTCAGTCCAAACTAATAAACCCATTTAATCAAAGGAATTGTGAAAATATTGACTTTCAAAATTACCACTGATTCAGTGGGTCTACTCCAGTTGGAATTACCATTGAAGCCTATATGGTCCAATAATACATTCTTTTACTTGAAGCATCTCAACAGAGATCACAAACTTTATAAACTTACTGTGCACTCTGATACAATGGAAAATACTGCAAAAAGAGAGCCACTCAAAGGAAAACAGTTATGGTGAACAATTTAGAATTAATTTCTTCATTGTGCCTTCTCATTAGTCTCACATTTCAGAAAGTAATCAACATTCACACTTGGGGGAAAGCCTTGGAATACCATTTTTCTACATCTGTCCACACTGTCTCTCCATTCGAGAGCACGTGTTGTCTGTAAACCTCACATACACACGTCAGCTGCATCCCTCCCTGCCCCAACAAAGAAGGATTGAGAGTCCTTCCTTACCAAGGAGAAGCTTCTTCCTTTGCACACAGTCACCTTGAGAAGAGCAACTGAGCAGCTCGCTAAGCAGTAACCAAGAGGCTTCTTGCCCTCACTGGCCTTTGCTGGAAGGACATGTGTGGGAGACTTCTCGGTTGCGGGTCAGTCAGCTGCTTGACTGCTGTCCTCAGGTAACCGGGTGCAGCAGCAACTGAGCAGCCAGTTGAGCAGTGACCAAAAAGCCTCTTACCCAGGTCAGCCTTTGCTGCAAGACCAGCACAGGTGAGAGATTTTTCAGTCGATGCTCAGTTGCTATTCTCAAGGTGACAGGGTGCAAAAGGAGCAGCAATGTAGATTGGTTGTTTTGAATTTGCAGTAGAACAGTAGGCCTGGGGGGAGGGCACTAGGGTTGTCACCCAAGAGGAAAGGAGACAACAGCCGAAAAAGTTTGGGGACCACTGCATTGCAGATCACATACAAATATTTTTTTTGTCTATTGACATCTGAAATTATGGGTACAAATGTAGATATGTGAGGTACTCAAGATGAAGCATTATTTCCATCAATTCCAAATGCCTGATAGCCTCCTTGAATCCAGTTATGCAATGGATAGCATGTGAAATCCAGATGTGATCTAGCCACATCTATAAACTCTAAATCAGGGGTAGGCAACCTTTCCCCTTTAAGGGCCGAGGGACTTCAGTTCCCAGAATCCCAGGAGCTATTGGCTAACATGGGACTATTGGCCAACATGGCTGAGGCTTCTGGGAGCTGAAGTCCCTCGGCCCTTAAAGGGGAAAGGTTGCCTACCCCTGCTCTAAATGAACCAGTGCAATTATGTCTGTAGAAGGATAATCAACATTTTGCCCCTAGCTTAAAAAAAAAAAAAGCTGATGACTTCCCCACCCTAAGACAGAGAAACCTCTATATCAGGGGTAGGCAACCTTTTTGAGCTGGGGTCCGGGTAGCTGTCCCTCAGACAACTGGGGGGCCGAAGCACCAAAAATAAATAAATAAATAAATAAATATTTAAAAAATTAAAAATTAAAAAATTAAAACAAAATATGCATGCACACTCTCTCAGCCCCAGAAAAGCTATGGCAAAACCCTTGCGGAGATTTTGCCAAGAAAACCGCAAGAACAAGTAATAACAACAATAATCAATATTATTATGGTGGGCGGCGGCAGCAGGACCGGCCTAGGGCCGGTCCAAAGGCCTCGGGGGCGCGCATCCGCCCCCCCCCGGGCCTTAGGTTGCCTACCCCTGCTCTAGATGTTTTGGACTCCAAATGTCTTACCATTGGCTATGCTTGATTCCTAAATCCATGAATCCTTATGTTTCACAAATGCCACCAAGCATATTTTGCCCATTCAAATCTGAGCCATAGTACTAATCTAGGAATGGCTTAAATTATACATCGAAACTTTCTTTGGCACACAAGAAATTAGGACTGCAGCACTTCCTCATGACCATTCTAATCTTATACTTGCAGCAGATTGCTGTTCTTAAAGAACATTGTGATGTTTACATCCAAACTAGAAATAGTATATAGAATCATAGAATCATAGAGTTGGAAGAGACCACAAGGGCCATCCAGTCCAACCCCCTGCTATGCAGGGACTCCCAATCAAACCATCCCTGACAGATGGCCATCCAGCCTCTGCTTAAAGACCTCCAAGGAAGGAGACTCCACTACTCTCCGAGGGAGTGTGTTCCACTGTCGAACCGCCCTTACTGTCAGGAAGTTCCTCCTAATGTTGAGGTGGAATCTCTTTTCTTGCAGCTTGCATCCATTGTTTCTGGTCCTAGCCTCTGGAGCAGCAGCAAACAAGCTTGTTCCTTCCTCGATATGACATCCCTTCAAATATTTAAACACGGCTATCATATCACCTCTCAGCCTTCTCTTTTCCAGGCTAAACATCCCCAGCTCCCTAAGTCGTTCCTCATAGGGCTTGGTTTCCAGACCCTTCACCATTTTAGTTGCCCTCCTTTGGACACGCTCCAGTTTCTCCACATCTTTTTTGAATTGTGGTGCCCAGAACTGGACACAGTATTCCAGGTGAGGCCTGACCAAAGCAGAATAGAGTGGTACTATTACTTCTCTTGATCTAGACGCTATACTTCTACTGATGCAGCCTAAAATTGCATTGGCCTTTTTAGCTGCTGCATCGCACTGTTGAGTCATGCTCAACCTGTGGTCCACATGAATTCCTAGATCCCTTTCTGATATAATACTTTGTAGAAGTTCTATTGAAATCTATGACTTCCACTCAAAACACAGAAGACATTATTTGAAGCAGTAACTGAGCTGGTGGAAGAATGAAGTATTTGACCTTTTAAGGGTACATTTTTTTGCTTCTCCCTTAAATCAAAATTGAATGTAATATGACTGAGCAGATCAAATTAACCAATCTATAGTAAAGCTCTTTTTTCTGGGACATGATTTATTGATTGAGTTACAGTATTTGCTTCTTCACTAAACAATGTGGAAGTCTATGAACATAATATACAATTTTAAGAGTTTTTATTTGTTGCACATTGCCTTGTGAGCCCTGGCAGGTTGAGAAGAAACAAATAAATACCGTACATCAATGAATAATTATATTTTTATGATTATTGACAGGGAAGATAGATCTAACATGTTCCAGCTTGATAGAACAGAAGAAGTGGAAAAGGAAATGTTGGAGATCCAAAGTAGTGTGCTGGCTCAAAATCAGACATTTGAAGAAGAAAAGCCCACAAAAGTTATGAAAAAAGCTTTGCTAATCATAAGTATAAATGACAAATGTACCACAGAGTTATTGCAGTCCTTGTTAAAAAACAACAACCCAAAAACCTAACCACAGATGGGAGGCATCATACATTCTAAAAGAATAGATAGGCATGATAAACCCCACTTAGATAAATCAGCCATTATTTATATTTTAACATAATTATTTAGTGTTAACATGAATCCATAATGGTCATAGAGATTACGAATTTTTTAAAATAAGTTCTGGAAGAACTGGGTATTAACTCTTGGCGTTGAGTGCTGTCAAGTCACCTTTAACTTTGACTCCATGAATAAGAGACTTCCAAGTCACCCCCTTATCAACGGTCCTGCTTAGGACTTGCAGACTCAGAGCTGTAGCTTTGTTGATTGATTCTATCCGTATGAAATGTGATCTTCCTCTTTTTCTACTGCCTTCTGCCTTATTAAGTATTATTGTCTTTTCCAGGAAGTCATCTATTATCATGATATGCCAAAGCACAAACATCTCAGTTAGTCATCTTGGTTTCTAAGGAAGAGTTCGGGGTTTATTTGCTCTAGGGCCCATTTATTTCTCTTTTTAGAAGTCCATGGTATCTGTAGAATTCTTCTCTAGCACCACATTTCAAATGAATTGATTTTCTTCCTATCAGCTTGCTTCACTGTCCAGCTTCCATAATCATAACTAGAAATAGGGAATATGACGGCATAGACAAACCTAAGTTCACTTAGTATTAGTTAATTAGTTAGAATTTAGTTACCTCTAAAAATCACAGCTCATAGCTTTCTTGACATATCAGATATGCTTCTAGGCATGACACCTAGAGACCACTCCTTGTCAGTATTTAGCACTTGCAGTGATTTTAAATTACTTACAATATCTTGGTACGAATGTGGCAATCTAATTATCTTCCTTGACCTTACATTTAGTCTTTAAAAAAACATAAACGTGACTTGATCTCTGCCACCATTTAGGTCCTCAGTTAGTGACCAACAGAAAGACTGGAAAAAGCTCCAGAGCATAACTTCTCCACCCCCTGCCTCCCTACTCCCCACACACAACTACAAGAGAATGCTGGATTGGGAGGTTAGAGACTGAAAGTCTTTACATTACTGTGAGCTCACAGTGGAGTAGTCGTTGTGCTAAAAACTGAACTGATTCTGCTAATGGACAAAATATTTCAAAATAAAAGAAGGAAAAAGGAAAGAAAGACCAAACATTACTGTAGTAGTTCTTCTTGTGTAAGTTCTTCTGTTCTTTGTTCCCCAGTCACCATGGCCAATTCATTTTTTAGCTCCTGGATCTCCTTCTTAAGTCGCATAATAATCTGCAAAAATAAAACATGCATTCTTTATTCATTGTTAGCAACATTATGATCTTTAATTGTTTTGGGTTTTTTTTGGTTCCTCTCTGGTCTTGTACCATTTCCCCTTTTATATTTTGGAAAAATTGATACATTTTCTTTGTCTACCAAACTATTATGAATTCCAAATTAGATGCTTTGAAGGAATCTAATAAACAACATGATTTTCAGGGTAAAAACTACATGTCAGATATCAAAAAGCATAAGCGACCTGACTTAGGGCCTTTGCAGACTGCTAGAAATAGTGCAAATTGAGTCCCCTTTAACTGCCTTGGCTCAGTGCTAGGGAATCATGGGAATTATATTTTTTTCTGAGACATTGAGCCTTCTCTGTCAGAGAGCTCTGGTGCCACAATAAACTACAGTTCCCATGATTCCCTAGTACTGAGTCAGGACAGTTAAAGTGGACTCAATTTGCACTATTTCTGGCAGTCTGCAAAGTTCCTTAAAGTATCTGACACTTGCTGATGCCCTTTCCAATATAAATTTGAGGATTTGTGTGCATAAGTAGTTCCAGGTCATTCCAAATGTGTTTCCAATGTATTTTATGCTCCACAGCTGGAATCTTATGAACACTTCCCTGGAGGAAGAATCCACTAAATACACTGCAACTTGTTTCACACGTCTGCACTGTAAAACTTCAGTATAAAGGAAAATAAACAAGATTGCTCATTGTGTTAAATGACTGTGCATATTAATTAAAAGAGAAGAGAGACCGATCGCCCTGCAACCTCTCCCCAGCCAGGCTCCCTCTGCAGGGGAAAGCACAGCTGGAGGAGGCTGGGGAGGGTGACCAATCGCCCTGCAGCCTGTCCCCAGACAGTCTGTCTCCTGAAGCCTTAGTATGACCCATGAATAAGCCCATGTAAGCTTAGTATGACCCATGAATAATGGTATGACCCATGAATAAGGCTTGAATTATTCATGGGTCATACCAATACCCATAATTTTGGCCCTAAAAGCTAACCTCAACTTATACACGAGGTCGACTTATAGTTGAGTATATACAGTAGTTTATGCTCCTATCTTTCAACCAAGTTCATATCATATTAATATAATAATCATTAATCTGTGTGAAACCAGCTGATTTCTATATCAATTTGCACAGAGGGCTGCAAAAATCAACCACTTCAGGCTGCAATATTAAACGTACTTAGCTTTCAAATCCCAAATAGCTGCTGGGAGATACTTTTTATCCTCACTTAAAAGGTGGGGTGTTATAGTTTCCAGATTTTGTTCCAGTTTAGACTTCATATATTTTTGTTTACAGCTTCATGAAACCATATACCCAGGTATTTATATGATTCAGCCTGTTCAGTTCTACTACTCCACACACCAGGAAAATCCAACCTTACTCTTAGCAAAAACAGTACGTTTTAAAAATAATAATAATAATGCTCTTTATCTAACAGCAAGAGGAGAGCAGACATGAGGCCAACCAATTGAGAAGGCCTTCTCCTGTACCCTCCTGGGGCCTGTGACAATGGTGGATCCAACAGAAAGCCCTTCTCTGAAAATCTGAAGAGTCCAGTAGGCTCATATAGTTGAATATGGTTTCAACTTTTATAATTGCATTTTTTGCATCTTCACAACCGTTAATTAAAAGATTAGTTGACTACAAATAACTGAATTCAAGCATCAAAGAGATAAAAACAGTGTTTCATTAAATTTGCTTATTTTTTTCCTCTGAATGGCTCCATTATTTTTGTACTTCTCTAACACACTAAGGGCCGATGCAGATGGGCAGGAAAAGGTGACCTGAAGCTGCCTTTTCTCTAAGCCACAGCAACCGCACCGCCTGCCCCCGAGGATTGTCTAAATCTGGACGGAGCAACCACACTGGGAGGCAGTCAATGCAGCTTTTCTGAAGCCATATTAAAGCCCCACCAACCGCACCACATGCCTCGAGGATGCCATGAAGGGAGACGGAGCAACCACACAGGCCATCTGCAGCTGCTTTATTTTTATTTTTTTCATTCTCTCAGATGCATGCGCACATGCACAGGGACACATCCCAGCACACCTGTGCACGTGCGCAGAACTTGTCACAGGCTGGTATACAGTCTGTCACTCTCTGTGTACAAACGTGACTGAAGTTCGGCATGCCTACGAACCTGCGCAGGACCTGTCATACAGCCACATGTCATGCAAGGATTCACTGACCTCAGCTTTCCCCAAGGACTGGGTGCAGTAGACAGGTGCCACTGTCTGATTGTGCCACCCTTGAGGCGGAGGAATGAGTTTGCCAACTGAAAAGACACCTACTCCATAGTCCTCCACAAAACATGTCCTACACAGATCGGGGGGAGGGAAGAGGTACATGCAAGGGAGGTTTCTGTGGACAGACTTGATATATGTAGCTGGTGGTCATGCAAGGGACATGGTCAATAGGACACACGGACAAACATTACCCCAGGAGCCCCCACACACACAAGCATGCCAGGAAGTGGTGTGCAGGTCTTATGCACACCTGCACACTTGCGCAAAAGAGGTCACAAAAGTCTCTTTCATGAAAACTACTTTGCATTCTGACAGCAAGACTACATGTTTTGTCATAATAAAGAACAGTTGCTAGGGCGCATGTGTAGGGTTACAATTAGGATTAGGTTTACGGTTCTAATATTCAAGCGCACCTGTGCTGGTGCATCCACACCTGGAAGCATAGGGCACTTTAAATTAAAGTCTGCATTGTAGGGTGCATGCCCTGGATCGCCGACTCAATTTCCGCCGCACATGTGGCGGTGCATTTATATGGCCGTTTTAGATCTCTGGCACCCTTTTTCTGGCGTACCAGTGTCGCTGCATACATACGCACATGCGAAGGTGCCCATCTTTGCCAAAGAAGCAGAAAAAAGCGGCTCCTTTTTCAAGTGGCTTTTCCTGTCATACGACGCCTAGAGGGTGCTTGCTTTTAGGCGGGCATTGTCTAAACGCCACACCTTCAAGTCAGCCTCAAAGCATCTCTTTTTGCCCATCTGCATAGCCCCTAAGTAAGGAAATTTGGTCTAAAGTAAAACAGAAACAAAGTGACAGTATATTTAAAGGGATGGGGGACTTCGAAAGATATTCTTTTTCTACAGAAACAAATGTTATGTTTTATTATAAACAATCACCAAAAAGCCTTACCAGTCTGGGGTCAATTTCTTCATTTAGAACAGCTTCATTCTTAATAAGGGCAACTCGCTGAGCAAATCTACAAGTCGATATAGATTCCTAAGCAGATAAAATTTGCATTATGTAACTATGTGTGCTGATAAGTATTATACTATTAATGAACTAAAGCAACACTCTTTAAAACAGTAAATTTTGTTGTTGTCATCTGTCTTTACATTGACTCAAACTTTCAACAACCCTGTAAATGAGAAATCTCCAAGACCTCTGGTCAACTGCCCTGCTGAGGTCTTGCAAAGTCAGAGCTGTGGCTTTCTTGATTTGATTCAATCTGTCTCTAATATGGTATTTCTTTTTTCTGACTGCTTCATACTTTACTGAACATTTCCCACTGCATCATGTCATTTTATATATACAAAATGGATTTTTGATATTACTGGAATTACTGTAGTAGTAATTAAAAACAATCCTATCCCATCCCACTGAATATAATGTATGAGAAGGACTATTCCACTATAATTGTAAATAATATGGATTCTGACTGATTTCACAAATTTACAGGTACCTAATTATAATTTTTATAAAAAGAATATACATACAAAGACTTCTACTGCTTCCTATGAAGTGCTGTACTATAGACTATAAAACAAGGATTATGAAAAGTAAAGTATCTGACTCAAATCCCACCACAAAAAATAGACACATTGGAAAGTATTCAGTAAGCATCAGCAATTATAGATAGTAATCTTAAGAAGAGTCTTACCAGGAAAAACATATGTAACAGTACTATATAGCTACCAAAGAGGAAAGACAGAATTAAGTCAGTTGACTAATATCCAAATCATAAAATAACATTGACAATATGTAAGATACGTATCATGCATTAACAGCTGCTCCAATGTGCCCATGTCGCTTCACAATCCAGGATTATATAACAGAACTGCATCAGTGTTATGTTTTAACAAATACAGAGTAAAATTCAGTAGATAAATGAGAAATATTAAAAATCTTAGACAGTAAAGATTACAGTAAGAAATGGGACCACATACATCTATGTTTCTTTTTTCTACTGAGAGTGTGGCAATCATTGTGGTCATGCAGTTCCCTCCTAGGCTGTCTCTTAGCACCGAGGTCATCATAGAGTTCCTGTAGGGAATATGAGATCTGTTCTTCTCTGACAAAGCAATTATTACCTGCAATAAGAATAGTAATGGAAAATCTTTATAAGACTCTTAATTAATCTGCTCATTACCATTTGGATTAGTTTTTCTAAATGGGAAAGCTTACATTAAAACTGAGCGATTTTGTTTACTGTAATGTGTGTGTGTGTACACACCCTATGACCCCAACACTACTAGCATGTATTTAGAAGAAGCATATCAACACATGCATTAAGGCAGTGTGTCCAACTAGACATTATTGTTATGGGGGAATAAACTTTTTTCTTTTTCTTTTTTTTGGTCCTGAATGAGACACCCTAGCTTACAAATTACAAAATCAATAAAACTTCAGTAAACCATTTCTGTCAATAAAAAAATATTCTTATGTACTTTTCTTTTCGTAGCTCTTTGGAGAGATACAAAAAATGGGTTATTTCTATATATAGGGTAGACCATGGAGAAGCATGACTTACTTTTCACTTTCCTCTCACTTTCCTCTAATATGCTTTTGGTCCCAATTAGTAAATTAAATTTGCTTTTGGAATTTGCTCTTGTTGAATATTTATTAGGCAGTGCTGAGACCTCTAAAAATGAGATGGTTTTAAAAATGAGAATCATAGACCACAAGGGCCTCTAGTCCAACCCCCTGACATGCAGGAACACACAATCAAAGCACTCCTGACAGATGGCTATCCAGTCTCTGTTTAGAAACTTCCAAAGTAGGAGACTCCACTACCCTTCAAGGAAGCAGGTTCCACTGTTGAACAGCTCTTACTGTCAGGAAGTTCTTCCTAATGTTGAGCTGGAATCTGTTTTCCTCTTGTTGGAATACATTGTTCCATGTCCTATTCTCTGAAGCAGCAGAAAACAAGCCTGCTCCATTCTCAATATGACATTCCTTCAAATATCATATTACTTCTTAACTATCTCTTCTCCAGGTTAAACATACCCAGTTCCCTAAGTCTCTCATAGGGCATGGTTTCAAGGTGGCAATGTTAGTGTTGGCAACCTTTGTGTGCCAATATTCACTGATAATTAGATTGCATTTCACTCTTTGGGAATTTAGGCACATTATGTTTATGGTAACTTTTTGTTCCTACCACTCTCTTCCTGCATCATGTATCCTTGCTTTGTTCTCTGGGGTCTCATCGGCTCTCACACTTCTCTCTTCTCTGCCTGTCTTTCATGAAGCATGTGTGACAATAGGCTCACTAAGAGGAGATGCTGGGAAGCGGAGGATTGGGGCCAAGGCTGCCCCATGTCTCGGCCCCAATCCACCCTTTTCCCGGCCCTGAAAAGAGCGCTAAAATGCCGCTCCTTCCAGAGCCAGCAAATAGGGCGCCTGAAGTGCGTAGTGGCGTGCGCCATGATGACGTTCTCAGGAAGGGGTTGGGGCGCCCGGCGTGTGGCTGTCCCTCCCCTTCCCTGCCTCCAAGACAGCGCAAAGTGCCATCTGTAGAGGCCCTTAGTGAGATGCTCCAACTATCCTGATACCATGTAGTATTCTTTCTTTTCTAACCATTCTTCAAAAAGATGAACCTGTGTTGATGCACAAGTATCAGTGATTAAAACTACTTTTATATACCTTACAAAGAAGATTACATTTGATTCCTTTCTCTGCTAGACTTTGTGTGCAAGGTGGAGTAGACTGGTGAGCTGTTCAATGTCTCCCTAGCAGATCAGTTACATCCATAGCATTTCTTTCATCTATTAAGCTTGTAACTCAGGTCCAAAACACACTGCAGAAATAATTCAGTTTTAGACTACTTCAACTGCCCTGGTTCAGTGCTAGGGAATTCTGGGAACTGTAGTTTTGTGAGACATTTAGCCTTCTCTGTCAGAGAGCTCTGGTATCACAATAAACTACAACTCCCAGGATCGTCTAGAACTGAGCCAGGTCAGTTAAAGCAGTCTCAAACTGGATTATTTCTGCAGTGTATTTTGGACCTCAGTTTTTAAAAGACATGAAATGAGTCTAGCATTATTTTCTGAGAAACCATGCTGGCTCTTGGTAACTGCAGCCTTCTTTTTTAAGTGCTCATTGTTTAATTATCTGTGTTAAAGCATTTCTGAGTACATATGTAAAATATGTTGGTTACTGGGATCCTTTTTCTTCCTCTTTTTGAAAATAAGAACAGCATTTGCCTGCCTCCATCTACAAGGATTTCCCTGTTTCCTAGGCATTCTTGGATATTGACAAAAGCTCTGACATTACATCTGCAAGTTCCTTTCCTACCCCTGGATACAATTCATCTGGTCATGAAGATCTGAATTAATTTAAAGCATCCATAACTCCTTTTCAAAAATAAATAAATAAATAAAACTCCTTTTTTTTTAATGCAGCCCCTCACTGCATCGTTTATTCTATTTTCACCAGATTAAACACCTTTTTTTTCTTTAGGGAGAAGACAGTGGCAAAATAAGTATTAAACAATTTTGCTTTCTCTCTCACACCACACAGATCTAGGGTATTTTGCCATTTTCTCCAAGAAGCAGATTTGTCACATTCTTCTTCTTCCTCTTACTTCTCTAGACACCTTTCCCTTTTCTTTCTCTTTTGGAAAGGTTTGTGATTATGCCTTCAAAACCTAAACTTTAGGAAAGTCCTATCATGAATTTCTGTCCAAAGAATCTCACCCGGTATTTCGTTAAGGTTATCCTTATGCTTTTGATTGAGCTTCCACGTGATTGCCTTCTTACAGCCCTTCACACCTTCCATATACTATACTGATTTCAAATAGAAGATATGCTGGTAGAATCATTAAAACTGGGGATGTTTACTCAATATATGGTTAGTCCAAGAGCAACAATTTAGTTACAGATGACAAAATAAACTATTTGCAAAGTTTTTTCAGTTACAGTAAATCTAAATGTATCCCTTTGCATTTGCACAAGCCAAAGTAGGAAAAGTGTGACTAATAATAGTTAAAACAAAACACACTATAAATTTCTTCATTCTTTTGTCTGTTTTTCTCCTCGAGTGTGTGCCTCATGGACTGACACATACCCAGCTATTGTGGCTTATAAATGATTTAAAGATACCTTGGAAAAAGCACTGTGTTCATGAACACTCCAAAATCAACAAACGCTTACCATTATTCTTTATATTTACTGGCCTATGAAAACAATACTCTACATTGAGACTTAAAAAAAACCCTGTCCTCTGGCAGGGGTGCTGTTTTTGTTTTGTTTCATTTTCTTTTTAACAGCGCTCTTGGAAAAAATGGTGAATAGTCTTCAAGATCTATTAAATACTAAGGTGGAATAATAATAATAATAATAATAATAATAATAATAATAATAATAATAATAATAATAAATTTTTATTTATAGCCTGCCCCTCTGCACGGCAATTGGGGCGGGGTACAATAATAATTAAAACAGAACAAGTTAAAAACATTCCCTCATCCCATAATCCCACCCTCCCATCCCCTTAAAACAGAATTAAACAACAAACCAGTTAAAAATACAATATTAAAATAAATTAAAACCATCCAAAATAACATAAGGAATCAGAGAACAAATTAAGAGCTCATCTCTCTCAGCTGACAGTTATTTCGGGAAGGCCTGCCGAAAGAGATCCGTCTTTACTGCTTTCTTAAAAGCAGCAAGAGTAGTGATAAGACGGATCTCGTCCGGCAGGCCATTCCAAAGTCTGGGAGTGGTTGCAGAGAAGGCCCTCTGGGAGGTCTGAGACAGCCTAGTTTTTATTGGCTGTAGTAGATTCCTCCCAGAGGACCGAAGGGCACGGGGGGGATCATATGGGGAGAGGCGGTCCCTAAGATAAGATGGACCCAAGCCATGTAGGGCTTTAAAGGTCAAAACCAACACCTTGTACTCTGCCCGGAAACTAATCGGCAGCCAGTGGAGGGATTTCAGCACAGGTGTTATGTGCTCCCTCCTTGATGTTCCTGTAATTACCCTGGCTGCCATATTCTGCACCAGTTGAAGTTTCCGGGTTAGGCACAAGGGTAGCCCCATGTAGAGTGCATTGCAGTAATCCAGATGTGAGGTTACCAAGGCATGTACCACAGCTTCCAGATCCCTCACATCCAGATAAGGGCACAGTTGGCGTAACAGCCGAAGCTGATAACAGGCGCTCCTGACCACCGCATTCACCTGACTAGTCATGTGAAGCGACGAATCAAGGAGTACCCCCAAACTGCGAACACAGTCCTTAGAGGAGAGTGTGACTCCATCCAGGACTGGAGACTGTATTCCCAGATCTGGTTTTGGGCCTGTAACAGTGAGTACCTCCGTTTTGTCAGGATTCAACTTCAATCTGTTGAATCCTGACAAAACATATAGATATAGAAATATCTATATGTTACTTGTACAAGGTTTCTGAAATATATAGTTGAATTTTTATATCAAATAATACAAAAGAATGCCAAATTTCAAGAAATGCTGGTTTGGTTTAGTCTGTTCTGAAGATCTGGAGGCTGGGGGGGGGGGGGGGGGGATCTAACATTCTATTAAACCAGCACCAAATATCTGTTAACTAACATCCGACTCACATTTTAACATGAGATTGACATGAGGCCACTATATTACAACCGAGCACAGAATGGAATAGTTCTAATCAAATTCTTAGGGACACAAGGCCTTTCATAAAATACATCTGCCCTCCTTTGGTCATGGAACAATATAACCACATTTCAACAGCTGGTATTACAATTGTTAAAAGGAAGTTATATTAAATAGGAAGTTCTGTTGTAAAATGGCATAAAGGAAGTTACATCCATCATATTGTTGCCTCAAATAAGCTGCAATGAGGCACACCACATTCCTTTTCTGAATCAAAATTCAGTAGCCCTGATGCCAAGTGCAGTGGAACATGAGCAAATTACTTTTCTGAATTACTAGTAAAATGAAGAACTGGAATTTGTCAACTGTACCTGTTCCAAGTAATGTAATGACAGATTGATATATTTGGCTTCTGTCAGCAGCTGGCCTCCAACTCCCGTCTTTCCAACACGCTCAGAACCAGCCAGATCCACTAAATGTAGTTTAGAGCGTCGAATGGTTGCAGATCCTGGTTCTTTGTTTGAGATATGAATAGTGAAAATGCAGTGAGAACGTGTAGAAGCTTGATTCATTGGAGTCTGTGAGGGAAAGAATGCCATACAATTCACATATCAGGACCAAAACTGCAGATATTCACAGATCTGTCACTTGAGATCCAAGTGGCCTCAATGGCTGTCAAGTTTTGTTGATACAATAGCCACAAACCTAGCAAGACAGAGAGGAGCCTTGCTACAGTTATCCATGCAACAGGAACTGCCCATCTGAATCTTCGCAATGTGTCACATTGAGATGGCCCCAAAGCTTTCATCGATACAGAATCTGGGGCTACCCATTTTGACAATATATGCCAGTGATTGTCAACTAACCAGTTCATTTCTAGGCCCAAGGCAATGTTTTGATGCTGATCCATAAAGTGCCAAAAGTGCAACACTCTATCTGGAAGGAGTATCTTTTTCCATATGTTCCTGCCCAACTGTTTAAATTATCCATGGAGATTCTTCTCTAGGATATCTGGCTACCTGAGAAACAGCCTTCTCCCCAGTAGCCTCCTGTCTATGGAATATCCTCCTAAGGTAGATCAACCCAAAGAGCTCATTATTTACACATGGAAGCCAGACTAAGACCTTCCTCTTCTGGCAGGCGTTCAGTCTTTTATTTGTTATTTTCACTTTGTGGATTGCTCATTTGGGCTTATTTTTGTTTTTTGTTTTTTGGCTTCAGCAAAATATCTTAAAAGTTTAAGATTTTCATACTGGAATTGACTGTCTTATTATTTTGGGTGTTTTATTATTTTTTGGTTGACTGGCCTGGGTTTTCATTATTGCAAACCATCCTGAGAGCACTTGTCAGCTGGGCAGCATACACTTGCCCCTCCGTTTTTATGGGGGATCCGTTCCAGACACACACACCCAAAGAAAATGGAAAACTGCTAATATTCAAGCCCCATTGGCTTGAATGGTGGTGCGTGCCCATGGGCACACACCCCATTATGTGCCCCTCCGTTTCCCACCCACATATAGGCACGGGATGCGGATTTGAAGTCCGCAAAAATGGAGGGGTGACTGTATAAATTAAATATTATTATTATTACGCTTTATTTATATAGCGCTGTAGATTTACACAGCGCTGTAATACAGTCAATAAAATAGATAAAGATAAGCCTGCCAATGGCATACATTCTACAAAATAATAATACATATTAATACAAAGGAGGCAACAAATTAAAAACATCAAATAATAATCATGCAATGCCTGAGAATGCTTCCCTGAAGAGTATAGTCTTTAACTCAGCCTTGAAGCTGGTTAAAGAAGTGATGCCCCATGCTCGTGGGGGAAGGAGGTTCCAGGAATGAGGGGCAGCAAATGAAAAGAGACGAATCTGGGATGGAGCAGTAAAAATCCTAGGCTGAGATAGCAGACCTTGACTACCAGAACAGAGGGTACGAGTGGGACGATAAGGGGAAAGAAGCTCTGATAAATAAGGAGGAGCCAACCCATGCAGGGCTTTAAAAGTCAACAACAGAAGCTTATACTGAACACAGAAAGGGAGAGAGAGCCAGTGAAGGGATGACAATAAAGGAGAAATGGCAGAATTTGGGAAATTGGGCCTCTTGGAATGTATTGCTGGTGGGAGGAGGTTGGTACGGTGTGGAGTTAGCTGGGCCTGGGAAAAGAAGGGGTATGTAGCTGGTAAGGTGGGGGCCGGGTGGAATGGTGAAATGGCTAGCTGTGGGAATTGTAGGTGGGTGCTAGTTTTCGCGCCATGAAAGGAGGGGTGGAGCAATTAGTTAGTGGGGTTTAATTAGGTGCTTGCTTGAAGGGGGGGGTTAGTTCTGGCTTAAACAAAATACAGAAGAAAAGTGTAGTATCTATGTTCAACCCCTAATGAGAACCAAGCCAAAAATGCACAGAATTATGGTCAAACTTTTGAAATTTTAATCAGGGAAGATGTTATAAAAAGTTACAAGGGCAGGAAAGGCTGACATGATACTGAAGTTAGGAAGTGTTTATTTCAAGCTTTTATTTCTGTAGATATAACACAAACACAAAACTTCTACATGATATATAAGCCAATAAAAATGTAAGCTGCTCATGGGATGCAGTAAAGGAACACTAACGTAAGGATAATACTTGCTCCCCTTTGGCTTTTTTGCTCATACCACCCACACAGATGATACTTGGCATAAAGTAACAGAAACAGAAAAGCACTTGAAAACATTGCCACTGAAACAATAAGCTCACTGTTCCTTTTGTGCATCTCCCTTTTGAAATGTCTACAAATCCACCATGCAACTATTCAGTCAACTTAAATTAAAAAGAAAAAAAGGACAATCTTTAATCTGAACTTAAAACCCACTACAAAGCTTTGCTGGTGGTTTCCAAACTTTGTATGGTCTTATTGAAAGCATCCAAGACATATATTCCTGAAGTCATTTAAGAAGAAGGAAGCTGATAGAATGGGTCAAGTTCAGAAAAGGTATTGTAAAGGTATATGTTTATGTGTATTTTAAAAACCAGATGGATCCCAGTGACATGCAAACAGCTTTTTCAAAAAATGAAATTTATGACATCACAAGCTACAGACCTGCAATGCCTCAAGCATAAGGGGCACATTTTATTTAACACAGAATTTATATAGACTGCTTTACTTTCTTACATGTCTGCTACTGTACTTTTTCCCCATGATAATGCATCTGTTGCAACTGCATAGTTTTTTAAACAATAACATGGCAACACAGACTCGTATCACTCACATGCCATCTCAAAATACCCAGTGTAGTTCATTCTAGGTCAACATTGGTTGCTCACTAGTCGTATTTCAATGTGTGAATATAACAAGCTATGTAGCTTTGAGCAATCTTTAATATCACATCAGTTTCTGGTTAGAAAATTGCTTCATAGCTATTTCAGATTTTTATTCCTGTACATTTCTAGTGCTATGGTATTATGAAACTACATAGCTTTGCCAAAAAAATTTGAACGATAGATACCAGATTCAAATGGTTGTGATGACAAGAAATAATAAGTAAAAGTAATAACACATTTCCATTCCATAGCTATGTGGATCACCAACATAAAATCTGGAAGAACTGAATGGCATAGGCCATTTTATTAAAAAATATTTGGAGAAATAGAGGTCAAGTGAACAGAACAACCAAATTATTCCCAACAAAACTTTCTTTAAAATGTTTTTGTACCTTCAAAGGTCAAATAACAAAGCAGAAATTAGCCCTGCACATATTTCAAAGAATCTCCACAGGCTTTTCATTTTGGATCAACTGATGCAGCCTGATCATGGGCTAAATGGAGAAATTGTTGTTTAGAATGAATATGTCAAAACAGAGGTCTCTCATTCCATATCATTTTCTTTTTCAATAAATTTGTAGTTTTTTAGTTTAGTCATAAAATTGATCCAGTCATCCCCTTACACTTCCTGTAATTTTTTAAAAAAACAATTGAAAGCCTTTGCTCTTGCTGCAGTCCTGAGATAGGCTCCATTAATCTACACAAGCATAAAGACAAGGACTCCTAATGCACCACCAGATTCAATCTTTTTACATGCGTTCATTAAATGTCCAGCCTTTGATATTGTCAAAGTGTATTATTCTGCATCTCTGGGGGTTGTCCAGGATTTACATCCATATAAGGACATATAAAGCTGTCTCATTTCCTAAAAGAAGTTGTGATGAAACATTTTTTAAAAAAACTGGACCTAATATTCTCTGACTACATTTCTTGAATGTAGATGATTCCTACTTTCTTAAATATAGGCTATTTATTTGAATACTTCTTAAACTTGGTTCTGGCTTAGTTTTGGAAGAGAAAAAAGTTTGGTCACCTTCATGGATGACATAAACTGGGGACGACAAAGGGGAATAAATACTGGTCTAATTCTCTTGAATCTCTAAACAGCATTCACTATCATCAACCCTAGTATCCTCCTGAAAGTTTGGCATAATATGGAACAAGGGGGGGATTGTTTTGCCCTTTTTTTTTGGTCCCAGTTGGCTGTGTTCTTCTAGAAGAATATGCTGGCAGACTATAGGTATTGAAGTTCTTTGTCTATTGGCCTAGCCAGACTATTGACCTAACAAGACCTAGGCTTCAGGGTTCTATTATGTCCCCAGAACTTTTAAAAAATATTGTGAAGCAGCTGGAGGAGGTGAGCTACACTTTGGGGGTTCAATTTCATTAGTACAACAACAATTTTTATTTTGGTCATGGACCAGTATAAAAATAATATAATATAAAATATATAAAAATAAATAAATAAAAATGAATAATAATGTACAATCGTTCAGCAAATCAGATACAGAAGCAAGGGAAATCAGAGTTGATCTCTACCATCTAGCATCAGTTGTTACCAATCATCTGAGAGTGTGTTTTACATATAATGTAACAAAATTTTACTACCTTAAGTATAACAGTTTGATTTTGACTGTCCAGCAAATAGCTTAAATAAAAAACATCAATATGGCCAGAAAATTTGGTTAGAAGAGGGGTGATCAGCTGATGACAAATGTCCTTGTAAAAATGACAATACAAAAGTACGTGAGTTATAGTTTCTATTGCTCGAGTTTCACAAGGGCAAAGTCGAAATTCATGGGGGATTTTCCTAAACTTCCCTTCCAAAACAGGTGAAGGGAGAACACTGAATCGGGCTAGTGTTAATGCTCTCCAGAACGTAGGCGCTGTGACGTAATATAAATAAGAGGCAGGATGGGAAACTGACATTTGGTAATTTACAAATGAATAATTAGATATGGAAGGAGTTTCAATCTGACCTTCAATGTCTAGGATCCTTTGCCTTACAACTGATTTTGCTTGGTCTAGTCCTAGCTTTAAGATGTTATTACTAGAGAGTACGAGAAGGCACAGTTTCCTATGAATAGCTGTTATCCAAGAAGATGTACAGTTGTCAGCCAAAATTAACTGGGACAGTCCACCAGGGCTATTATGCATTTCTAACCAATAAGTAAGTATGTTTATCCACAAACTGGATTCGATTTTACTGAATCCTGCTTCTCTATGTAACATGGCATTGGATACACAGTGGGCAACCTGAAATATACACCTCAGAAACTTTCAAATGTGATCATATTGTTGTAAGGTCCTAATTGGGCTCCATATAACAGTTGGGCTCGAGCTTTGGCTATAAAGAGCTTAATTGCTGCAGGAATGAACTGTGCTCCTTTAGTGAAGAAATAACTTTGAATAGCTGTAGCAGATCTCTGTGCATTCCTAGAAACATAATCTGAATGAGCATTTCTAATTCCCAAGGCTTGGAAGACTATCCCAAAATATTTAAAGATCTTAACCTGCTCAATAGGCTGTCCATCCAAAAACCAACTTCTCTGTTTAGGATGTTTTGAAAAGGTAAGAATTTTAGTCTTGGAGTAATGTATTGTTAATTCTTCATCAGCACAGGAGCAAGCAAGTGATTTTAAAGCTCTCTTCAGACCTATAGGAGTCAATGACAAAATTACTGCGTCATCTGCATATAACAGTAAATTAGTATGTCTAGCTAATTGGGGGGATGGAAGATAGAATTACTCAAATGAAGAATTTATGAATTAATATAACGGTTGAATAGAATTGGGGCTAGCACACAACCCTGCCTTAGTCCCTTACAGACTTGTATTTCTTTGGTGACATGTCCTCTAATACTACATCTTACCTTCAATCTGGTATTTTCATGGATTTTAATAAGTAACAAAAGTAAGCGTTTATCTATAGAGGTATTTTTAAGTTTGTCCCATAGTCTAGATCTGGATACTGTGTCAAACGAAGACTTAAAATCAATAAATGAGGGAAACTCAACTGCATAATTTGTGGTAGTTCTGGCCGACTTCAACATCCCTCTCGAGACCAGTTTATCGAATTTAACAGGTGCAGCTTGGGAGTTCATGGAATCCATGACAAACATGGGCCTATCCCATGGTCATCGGGCCCACTCATTGTGCGAGTCACACATTCGATGCGGTCTTTAGTACGGAACAGGAATATCCATGGGCAGAGGTTAAAGAAACCACCGCATTGTCATGGATGGATCATTTCCTGGTCAAGGTTGAACTAAGTGCCACTGTCCATCCCACCGGGGGTGGTGGATCTACAAGAATGGTCTGCCCTAGAAGGCTAATGGAACCAATAGGATTCCAGAAAGCCTTAGAGGATTTAATGCTTGGGAACACCGACCTTACCAAGGCTATTGACACGATCACTCCCAAGCATCCTTGCCAACCCGCTTTAAACCGTAAATCATGGTATACAGAAGATCTTAGGAAAATGAAGCGAGTTGGACAACGACTACAGCGCACTTGGTGGAAAACTCTGCTCTTGTCTGACAAGACTCGTCATAGGAACTTTCTTTGGTCCTATCAAGAGGCAATACGTGCAGCGAAGAAATCTTTCTCCTCTGCACATAATGCATCGGCAGAGTCCCGTCCTGCAGAGCTGTTTAGGGTGGTAAGGGAACTGACGCAGGTTCCACCTGCGCAGAACCTATTACTTAACCCAACAATGGCCTGCTGTGATGTGTTTAACAACTTCTTTGCAGATAAAATCTCTCAGATAAGAGCCGACTTGGACGCCAGCGTTGTAACAGAATCAAAAGACGAGGTGTCCAGCAGCTCCACTGATGTAATTTCACTGGATCATTTTAAATCTGTGAGTACCAAGGATGTTGACAAGCTCCTTGGTAGTGTGAGGAAGACAACTTGCCCTCTTGATCCTTGCCCTTCGTGAGGTTGTTCCTTGGGGACATCATCAACGCATTCCTCAGAGAAGGACATGTCCCATCTTGTTTAAAGGAAGCGGCAGTTAGGCTGCTTCTGAAAAAACTTTCCCTGGACCCCCTGGATATGAACAACTATAGGCCGGTGTCCACATTACCTTTTTTGAGCAAAGTGATTGAGAGGGCGGTTGCTCTTCAACTCCAAGCAGTCTTGGATGAAACCAATTATCTAGACCAGGGGTAGGCAACCTTTCCCCTTTAAGGGCCGAGGGACTTCAGCTCCCAGAATCCCAGGAGCTATTGGCCAACATGGGACTATTGGCCAACATGGCTGAGGCTTCTGGGGGCTGAAGTCCCTCGGCCCTTAAAGGGGAAAGGTTGCCTACCCCTGATCTAGACCGATTTCTAACTGGCTTTAGGACGGGATTTGGAGTTGAGACTGCCATGGTTGCCTTGACCCATGACCTTCATCTGAGCATCGACAGGGGTAGTGTGACCCTGTTGGTGCTCTTAGACCTCTCAGCGGCTTTTGATATGATAGATCATAGCATCCTCTTGGACCGCCTGAGTGGATTAGGATTCGGAGGCACTGCACTCCAGTGTTTCCATTCTTTACTCTCAGGCAGGTCCCAGAGGGTGCTGTTCTGGGACAGTCGCTCCGCTAAAAAGGAGCTCATGTGCAGCGTCCCTAAAGGCGCCATCTTGTCTCCGATGCTGTTTAATATCTATATGAAGACGCTGGATGAGATCATTCGGAATCATTGGGCTGAGTATTATCAGTACGCTGATGACACCCAGATCTATTTCTCCATGTCGCGATCGTCAGCCTCGAATTCCGATGGCATCTCTCCTCTCAATGACTGTCTTAAGGGAGTAGTGGGCTGGATGAGGAAAAACAGACTGAAACTGAATCCAGACAAAACAGAGGTGCTCACAGTAGCGGCCCCAGAACCGGGAATTGGGCTGCAATCTCCAGTCCTGGACGGGTTCACACTCTCCGTGAAGGACTATGTTCGCAGTCTGGGGGTGCTCTTGGATTCATCGCTCCTGATGACTAACCAGGTAAATGTGGCAGTCAGGAGCGCCTGCTATCAGCTTCGGCTGATACGCCAGCTGTGCCCTTTTCTGGAAGTAAAGGATCTTGAGACTGTTGTGCATGCACTGGTAACCTCCCGTCTGGATTTCTGTAATGCGCTCTACATGCGGCTACCCTCATGCTTGGTCTGGAAACTTCAGTTAGTGCAGAATATGGCAGCCAGAGTGGTCATGGGGACATCTAGAAGAGACCAAATACACTGGTACTGAAGTCTCTTCACTAGCTGCCCATCAGTTTCCGGGCCCAGTATAAGGTGTTGGTTATGACATTTAAAGCCCTAAATGGCTTGGGTCCAAACTATTTTTGGGACCGCCTCCTCCCATATAATCCACCCCACACACTCTGGTCCTCTGGGAGGTATTTGCTACAGCCAATAAAAACAAGGCTGTCCACAACCTCCCAGAGGGCATTTTCAGTAGTTGCCCCCAGATTGTGGAATGGCCTGCTGGATGAGATCTGTCAGATAACAAATTTAAGCAGCTTCAAAAAAGCTGTGAAGACGGATCTCTTCCAGCAGGCCTTTCCTGACTAGATTTCCCAGCCTCAGGAGTTGTTTTAGTCATTTTGTTTTTGGCTCCCGTTACTGCCCTACTTGCTTGCACTTTTGTTCGTTTTATTATTTGCTTGTTTTTATTTGTTTATGGTGTTTTTCTTATGTTTTAACTGAGACATGATGTAATATTTTTTTAGGGGTGGGTGGGTAGGATTTGAGGGTTTTAGATTGTATTTTAGGATGAATTATATTGTATGGAATTTAAACTGATGTAAGCCACCCCAATTGGTTGACAGAGGGGCGGGGTATAAATAAATTATTATTATTATTATTATTATTATTATTATTATTATTAAATGCAGCAAAAAGAGTTAAACCAGATTGATGAGAATACTTCTCTACTAAATGTTGCAAGAACATTGTGTGATCTATTGTAGATCTCCCAGTCTTAAATCCCGCTTGTTCGTTCCCTCAAGATATTTTCAGATTCCAGCCAGTCCAATAATTTAGCCTTGAGATGTTTAGCATACATTTTACTTATCTGGCTTAGTAAACTAATTGGATGAAAATTAGCTGGATCATTTCTATTACCCTTCTTGTATACAGGAATTATAATAGCTAGACCCCAATCTTTAGTATTATAGCTGAGTGGTCTATTACTGTAAAAAGAGAAGATAACCAATCTAAATCATTCTTTATTACCTCACAGGTTTTGGTGGAGTAGTGTTTCCAGATCTTAAGGCTACATTGTGAAACAGTATAAACATATTATAGATCCATCGAGAAGTAAAGAGAAGAAAAAAGTGTGATCCAAAGGAAGCAAATAATAATTATATCAATGCCTAACACAAAGTTTCTCAGTCCAGCCCCTCTCCACCTTTAACCATCAAGTTGATTGGATGATCTGTATGTGATGTATGCTAACCCAGCCTCTTGTTGTTCATCTTCCACCATGTGATCTACTTTCCCATAGCAACTTTTATTATTGTTTCCTTATGTAAACAAGGATGATTTCCCACCTAGTGGTTCTCTATTGTTTAGTCTCTCTAGCCATCTGGACTGAGTTGTTTGTGCTCTGCCTAGAAGCTGTTCTCAAGTGGAAAAACTACAGACACATACATCTCTACATTTCACCTTTGACTGCATAGCCCATCTATACTCTGACAAGCTCTGGGAACTTTTGCAGGTTTAAGTTGTTCAATAAGATTCCTGATTTCAAAACAAGAGACTAGGGGCCAATAAGGAAGAGAAGCTAAATCCAAATCCAGATCTATCTGGAATTTCTCTGTTTGCGCATATAAATCTGCAAAATAGTCTTCCCAAATATTGGCTGGGATCTGAGATGTAGGACAATGAATGTTTTTTGAGAGAGATGGTGCTACTGCCCTCGAAAAAAGAGCAGGATTATTTGAACTAGCAGCCACTATCAGGTTTTTCCAGGATGCCTGAATAGCACTCCTTTTTCTTTGACAAATCAGTTGTTTGTACTGTTTTTTCATCCTCATAAGGCAGGGGTAGGCAACCTTTCCCCTTTAAGGGCCGAGGGACTTCAGCTCCCAGAAGCCTCAGCCACGTTGGCTAATAGTCCTATGTTGGGCAATAGCTCCTGGGATTCTGGGAGCTGAAGTCCCTCGGCCCTTAAAGGGGAAAGGTTGCCTACCCCTGTCATAAGGTCTAACATTGAGCATGAAGTGAGGTTCGCTCTGTATTGAATAAAGAGGTATTTTAAGGAATTCCAAGCCTTTTGGCACTCCTTGTCAAACCAGTTGTGCCATTTGCTTGGTTCCTACCTAGTTATGATAGGCTGAGGAACAGTTAACAAAGACTGAATTAATTTTCTCAAATTGCTGAAACTGGCCAGTACATCATTATCTGACTTGCCATCCATTATTGCTAGTTGGAGAAACTTGACTGATTCCCTATCAAAAGCTTAGTAAATTCTGCTGATTTTTGGAATGACCATTTGGCACAAATTGCACCATAATCATTAGACAGTGTTACAATCTGGCAGATAGGTAAGAACAAACTGTCATAAGCCTTCAAACACAACATAGCAGGGAAGTGATCACTCTCCGGGCGACTAACAATTGCAAACTTAAACAGATAAGGGATTAAACTCTGAGAGATCCCCATATAATCTAACAGGGAAGTCCTAGCACCAGCCCAATGAATATATTCATCAGGATAATCGTCACTTGTAAACCTGTCCAGGATCACTAAATTCAGCTTCATGAAAATTTGCATTAGGCACAGTCCTCTATAGTTGCTATGTACATCCTTGGACTGACGGCACAACATAGGGGGCATAATTACAAAAGATAAGGGCTGACAGTTAAATTTGGCAAAAAGTAATATGTCATTTGCCCCAGTCCTTGCATTAAAGTCACCAGCTAGTATAATATGAGCTGTAGGTGATGTAGCCATTAGGTTTTCAACATAAGTATTCAGTCTATCCCATACATATTTTATCTTTAAATGGACTTGCAAAGGTGGGATATACACATTAATCAATAGTAAAAGGCTATTTTTAAATTGGAGTAAGATTGTCAGGGCACATTGATCTAAAGAAGATAAACAAATTACGTGTGCCTGTAATGAGGTGGATATTAGAGTGCATTAGCCCCCACAGAGTCTCCCACGGCCTTTGCCTGGTGCAGCATCAAGAGCAATTGTCTTATATCCTTCACATATAGATCTTCTGCATACCAAGTTTCTTGAAGAAAAATAATATCATAACTGGAGATAAAGATCATGAATGAGGGGTCTCTGCTTCTGGGTTTCCACCCTGCAATATTCCAAGAGATGAGGGACAAAAATTATGATTTGTTAAATGTCAGTCATTTTGTCTTGACAAAATGACTGTTGGAGCTAATGGTTCCTGAGGACTACTAAGATCTTTGCATTCTATATCTCCCTGGCAATCAGTTACTATACTGGAACAATCAAGATCAATTAACTGTATATCTTTAGATGTATCTGGAGTAACACCTGTGAGTACTGGCCTGCACTTTCTGCATTTTGTAGTGCTAAATTCTTGTCTCCCATTTCTGTAATCAGATTTACTGAATCTCTAACTCTAACGGTTGGACTACGCGAACTAGAAAACCTTCTTTTTTTGTTATTAGATAGAGTTCAGCATTCAGGAGACATATGTGTCAGAGGTCCAGCTGATGAGGGGCAACTAGAGGGTAACAAGGAGTTAATAGTCTCCGTTGCAGTAGCCACTGATTGTAACACTGATTTAACCGTCTCTAATTTGTGCAGTATGAGTTGTTGCTCCTCAAGGGAAAGAGTTCCGAACATCTAGGTGAGTACTTCTTCATCTTCCCAAAAATTTCTGATGTCTGTATTCTTCTCTTAATTGCATCAATGAAGTTGTAATTCTGATGAACATTTTCTTGACTTGGAGCAGTCTGCTGACTGTAGGATTGTTGATTAAGATCACAAATTTTGGAGCTTATGGCAGCCTCCCTCATGGATTTGTCCTCCTTCCTAAAATTTAATAATGGTTGAACATTATTGTTATAAAAAACACGAGTAGGGATAATTAGGTATTTCCTTAGTAGTCTCTTATTTTTAAGGATTATGGTGGGAAGAGTAGAATGCTTAAATGTTAATATGATTCTCTCAAAACTATTCCATCTGGGTAGCCAGGATATTCCTATGAGCTCATTACTGTGAAACCTTTGTTGGAAAAGTTGTGAAAGTGAGTAAAATACTGCATGTCTGTTGTGCCATCTGCCCATATTAAGGGGAGGGTAGTTATAACCTGAAGCAAGACCTTATTCTGCTGTAGAGTTAACTTATCTCTATTAGCTGTCCTGCGTGATGTATCTTGAGCAACAAGCAAGGACTGAGAAGGTTTTAATGCAGCAGAGTTAGTAGTTAATTCCATGGGTGATTTTGTTTTATACTTGCCCACAATGTCTTTAAGTTCGTCTATTTTCTGATTAATGCTTAGTAATTGCTCAAAAATTGCAATGACTGTTTTGGCAGTTAGCAGGCAATTCTTAGCCACCAGATCCAGATCAACATTTGTTTCTATTGTTGTTTTTGAAATACTCACTCCTCTAACATCTGTGGAACCCTCCTCCTCAGTAAAAGGGTGATCATCTACCTCTCAATTGGGTGAGGCGTAGGATTTATCAGAGGAGGAGTTTATGAGGAAGGGGGGAGAATGAAGGAGAGATGAGGATTTATTCACTGTATCTTTGTGTTGGAATAAATCCTCCAATCTTAGTTGTCTGAAGGTTGCTGCAGCCTTTGTAATTTCTATGAGCTTGGATTTTTCTTCCTGTTCCTTCTCAGGCTTTCCCCCTTTTTTAATCTTCATGGGGGTTTTTTCCTTTGAAATCTTCTTCTTCCTTTTTAAATTCTTTCTCATCTCTGCCTTATTGATTACTTTGTTATCATCTTCAACACTCATTGTCTACGCAAGTTCAGACGAAGTTTAGTGGAAGGAATGAGTCCCAAGGGGCTCTACAATCAATATCTATCTGCGCGCAGCCTCCTTCTCTGCTGCTGTTGCTGCTGATAATGTTGCTGGGAGGGTGTGGGAAGGGCGGGAGGATGTAGAAAGGACAGGCAGATTTTGTAGCCGCCACCCCACTCTCAGGCTCTCTCTCCTCCTTTTCTGCTGCTGCTGCTGCTGCTGCTGCTGGGAGGATGTAGGAAGGGTGGGCAGCTTTTGTAGCCGTCGCCGCCGCCACAATTTCATTAGTGTGTTGATGACACCATGCTCTGCCTTTTTCAAATGTTGCCAAGACACAGTGATGGACTGGATATAAACTAAGTTCAGGTAAGACAGAGTTAATGTTTGTCAGTAGACAAGCTAATATGGAAATATGGTTCCACATATGGTCCATATGAGGTAAGTGTCTTGGTTGTAGAATTCTGTGCATCACTTTGCTTACATATGAAAATAATTCAACTGAATGGTCCAGTGATTACTGCAATTGCTAGTGTCTCCTTTCTTGGGAATTGGAATGTATACTGAGAATTTCCAGTCTGTGGGCCTTTGTTTTGTTTTCCAAATTTGTTGACAGATTTTAGTTAGAACAAGAGTATATTCTGTCTCTACCGCTTGGGGCCAGCTCTATTGGTATGCCGTCTGTTCTTGGTGACTTATTTCTCTCACATGCTCTGAGTGCAGGTCAACTTCACTTTTTAAAATTGGAGGTCCATCCCCATATGGTTCTTCTTTAAATGAATCTCTTTTCATCTCTTTTATATAGCTCTTCTGTGTATTGTTTCCATCATCTTTTTATTTCTTCTTGGTCTTGTAAGCTGTTCCCCAGCTGGTTGTAGAGAATCACTACTCTTCATTTAAATGTTCCTTTGATTTTTTTTTATGGCCCAGTGGTTAAATGCTAGTACTGCAGCCATAACGTTATGAGTTCAAACCCACAGGCCTCTAGGTTGACTCAGCCTTCCATCCTTTCGTAGGCCGGTAAAATGAGTACCCAGCTTGTTGGGGGCAATTGGCTAACACATTGTAAACCACTTAGAGAATGCTTAGTTCATTATGAAGCTGCATAGAAATGTAAGTGCTAGTGCTAGTGCTACCTTGTTGAAGAGAATGAACAGTGTGCTATGGTTATATAAACTAATCATGTGTGTGTCATTTTGGAAGTATTTAATAGATAAAAAAGGCAATAAATAATTTCATATAAAAATAAATAAGTAAAACCTGTTATTGTTATATTCCTTTGGGGTCATTTCTACTTTTGGTGACCCCAAAGGAAAACCCACCATGGGATTTATTTGGCAAAATTTGTTCCAAGGAGATTCATTTTTCTTTCTTTTTACTAAAAAGACTAGCAAGAGCCACATATAAAGACCTTCCTCCTTTTGTAACCACTGCAGACAGTTGATTCATTCTGTAAAATCATCAATATATTCCCTTTATTCTAAGATCTAAAAGAATAAAGAACATTTAGGTGAAAGAAAAAAGTCTACTAACTTAAATTAGATGATGATTTTTCTTTTTTCTTTTTTTAAAATAGACAAACTATCACATTTCTAAAAGTGTCAAGTTGTCTCTTAAAGACCCAAACACAATTCACTGTTGTGTGCCTTCAAGTAGTTTCTGTCTTATGGCAACCCTAAGGCAAACTATAACAGGGTTTTCTTGGAAACATTTGTTCAGAGGGGGTTTGTCTTTACCTTCCTCTAAGGCTGAGAAATTTTAACGTGTCACCCTGGGGTTTCAATAACCAAGCAGGTATTTGAATCCTGACCTCCAGAGTTGTAGTCTGTTCAAGCCACTATACCATGCTGGCCCTCATATGTTTAGGTATATTCATGTTTAATAAAAAATTCTTCAAACAGAAGCAGCCCCCAAGCTGAAACCAGCCATAAATTTCTGTGGTCATCTCCAAATATTTAAAATCTTTATTTCCTACTTAATCATCATATGTAAATTATGCCAAAACTCTTTGCTGTAGCAATTCCCAAATGCAAATGGCAGGACGAATATTGTATACGTACTGTCTCCTAAAATGAAGCAATAGAGAACTAGAGCAATAAAATCTTTTACTGAAACATTTCCTCTCTCATTAAAATAGGCTATGTTTGCATTAAGGAAAAATGAATACTGTGTTGGAGACTGGATTGCATACCTGCTTTGATCTAGCATCCTAACAAAATAAGATTTGTGCTTTCTAAAGGTATTGCACACTATGAATCATTATTTCAACCTTTTTTTTAGGTTGGATGATAAATACAATCCTGTAAAGAACTACACAGACCATAAAGCCCCTTTCAGTTTGAAAGACATGCTTAATTTTGAAAGCAGTATAAATAGTAACCACACTCTTTAGTTTAGCTCCATTTCATTTGTGTTGGCAAAGTGGCATAAAGAAAGTATAATCACCAGGAAATCCACCATTGGACATTTCCTTGTCTCAATAATTTGCCAAGTTGTGAAGTGATAGCACTAAGACATGCTAAGGTTCTTCTACTGGAAGGAAATTTGCAAGCCAGGAAAAATTAGTATAACTTTCCTCACTATTTGTCTTACTAAATAAATAGTTCTAGCTTCATTATGTCTTGCTGTTTTAACTCCTGAGACTGAAGATTCAGTGAAGTGATTTCCAGATTATTTTTTGGTCAAAAATCATGCAGTATCATCACAGGGACAAGAACTGAACAGCCAGCCAGGCACAACACCATTGTGCCTTGTCCCATCAGCTGGGGGAGAGGTCCTTCCTCCATATCAACTGCCACAGCTGTGACCTCTGAGAGATCCAACGTCCACATTTACGAGACTTAATTCCATCCCCAACTGCAATCCCCCTTTCCTTGTGTTTTCTGTCTTTTTATATTGTAAGCCTGATTTGTAAGCTGCTCTGGGAGCCTTTTGGCTGAAGGGAAGGATATAAATGCTCTAAACAAATAAATAAAAACTGGCTCCCACTACTACTGCAGTTGCCTATTCCTGTGCTAGAGAAATGGCAGTACACAGGATTTGAAGTCTGTACAGACAAGGAGCTTGTGTGGTGCCTATGCGGGATCGGTAGAATTTGATAGCTTTTGAAGAAAGAAACAGAAGCAATTACAATTACCTGAAAGGCCTCTATTTCCTGGCTGGTTGTTAAAAGTTAAAATAATGCTATGAGTATAGAATACCCAAAAATTTCACAAAAATAGAACATTACTCCCATGCTGTTTAAGAACTCCTGAGCACTAAACTTTCAAAAGAAAGTCAGGGCCAGTACAGACTGGCCAAAAGGGCTGGCCTGGGAATGGAGTCAGGGCATGCCGACTGCACACCGGCTGCCCCGACTCTGCCCCATGTAATCCTCATGCCGCCCACCGAAACAGATGGCAGGCAGCGTCAGCGTGCTGCACCAAAGGAGCACAGAAAAGCCGCCGCCGCTACAGCAAGGTCAGCTTTTTGTCACTCCAAAAAGGAGCAGCATTTGCCAGCTCTTTTGGGAGTGGCAAAGTGCCGGATAGGGGCTGTGGCACATGGTTGCCATGGCCCTGATCCGGCACTTCCAGGGGCGGCATGGAACTGTCCCTTAGGGGCCATCTGTGGAGCCCCTCAGATGAATTATGTATCAAAAAAGAAATGTATCCTTGATTACCTGGTACTCATGGCAATAATACAAGTTGAATCCTCTTTATCCAGAATTCCAAAATCCAAAATATTCCAGAATCGAAAACTGTCTACATCGGTCGCTGAGACAATGACACCTTTGCTTACTGACGGTTCAATATATACAAATTGTGTCTCATGGACAAAATTATTTAAAATATTGTGTATAAAATTACCTTCAGGCTATGTGTATAAGGTGCATACAAAACATAAATTAATTTCATGTTTAGACTTGGGTCCCATCTACAAGATATCTTATTATGTATGTGCAAATATTCCAAAATCCAAAATCCTTCTGTCCCAAGCATTTCAGATAAGGGAGACTCAATCTATAGAAAGCATCAATGGAGACACAGCTACCACTGCAAATCCTAAGGACACTATAATTTTAGTTAAAAATGGATTTTCCTAGAGTTACCAAAATGTTTTTATTCAGCTAAAGACTATTTTTGGTAGTTTCTACTCAATACTTTAAGCTCTCTTTCTGACCACCTCCCCTGGACTCAAAACTGGTAACCCACACAAGAATCACAGAATACTTGTGTGGTCTCACAAATCAAATTGAATTTCTGCTTATACAGAATCTGAGTTTGGGACTCAAAGGGCACATTACCATGGTTTGTCACATTTTCTCTGGATGTACAAGGTCTTTCTGGATAAGTGCAACAACAGTGTGGCCCAGTGGTCCAGGAAACATAGCCTAGGCACCAGAATGCAGCAGAGAACTATATTAGGAAAGGAACAATGAAACTCTGGCTTCTATTGGAACTTGCATTCATTCTCAGAGGAAAGACACACCAGTGTGCCTAAGTACATAAAAAGAACCACAAATGACTGCTCAAACTCCAACACAGTTTTATACAAAGAATACAAAGAGCTTGATGGCTCCAGACTCAGGATGGGTCAAAACAAAAGAAACAGCAGACTGCAGGGGACGTTCTGGAGACAGAATAGAAAGCTCTGAGTTGCTCTGAATCTACAGGGGAGTGTAGTAATACAATGTCAGAGAAATGGTTGATGGGACATGCAGTCAGACTGGAAATGTAAAAGATGTATGGGGCAGAAATTTCCTGTGGGAAGAGTTCAGAAAAGCATGGGTCAGACAGACAAACAACAGGTGTCATGCCAGACAATAACAAGGGACAGCACTAGTGTTTTGGGAACAGGGTACACTGTAAACAAAACACACTACGTAAACATGTTATATCACATGGACAAGAATGTCAGCAACATGGGTTGGGCTGGAGGTCTGGGAAAGTGGGACTCAAACAATCATCGTGGATGTACACACCCCAGTGGGTGGTAGCTTGTGCAAATAACAATAATGCTTTGTCCATGTGTGTGTGTGTGTGTGTGTGAGAGAGAGAGGGAGGCTTGGAAGGTTCAAAACATGTTCCACAGGGTTAATGTGTTGCAAAATCTGTTTCTGTAAATAATCAACTGATGTAAATATTCCTAGTTGTAGAATAAAGATAGTTTTCTTAGACTACAACTGGTGTGTTTCCTGACTGCTGGGAAGGCTGGAGAACTGAGGCAGTATCATCTGGATCCAGAGGAAGAAGTCTGGGATCATGCAGGAAAAGATTATCAGCTTTTCCTAACAACTCTGCTGTTTGGTAACTGCAACACACATCATCCACCATTCACTGACATACAACACACAATGCAAGCTAAAATTATGGACACTGACTGATATGAATGAGAAGTAAGAATGCTTCACAATTAAGCCCTTTTCACCGTCGGTACCTCTGGAATGGTCTGCTGACATATTAGGTGACATGGAAACGAGAAAAAGTTCCACAGTGCTCACATTAATTTAATTGATTAAATTAATCACGTCAGAAGGCATGTACACAGCACACACTGGAAAAAGATAGGCTGGCATCTACTGGTCGATCACCAAGTGATTTGCAGCAGATCAACAAGGAATTCTGACTTCCAGTCACTTAATATTAGCAATAATAAACTTATCCACTTAAACTAAGCTGCCAAAATAAAGAAAGCTTGAGGCAACAAGAGTGGTATTTTGTGTGAAAGGACTGTAAAGTCAGTTCAGTTTTGATATCGAAACCAAATTCCTATCTCCAGAATGTGCTAAGAGGCCTATTCTTTAATTCTGAGCATGTGTCTCTTGCCTTGACTCTGGTTGGTTAATGTGAGATCTAGTAGATCTGACAATTCTGAAATCTGCTCAACTTCTGTACCACCACCACCACCACCACCGTCATCGTCATCGTCATCATCATCTTTATTTATTTATTTATTTATTTATTTATTTATATACTGTCCTTCTCCTGGTTCAGGGACTCAAGATGGCTAACAAAATTTAGAACAGAGACACATCACTCTTAAACTGGTGAGAACAAATGATGGTTGTGGTGACAACAGCATACCAAATTGTGGCTATACATAGTTCTGTGTTTCATCTGCACAAATTACAACATAGTGCTCATTTGCATCATGCCAGAACAACTATCAAACATAATAATGCATGTAAGCTTCCTGAAAAAAAGTAATTACTGAAAATGGGTGTCTATCAAGGTTAGCATTTTACCAATTTATATTCTTTAAAACATGTTTTTCCTTTAACAAAGGATTTAGCGAAATATAATCCTCCCCTGATCCTGCAGATGATTATAAAACAGGATCTGTTTTTTATTTAGAATTATGACTTCAGAAGCATTAATTAGCATGCAATTCATATTCCTAATTTCAAGAAAGCTGTGATGTAGACTGAGGTTTTGAGACTACTCCTAATGTTCCAGATCTAAAAACGTGTAACGGTTTTAATAATTTTTCCTGAAAATGTTGGCTCTGCTGAGAGGACAGGAACATAAGCCGTAAGAATCTGACTATGTACATCAAGCCTAGAAACTATGTTTTGCAGATGTTTTCATGGTTACCATAGTAGCTCCTGAGTTTGTCTCCATCAATGTGAAGTTGATAATGATATGATTGGTAAGCCGTGCTTGTTGTACACTACTTCATCAGAAATAAAAAGAATACTGGCAAGTTAAAAATCAAAGCAGTGTTTTACCCCTCCTTTTGATGATAACATAACCAGATATACAAGGTTAGTATTAACATACACACACACTCTTAAAAAGCCAGACCATGACATTTTACACAAGCCAAAATAAGTGCTCTGAGTGTGCCAAAAATTCTTACTTTCCAGGTGCCAGAAATCAGAAATCTTTTTGCCTTGAGCCTGAAATATTGCCATTGAAAATATTATTTTGCCATTCTGAAGTTGGCTTACAGATTTCAGGTGAAGAACTATTCTTGCTGCAGAAAAACAATGTTTCAGATCCTTTAAGAATGACCATTGTTGATTTTAGCAGGTTTTTTCTAGCTTTTGAATATGAATAACACGTCAAGAAGATATCTCATGGTCATACTTATAACAGAAAATAAACCTGTTATGAACATGTTTTCTTATTATTATCTTTCTTCTTTCCTGGCTTTACACACAGTTTATCTTTACACACAAGCACCATGAAATCTTTTCCTGTCTCTATATGGTGACACTCATACAAAAACAACAGAATGAAGGGACAGTTCAATGTGAGTTCACATTACTACTCAACCTGAGTTTGATAAGACTCAAAGTCATGGTTGCCTATCTCATGTTAATCTCTGAACTAAGCATGCACTCTCCTTCCATACAGGAAAGTTTACATAAATCTCAAACAATACTAAATCCATTAGGATTTATTTTCATTTTAATATTTAAAGGCATCTACAAATAACTGATGTGTTGAATTTACAATGGTGAAACTGCCTATAGCTTGAATAGCTGTGATAACATTTCTTATGCAACTATCTGCACCTTCTATGTATTATACTCACATATAAAGGTGATATTAAACAATACTGAACTAAATGAGCATTAGAGAGTGATACATATATTTTCTGTACCATTCTAGCTTTGATGCACCATTTAGGGTGAAAGCCTCATATATTCAAACACAAATCTGAAGGTTACATTACATCAGGTAACAGGACGTAGGTAAAAGCACATTTAAGAGAAATGACAGGAGGGGTAATGAACTTTATTTCTGTTTCCTCATTCCTCCCCAACCACTCCTTCTCCCTGCTCTCTTTGTCTTAACTCTAGAGTTTATCTTAATCTTAACTCTCATTAAACAGAGAGTCTGTGAACCTTTAGAAGGAAATACCATAATCACAAAAAGTTAACATGGGTTTCTGAGAAACAAGTCATGCCAGACTAATCGGATCTCCTTTTTTTGATAAAATTACCAGCTTGGTAGATGAAGGGAATGCTGTGGATATAGCATATCTTGATTTCAGTAAGGCCTTTGACAAGGTCCCCCATGATATTCTTGCAAACAATCTAGTAAAATGTGGGCTAGGCAATGCAACTGTTGGGTGGATTTGTAATTGGATGACCAGCCGAACTCAAAGGGTGCTTAGCAATGGCTCCTCTTCATCTTGGACAGATGTGACCAGTGGGGTGCCACAGGTTCTGTCCTGGGCTCAGTGCTATTCAACATCTTTATCAATGACTTGGATGAAACAATAGAGGGCATGCTTATCAAATTTGCAGATAACACCAAATTAGGAGTAGCAGCTAATACCCCAGAGGACAGGATCAAAATTCAAAATGACCTTATTAAAAGATCAGAAAGCTGACCAAAACTAACAAAACAAATTTCAACAGGAAGAAATGTAAGGTACTGCACTTAGCCAGAAAAAATAAAATGCATAGATATAGGATAGGAACACCTGGCTTAACAAGACTACATATGAAAGGATCTAGGAGTCCTAGTAGACCACAAATTAAACATGAATCAGCAATATGATGTGGCAGCTAAAAAGGCAATGTGATCCTTAGCTGCATCAATAGAAGTATAGTGACTAGACCAAGGAAAGTAATAGTGCCACGCTATTCTACTTTGGTCAGTCCTTACCTGGCATATTATGTCCACCTCTGGGCACCACAATTCAAAAAGGATGTTGACAATCTGGAGCATGTCCAGAGGAGGGCAAGTAAAATGGTGAAGGGTCTGGAAACCAAGCCCTATGAGGAGAGACTAAGGGAGCTGGGTATGTTTAACCTGGAGAAGAGACAGTTAAGGGGTAATATCCCCCACAACCCACCTCCAAGCTTTGCCATACAACACAGTACAACACATAAACTAACTCCACCATTAACATGTAAACCACTTCCACCCAAACAAGGGTCCCACAGGTATATATACTCCACACTCCTCCATGCCATCACCCTCTTAAGATACCAGCCACAGATGCAGGCGAAATGTCAGGAATAAATTCTTTCAGAACACAGCCACATAGCCCGAAAAACCCACAGAAAACTCCAGAGCATCCTTAGCAGTTATAAGACAGGGTCTTTATTATGGACTGGAAATGGGAAGGAAAAAATAGCATTAAACGGTATTTTCTTACAATTAGTGGAACAAGGGAGTGGGGTTCCACAAGGAACTGTATTATGATCTATGCTTTTTAACCATGCTCATAAATGTCTTGTAGTTAGAAGTAAGTGGTGAAATGTTTGTTGATTACACTAAAATTTTTACAGTGTTCAAGACAGAAATGTACTGCAAAGAGCTCCAGAAGAATCTCTCCCAGCTGGAGGAACAGGAATTAAAGTGTTATTGGGAAGCAATGTATGCAAGTGTAAAGTGATCCATATTAGGGCAAAAATTCGAATTTCACATATAAGCTAATGGAACTTGAGTTGGCATGATTGTCCCAGAAAATGATCTTGGAATTGTGGTGGGTAGCTTAGTGAGTGTGTAGATATTGTAGAAAGGATACAAATCCATGTTGGACATAATCAGAAAAGGAATTAAAAATAAAATTTGCAGTATCAGATTGTTCCTCTATAAATATATGGTGCAACCACATCTGGAACACTGTATAAAGCAGAAAGGGGTATTTAGAACGTTTAAGGGCTGCACTAACTCTCCTCTGTGGAAAGGTTACACTTTCCATAAGCTGGGTGGGTAGGAGTGACAGAGATGGTGTGGAGAATGTGGATAGGCCTCTCCTATAATGCTAGAATCCAGGGCCATTCACTGAAGGCAAATGGTGAGAAATTCTTGATAGAAAGGGAAATACAGTTGGCCCTTCGTTTTCACAGGGGATCCATTCCGGACCCACCCACCCTGCAAAAACAGAGATTAGCAAATATTCAAGCCCCATAGGCTTGAATGGGATGTGCCCCATTGATTTAAACAGAGGTCGCCCCTCTGTGAATACATAAATGTGCAGACTTCAAGTCCACAAGAATGGAGGGGTGACTGTACTACTTCACACAGTGCCTAGTCAAATGATGAAATTCACCACAAGAAAGAGTTATGCCTGTCAACTTGCAAGACTACAGACAGATTTACACATAAATACACAATTTTATATGCATAGCACGTGTACAAATATGAGCTAATTCTCACCTGTAAGAATACAAGCAGGGAATCGCTCTCTTCATTTGAAATGTATGGAAAAGGTGTTATATACAGGAAGCTCCATGTGTGCAATGGAGTTTCCATGCCTGAAATGGATTACTAGTCTGAGACACAATTTAATACACAGTTATTCATTTTAAGCATGAATTGTGCTAGCCTTTTACTCTTTTCCTCTATAATACACTCCACAAAGACATATAATTATGGGAGGAAAAAGACATAAAAATGGTTTCTAGCCCACACTGAAACCACTTCAAATGCAAGCCAGTATTCCTGGAAGAAGCTTTAACAGCGTCACATGAAATGACTATTTCAATCTATTTATGTGTACTTTTGTGGGACAAGCTATATTCACAATACAATATTGGGAACGTAAAAATTGTGTTATAAATATTTTAAATGAATTGATTAAATATAGCTATAACCAACCCATTCACCTCACAGAAATGGATGAATTTTCCATTCAGTTTCATCCAGAATTAAGTTAGGTTATCTAAATTATACAGACTTCTATTGGATACCTGGAAACGAATCAATTTTTTACAAATTAATTGTAATCTGTATCCTTTATTAGAAGTCTCTAAGATCACATTCTATCATAAGGAATGTATCAGCACCCTTAGACATTCAAGCAGCCAGATTTCAGAGTTGATAAGAATCTCCCTACTTCCCCACAGGTGTTCAGATATGATTGAACGACACATTCAGGTTTGTTGGATCCTGAAGCCAGTAGATCAGATGCTACATCACTCCTAAATAATTCTGTAAAAATGGCAGAGCAGCAGACAAGACCTGATATATGCTGTGAGCATTTATTTGCCAAATGCCATTATGCTGCTAACTCCAGGGCATTGTCAAGAGAAATAGATTAGATTCCTTTTCAGTCTTTTTTAGCGTTATTTCAAATATTAGGTGATATTCACCAATGGATCTAAACACATCCCCACATGAACCCAGTATAAAAATCTACTTAAATTAGAGTTCACTGGCAACTCTATTGTACAGTTCTTCCTCAATATATATAGTTACATTCCCTTTGGACATTCTCCCTCCGAGAAGAAGAAAACATTGTAGTCTTCTGTCTACAGAATGAGTACCCATTAGCCAAGCACTTTAAGAAGCTTGAGCATGTCAGAAGACTCCCAATTCTTCAGATACTCCAGCATATGATGACCAATGATTATTTACCACAGTGCAGATACGTTAATAATGCATTTAAAGAAAGATTTCAGATCTAGATTTAAAGATTCCTGCAAAAATGAATGCAACATAATCTACTTTGAACTCATGAACATCTGTGCAGGAAACTATTCTAAGATTATGCCCAAACAATATCCATGATTCAATTAAGTATCTATTTAGAATTAGGGTAGAACTCCTGTGACCTTCCAGATGTTGCTGGACTGCAAGTTCCATCAGCATAGCCTATGGTGAAGAATTCTGGGTCCAACAACATCTAGCAGGCTGCATGATTTCCACACCAATTTAGAAACATAGAATTATAAAGCAAAATGAAAGGAATAGATACTTTCTGAATAAATATTTGTTCCTAAATAATTCACCAGTTGACTATAAATTTCAGGCTAGGTCTCCCATTTTAGGAGAAAGTCAGGATATAAATCCCTTAAATAAATTAAATAAAGAAGCTATTCTACTGGACAATGTAAGCATTTTGATGCTGACATGGCAAGAGAAAATATGGGCTGTCACTGGCAAAGCTTCTCACCTCTGCAATCATCCTGTTTGTGTCTCCTAAGAAAAGCAGGTTCAGTGCTTCCTCCTCATTAGTTGCTTGCTGCAAAGAGAGATGTTTCAGATGAATGTTCTGATCAGGATCTTCCATTATTGTTACCTTTCTATAAGGAGAAAAAGAGGCTGAGTGTAACTTGACTTTTGCATTTTGTCCAAAAACTATGGAATAGGTTTTATTCAGAAATAAGAATTAATTTAGTTGATTGATAAATAAATAAACAGATTTACTGAGCAGCACCAAGAAAAACTGAAAACATCTACTATCACACTTCCACAGCCCACCAATCATTTCTCCAGAACTACCCAAAGGGGATGGGACAGAAGAGGAACAAACTTTTACTGTTCATAATTACACAACAGAATCTCTCCCAAAATTCACTCCAGATTCTTCTGGCAGCCTACATAATTTAGCTGCTGTAGTACAACCTTCCTCTCTGAGCATATTTGCTCACCAAAGGGTTTTTTTCCAATGGTGACCTGTTCTTCTGAGGGTGTCTTGAAAGATGAGTCCTGATGATAGTCAATCAGAAAATCAGATATAATTTGAAGGAAAAGTGTGGGAGGAATTAATCTTTTAAGGGATTGCCTTAAAAGGCATTGCCTTCTCTTCATCTAAATCAGTTGGTCAATCGCATTATAAAATGTATAGGCAGCATTTACATTTTACACTGCAACATCATTTAATGCTACATGTGTCAGTAGAAAGAAGCACATAGAAAACATCAGGTTTACACAATCCCCTACCCTTGCCTGACCATGAGTGAAAGGAGAATAAGGGGGGTTGCAGACTGCCAGAAATAGTGCAAATTGAGTCCACTTTTAGGGTTAGGGTTAGTCCTAGGGAATCATGAGAATTTTATTTTTTTTCTGAGACATTGAGCCTTCTCTATCAGAGAGCTCTGGTGCCACAATAAAATACAGTTCCCATGATTCCCTAACCCTAACCCTAACCCTAACCCCAACCCTAAAAGTGGACTCAATTTGCACTATTTCTGGCAGTCTGCAACCCCCCCTAAGTTATAATTCAGTTTCACTTTATCGGTTTCTTGGTTTGTTCTTAATGTGTGACAAGGAACTATTGTAACTTTAAAACAAACTCTGTTCCTGGCTCCCAGTCCACCATATGCATCTGAGGAAGTAGACTTTAGTCTACGAAAGCTCATGCTGCTGACTTCCTTCTTAGAGCCTTTACAGACTGCCAGAAAGAATGCAGCTTGAGGCCACTTTAACTATCCTGGCTCAGTACTAAGGAATCATGGGAAATGTATTTTTTTCTAGGACACTGAGCCTTCTCTGTCAGAGAACTCTGGTGCCACAATAAACTAGTTCCCATGATTATTTAATACTGAGCCAAGATAGTTAAAGTGGCCTCAAGCTTCATTATTTCTGGCAGTCTGTAAAGGCCCTTAGTTAGTGTCAAAGGTGCTACAAAATCTCTCTACATCTCTGATTCTACAGACTAACACAGCTATATCTTTGATTTCTATTTTGTATAAACATGTTAGCAAAAAAAAAAAAAAGTCAGGGTAAATTGATGGCCAGTTTAACAAATGTGTGGAGTTTCTTTTAGACAATTCCTTGGTTCACATCTATTAATAAAATGCAAAAGTGCTGAAGTTAATTGGAATTCCATCATATTCCTCCTCCTCCTCTGGGAGGGAGCTAAATGCATCAACCTGAGATAAACTACGGTTGAGAGTTGTCTGAATGTTCCCATTAAATGTTGCAAACTGACTTTTATTGGCAATCGTTTTAGATACAATACTGTATAAACACAGATGAAATGGCCATGGAGGAAGAAGACTGAAGCAGCATACTGGTCAAGAATCTAAATAAAGTCCCTGAATTAGCAAACCACATTATTCCTGTCACTGACTCACTGTGAGTCACTCAAACTAGTCATTAAATATCATGATTCTGTATGTAATTGCTCCAGTATCTCTAATAAAAGGAGTGTAAAAAGAAAAAATGTCAGAGAAATGCTTTTTGGGACATACAGTCAGCCTGGAAATGTAAAAGATGTATGGGGCAAAATTTCCTGTGGGAAGAGTTTGCAAAAACATGGTTGGGGCAGACAAACAACAGGTGTCAAGCCAGACAACAACAACGGAACTGAAAAAGAAAAGCACCAGTGTGTTTTGGGAACAGGACACATACTACATAAGCATGGCTTGTCACATGGACAAGGACGTCAGCAACATGGGTTGGGTTGGAGGTCTGGGAAAGTGGGACTCAGCCAATCATCTAGAATGTACACACCCAAGTGGGTGGTAGCTTGTGGGAACAACAAAATGCTTTGTCCATGTGTGCAGTGTGAGAGAGGGAGGTCTGGAAGGTTCTACACGTGTTCCACAGTATAGTGTGTTGCAAGCTTTGTTTTGTAAATAAACAACTGCTGTAAATATTTCTAGTTGTAGACTAAAGATAGTTTTCTAAGGGGCTAAGCAGAAGGGCGGCCATGGGCCGCCCCAGGAAGCTGCGCCGCGGAACCGAGGCATCCCCACGCCTCGGTCCCGCGGCGCACCTTCGCCGCCCCTGAAAGGAGCACTAAATCAGTGCTCCTTTCACAAGTCGCCGAAGGTGCGCTGCAAAAGGCTGTGGCGCAACTTCGTCGACTGTTCCGCCGCAGCGTGTACGAACGCTGCGGCGGGAGGTCCTCCTTGGAGCGCGGCCGTGCGGAGGGCCGGCTGCTCCGAGGATGACCTCAGGAAGGGGTTGGGGCGCCGATCGTGCGGCTGCCCCTCCCCTTCCCTGCCCCCAAGACGGCCCAATAAGCCATCTGCTTAGCCCCTTAGACTACAACTGATGTGTTTCCTGACTGCTGGTGAGGCTGGAGAGCTAAGGCAGTGTTATCAGGATCCAGAGGAAGAGGTCTGGAGCCATGCAGGAGATGTCAGCTTTTCCTAACAACTCTGCTGTTTGGTAATTGCAACACACATCATCCACCATCCACTGACAAAAAACACTTTACTGGTGACTCTTGGAGGATCCAAACAAAAAATAAATCCTGTTATCAGAAATGACCCTTGGGCAGGCACGACTGGTCAACAAGCTACAAGTCAGGCTGAGGTTTGAAATCTCAATCATTCTGAATGCTTGGGCCCTGGGAGTAGGCAGGACAGATCCTAGCAGTGGACCTATAGTCACTAGGGTGTAAATACGACTCTCAGGCAGCAAAGGAAGGAAAGAGAACTTATGCACAGTAAGGGCCTTTGCAGACTGCTAGAAATAGTGCAAATTGAGTCCACTTTAAGGGTTAGGGTTAGGGAATCATGGGAACTGTATTTTATTGTGGCACCAGAGCTCTCTGACAGAGAAGGCTCAATGTCTCAGAAAAAAACCAAAAAACAATTCCCATGATTTCCTAGCACTAACCCTAACCCTTAAAGTGGACTCAATTTGCACTATTTCTGGCAGTCTGCAAAGGCCCTAAGTCTTTGGGGAGTTGTTTCCTTCCCAAAGTGAACTTTTTCTGTATTCTTTTCATGCACCTTGTAGGGCTCTGAACGTTAGTCAGGTGCTCGATCTGCCCAGACTTAAGATTAAGAAGATGAGGTCCAGAAGAAAATAAGTAACAGCTTACTCTTGTTGGTCAGGGCTGCTAAAGGATACTGAGTTTTCTAACAAAAAAATAAACCTCTAGATGCTCAGTTCTCTCACCAGTTTTACAGCTTGCCTGTTGTAACCAAAGAATCCATACAGTGCAACTTGGCTAATACTGTTTTATGCATATTCCACTCAGATTTAAAGGAGTCTACAAAATTCCATCTACTTAGCCAAATGGAAAACATTCTTTGTTTGTAGAGAAAACAAAAACCTTGCTTCTGCCTCCTCTCCATCATTATGAATAAGTTAGCTGTACTTTTCCACATCAAGATCCAAATTCAAACTAAATCTTAATGTAGTTTATACACTGCTACCTGTGTTGTATGAATGGAAATGGAAAGTATATATAAACAAGGCCAGCAATTATGAGAAGCAAAATTCTGGACAGTATCAATGTTTCCTTTCTTTCTTTCTTTCTTTCTTTCTTTCTTTCTTTTTTCCTTTTTACAGTTTTGCAATTTGTATTTATATATGACAGTATTTACATAGTAATGATTAATCAAATTAATATGTAGTTTGGTCACTATGGAGGATGGTTGTTTCTATTAGGACGGAGTCCCAGGGGTAAAAATTGTTGGGATTTGTAACCTGAGTTTAAATGTCCAGATGTGAGAAAGTGACAAAAGGTACTACAGGTCACTTTACAGCTTGCTAGCTGGGAAAGTTTTTTGCAGCTGGGACACAAAACATCTTAGCAGTGTCCAAGGTCAGGATGTGCCAGAGAGCACGTAGACCAAGTGTAAACACATTATGTCATCATGTTTGGGGGACAACAATTCAAGTGACACAGGAAGAAGTCACAGCAAAAGGCTGGGACTTAGAGGCTGCATGGCCTCTAAGTTGTGGGTTGTCGGTGGTGAGTATATATAGTTTTGTACATATTGCAACTAAAGAATAAAAGTGCCTATTTGGAGTTAAACTAGTTTCAGTCTGTTTCATCAGAAGCAGGGAGGAATGCATTACAAAGCAGCCAGACAGCTCCAAGGTCGCTTGGTGTTTTTCTCTGCGAAGTGAAGAAAGCTTCCAAAGACTTTGTCTGCGCACTCAATTGCTTGACAATGTGGGGAATAGCAGCAGCCATGATGACACAGCATTTGATCACTGCTGAGTCATGCTGACTCATGCTGTGTCATAGGATGTGACATCATAAGGATGGTCACCTGGTGCTGGAAAGCACACAAAACTGCTACAAAACTGCAGAGTCACTCAGGTGAGTGACAGGTGTCCAGGAGGAAGAGGCAGGGCCAGAAGGCCATGTGGAGCCATGGCTATATAAGGCAGAAGACTCTGGACACATGTGGTAGTGGTGTTGTCGTCGTAGTGGATTGCTGTGGATCACATTGGATGATTGCTGTAAATAGCCTTGTACACAGAGGAACAAAGATTAAAGCCTCATCTGAGAGACGTCTGTCTGTGGAGTCTCTTTACTGTCTGGAAGGGGAGAGGTGCTTCTCCAGCTGGCAAGCTACCTGCTGCATCTGAGAAGATCATAATCATGGTGCTGCACTTCTACGTAGATCTTCACGCGCTGCGTAACCACACTAACAGTTTCTACCAATCGAAAGGCCAGACAAGAGTTCAAATATTCAAGTGTTCAGGAGTAGTCCAAGCTCCAATACTTCTCAGGATCAAGTCTCTGGATAAAACTGGCTAAGGATTTTTGCAGTCCTTTTCAACCCACAGATCTGTTAACAGTTTATTTTAGTTATAACTGTAGATAGCTTGACTGTAGCTTGCTATAGATATAGCTTGTTTATCTAGAACGACTAAATGGTAAATCTAGATCTTCTTCACCCATTCAACGAAATGAGTTTTCACAGAATTTATTATCTGAAAAGAAAAAGACTATGCACAAACCAATAATGTCATTTAACAAACAGCAGCATCATTATACATATACAGTGCCAACCATGGACTTGCCAGCTGCAGATCTGAACTTCCGCAGATGGCAAACTTTGGCTTTTTAAATGGGTGTGCGTACAATTAAAAACAATGGATTTGACCATTCATGTGTTCTGTTATCTGCAGAGGTGTCCAGAACGGATCCCGTGTGGATAGCAAGGTACTATTGTACATTGCCAGCATCATTATACACTGTGAATTCAGATTTCTTGCCAGAATCTGCTGCAACTCTTCTTAAACAGAAATTTTAGCTTTTATGTCCACAGGTAATGATTTTATTCTGGTATAACAATATGCAGACATTTTTATTCTCTTAATACTTAAGAAAACCCTTAAGTAAACCCTTAAGTAAAAGTACGTAAGAAAACCCTTTACAGAAATTATACATTAATTTGTTATTTTTTCTAAAAAAGAAAGAAAGCAATGCAAAAGGGCACTCTCCTAACTTTGCATCCTCCAGATACTTCCAGGTTTCTGCACGCTGTAGTACAATACATTTGAAGGACACCAGTTTGGGAGAGGATACAATAAATCATCTAAAGAAGGATAAATTTTTGAAGCAGGATTTTTTAAAAAAGAAAATGGTACTCACGGCAAGTCTTCTAATCTGGAGGCTTCATGTCGTGGATCCAGCAGATCATAACCACACTCATTGTAAATTTCTAAATAGGAAATATGGATTGTGTATACCTTGCTGGTATCCTGAATTTGAAGAAAAATAAAAAGACTAAATTATTGACTAAAGACTAAAGACCTAGGACTAGTTTCTGTGCACCATGTCTCTTGCTACATGTCATATCTGGATACATGCTTAATTCAAATTGAATATAAAATTCTGTCTTTTTGCTATCAAAACACAGTTTTAGTTAGAGGTATTATTTAGAATGAGCCAGTGTGATGTAGTGGCTTGAGTGTTGGACTAGAGGCCTAAGCAGACTGCCAGAAATAGTGCACATTAAATTGAGGCACTGCCCTGGCTCAGTGCTAGGGAGTCATGGGAATTGTATTTTTTTCTGGGACATTGAGCCTTCTCTGTCAGAGAGCTCTGGGGCCACAATAAATTACAGTTCCCATGATTCCCTAGCACTGACCCAGGGCAGTGCCTCAATTTAATGTGCACTATTTCTGGCAGTCTGCTTAGGCCCTAGGACTCTGAAGACTAAGGTTCAAATCCCTGCTCGGTCATGGAAACCTGCTGGATGCTCTTGGTCAAGTCACACTCTCTTAGCCCCAGAAAAGAAAAAGGCAAACTCCCTCTGAACAAATCTTGTCAAGGTTTGCCTTACAGCTGCCATAAGTCAGAAGCAACATGAAGGCGCACAAGATTATTGAGAGGATTTTTAAAAAAAATAAAAATCAGTTATTAGTTTCCCACTGTATTTTGGCAGTGACTTTTTCATATAGAAATGAAAAAAAAATAGTAATAAAAGTAACAAGACAATGGAATAAGATTGTCATAAAAAGCAACAGCAGTACATTAAAAAATAAATGAAAAACATTCCCATCTAGGTCTTCTGCAGTCAAATGCAACTAGATATTTACTATGCCATTGCATTTATTTAATGATTCCATATATATATAAATGTAACTGACCATGTCCTTGACAGTTGATCTTATTTTCTTGAACTGGTTTGTCAACTAAGGCAGAAGGAAGACTAGAAAGCACTGTAGTAAGCTACCTTTGGAACAGTGGCATCACTAGTGTTGGTGTCACCTAGTGCAGGTGCCTAGAAAAGGCTGCCAGGCAGCAGTAGAGGCCTACTCTCCCCTCCCTTCTCCTCCCATTGCCTCACTTGCTTGAACAACTGCCCACCTGCCATCTGCCTAGATGCCCACCCAGGGTATCTGGGGGTGGGCAAGTTAGGCAAGAGGAGGGAATGAAAAGGGTGTGAGCTGCCCCTCCTTTTCTGCTGCCTTGGCTCCCTCCTTGGCTGAGAGAGCCAAAGGAGCGGAGAGATGTACGCACACTCACCCCTCCTACTCCAGTGCCTTGGCTCCCTCAGAGAGAGCCAGGGCAGTGGAGAAGAGCGTTGGGGCACACACTCACTCCTCCTTTTCTGTTGCCTTGCTCTCTCAGCCAAAAGAGCCATGACAATGGAGAAGAAGGGCCAGGCAATGGCAGCAACACCACATGCCCCTGGCAGCAGCAGGAGGGCCTAAACAGGTGTCACTCCTCCTCTGAGGTGTCACCCAATGTGGTCTGCACCCCATGCATATTCCTAGTGAATCCACTGATTTGGAGTCTTTCACTAAGGAGAAAACATTAGCACTTTAATCTAGGAACCACATGGGGAACAGAATCCCTTCTTGCTTTAGGTATGAGAATATCTGTGGTATTAGCCATAATTCCTCCAGCTTCCACATATATCTCAACACTATTTCTGAATGCCTAGAATCCATGATGCTTCACGTTACAGAAAGGACCAAAAATAGAGATGGCTCACTTGACCAGAAGCATAGGGTAAAGAATTAATGCTTGTATGGATAGCAGTCCATCTTTATGGCCAATTTCCATATTCCATACTTTAAAGTTATCTGGCTAGTATACTCAAAATACATTAGCTCAGGGGTAGGCAACCTTTTTGAGCCGGGGGCCGGGTTGCTGTCCCTCAGACAATTGGGGGGCCGAAGCACCAAAAATAAATGAATAAATAAAAATTATTTTTAGAAATATATATATATATATTTAAAAAATATGCATGTACACTCTCTCAGCCCCAGAAAAGCCATGGCAAACCCCTGTGGAGATTTTGCCAAGAAAACCCCAAGAACAAGTAATAACAACAATAATCAATATCATCATGGCGGGTGGTGGCGGTGGTGGTGGGCGGCGGCAGGACCGGCCTTGGGCCGGTCCAAAGGCCTCGGGGGGGGGGGGCGCATCCAGCCCCCGGGCCTTAGGTTGCCTACCCCTGCATTAGCTTGTTCTTAAACTATGGAAAATTTTATGTTAGAAAGTATGAGACTATAATGTAAACTTTCATACACAGCTTAAAATATTTTAAAATCCTTTAATATATATCATACTCCTATTTCATTTAGAAAGTCTTTAGACATATTGTTTTCTTCAACTTATTTCAGTGGAAAATCTCCTACTTGTTCTTCTACTTTTTCAGTCAATCCATTATATACTGTCAACTATCCCCTAGAGCAGCAAGGGGGAAAATGCAGCATCCCAGTGCCATTTTTGAGGCTCCCAACGTTTAAAAAAAATATTAAAAACATATTCTGATCCCCCCCCCATCCAAATGCCTCCCACACTAGGGAAATTGGGGACATTTCACAATAGTCTGAGAACACTGGACTCTTTCAGGTGCAAGAGAGGTACAGTATTTGTTTAGCTAATATGTGAACGGGAATGGGAATGGGGAAATTTGAAAAATAAAAGCAATCCAGGGGTAGGAGGTATAGTAGGAGATGTGTGTGGCCCTGCAGTAGGCCAGCATTACCCCTCTCCAACACACGACAATTGCCAACCCTGCTCTACAAGATCACATTCTGTTCAGGAATACCAGAAAGTAACATAATCCAACTATTTGCTACAGAATGGATTCTTTCCTTCTCACAAGACAAATCCAAACAACATAAAATTCACAGTAATGACCTGTGAATCTTGGATCTTGAAGAAAAATAAATTTGCTTCCTTCATAAGATGAGACCATTAGGAAAGACTTATCCTCATACTTCTGATGACTTTGAGGTCCAACCTAGATGTAATGACAGGAGAGCAGTACTTGGATCTGTTGTAACTTTTTAAAGTATGACACGCAATTTCTCCTCTCAGCCCAATTCCAACAGATCAAATTAGGATTATGAGATAAGAGAGGGACTTTTAGTTAACATTTGTCCAATCTTATTCCCCTCTTTGCTCTGATCTCTTTATTCCATGAGGTAAAACAATGAACTACAACTGATCAGTATTTTAACAGCAGAACAACCCACAAATTACACCTGTTTCTATACTTATTAAGCCAAATTACAACTATCCACACATACACACACATAGCCCAGCTTATAAAACCAGCCTGATCGGTCACACCCATCTTGCAGGCCGTATTCCAAGAGTGTGTTTCATAGCTGTGCGTATGTAGCCTCTCACTTCACCAGCAGGGAAGGGTTTAGGTTTCTGCCAAAAACCAAACCCTGCATCTTTCCCAGGGACTTGGAGCTCTTTCTTCTTACTCCTCTTCTGGAGAACTCAACTGATTGTCAGGCTTCTGTTCCAATTGTTATATGTCTGTTTTGTCATCTGAAGATGAACTTTGGGGGTGGGGGGGACAGATAACTCCCTGGCAACCTCCATGAACAAAAAGAGCATCAGAATACCTGCTAGCAGCATAGACTGAGACCAGAGTTGCCTAAACACAGGGTCCAAAGAGGGCTGCTCTGATTGTTTTATGTATAATTCAAGTTCCTTAGCCATCCTGATCACTTAATTGGCATAAAGACTACTATAGCAGATGGGAAGGGGAGATTTTGGTCCCCAAAGACAGCATGTGGTAACAATGTCAAAACCATAACTGATGATCCCAAGTAGAACTCTGATTCTTCTGAATCACCTTTGGAGTCCAAAGAGAAGTCATATGTTGTCTGCATTGGTGGTCCAGTTAAAACATATGATACATCTTGAGGATGCTGTCCTGCTAGTGTAGTAATGTGCAGGAAAGCTCTTTGTGCTAGTGACACAAATGGAGCACTGAGAAGCCCATGCAAGTATGGACAAACAGGTACCGAGGCATAGTCTTGGTAGCAAGAACCAGAGTAATAGAAACTGGGAGTATCTGTGACCTTGTAGTAGTAGTAGGTGATTGAGACTCTGAAGATGAAGGAGGCTGACAAGATACAGTAGTGAAAGAACATTGTGGAGATCTGAGAGATGATGAACTCCTCTCAGATATGGGGTGCGCAGAGGGCAGTAGTACTCAGAGACATCATCCCAGTACAAACAATAGTAATCTCATCAGTTTGGCTTCCCATTAAGTGAGGCAATCCCATTAAGGTAGTGAAAAGTATTTCTAAAAAGGATGATACTTTCAAAATGCCAAAGGCGGTTCCTATCAAGCCTCTTGTCTATGTCCCCTGGAAGCCTTGGAACCAGGAAAAGAAGGGGAATAATGGAGAGTTAGAGGACACTAAGACTATTGTGTTACTACTGAAGGAGCTCTGGACCAAAGGAAATCCAATGTACCAGACTGATCTCATACAACATGATCCAAAGTGGTGACAACAGATGATCTCACCTTTTGACACCAAGCCAAGAAGCTGGTTGTCCATATGGTCCTGATCAGACAAAATTAGGTTTTCCATAAAACTTTCTAACACCAGAAAACAAACCTCCAAAGAAACCTCTGTATCGAGTGAGGCTCGAACATGGTATGAGATATTTGGCACAAGCAGAATGTCTGACAGTTGTGAAATAAGATAAATTGTCTGAGTAGCAGAAAATGGTGGCTGGAACGTTGGGACTTCAGCCTGAGAAGTCTTTTTCTTCTTAGGACCTAAAGGCTCTGGATCCCTGTTATGTTTCTTCTTAGCTTTTTAAAGCATAATCTTGATATCCTTGCTGGGAGTTCTCAGTAACAGCCCTTTCTCAGAATCACACACTAGGGTACAGAAAACCACAGGAGAAATGGCAATATCAGCCTTTGGGGATCTGAGCTGCCTACTGTCTCCATTAACTGTTCTATAAAAACTAGGCTGTCCCAGACCTCCCAGAGGGCCTTCTCCGCAACCGCTCCCAGACTTTGGAATGGCCTGCCGGATGAGATCCGTCTTTATTTCTACTCTTGCTGCTTTCAAGAAAGCAGTAAAGACGGATCTCTTTCGGCAGGCCTTCCCGGAATAACTGTCGGCCCATAGACGAGTCCCATTAGTCTGATTCCTATGTTATTTTGATTTTAATTTATTTAATATTGTATTTTAATTAGTTTATTGTTTAATCTGGTTTTAAGGGGACGGGAGGGGGGAGGACGGGATTGTGGGATGAGGGAATGTTTTTAACTTTGTTCTGTTTTAAATATTGCTGTTCCCCGCCCCGATTGCCATGCAGAGGGGCGGGCTATAAATAAAAACTTATTATTATTATTATTATTATTATTATTATTGGTTCATGAATGGCACAAACACACATTGAAGCCACATAGAGCAATTTGTCTGGTGCAGCTAAGTCCAAAGCATTGATTGCTGTCTCTCAGAATAGTGTCTTAAAACACAAGGCACAGTTTCTTCTGACTCAAGGCACAGCAAAGGAGACAACTGTCTGCTATATATGCATTCAAACCAAGCAAAGGAGGTCATAATATGAGTGGCCATCACACTAGGGAATCTTCTGCCCACAACTGAGACACCTTATGAGGAGGCTCACAGAGGCCACAACTGCTACAAATGGAAGACCAACTTCCAATGAATAACAAAAAGAAAATACCAAGGGGGAAAAAAAGAAAAGCAGGATAAGATAAGGAATAGACAAAAGGGAAAGAAAGAATTAAAGAGAATTATATGGAAAAAAATGGCTCATGCTTTGAGGAGCAAAATCTCTATGATGCTGTTAACACTTGGGGGCTGAAGTACTGAGGATATTTGGGTGGAAAGGTACTGAGTGCAGGCATGGTAATGAGTTAGTGGGTCTCAGTTCTAGAAGGACAATTCTAGAAGTTTTTAAATGTATAGCTGTGATGGCACAGAATGACCCATATATGTGAGACAGACAGACCGCAGAGAAGAACAAATTGACATTTAAATTTAAAATCAAGAGTTCATTTTCTTTTGAATATAATATGTTGGCAAAAATCCAAGATTCTTTCATTTCCTGTTGCATAAATGTGTTCAATAGTCACCACTCTCAGGCTATCACTTCCTCCTCCTCAACAAGAATATTTATCTCCTCACCGATTTCATAGTTCGAAGTTAGTAAAATATAATTTTTATTACATTTTATTCAAGGACCAGACAGAATAATAATAATAATAATAATAACAATAACAACAACTATTATTATTATTATTATTATTATTATTATTATTATTATTATTATACCGCCCTTTGGCGAACCAATCCGGGCGGTTTACAACATTAAAAACATACAACATAAACAATATATTTCCCTCCCCCTTTAAAAAGTTATTAAACTATATATCAATTAAAATCACAATAACAAATTAAAAATTAAAAAACAAATTAAAAACAGAAAAAAATACTAACAATTTAAAACCCCTGTAACAATCTTTCATTTGCTTAACTTCATTCCCTTCCCTTTCACTGAGGGAAGTATAACACAAACCTCAAACCTGTGCTCAGACTTTTACTAAGAAATATATTATTAATTCTAAGTACATGGATATTGAAACAGGACCACTGCAGATGTACTTTTAACCATGGTTACATCACAAGCAAACTGTCTAAGTGCATGCTTCCTATGACCATCACATCTCTAACCATGACTGATTTCCTCTTTCCTTCTTTAACTGAATATATGCTTTTGTCCCTGCTGTCATTAACCATGGTTATGATTAACTAGAATTTCCAGGATTTCCAATCAATTCTGAATCCTGGTTCTAATTTCTAATTAAGCAGGAACCCTGCTTAGCCTTAACTAACAAAGGCATTTATTGTGAAAGATAAGAGTCAGCCTGGTATAGTGGTTTGAGCACTGAATTGTCACTCTAGAGACCAGGGTTTGAATCCCTGCTCAGCCATGGAAATACACTGGGAAACCTGGGGCAAGTCACACTCTCAGCCACAAAGGAAGACAAAGGCAAACCCTTGCTGAATAAATCTTGCCAAGAAAACACTGGGATAAGTTTGTCTTAGGGTCTCTATAAGTTGGAAATGTCGTGCAGGCACACAATAACTAATTGTGAAGGATGGAATATGCCATATATATTTGTGTATAAGTCGAGAAATTTAAGTCAAAAAAATTGACCCCCAAAACCTGAGTCGACCTATACACGGGTCAATAAGGTCTCAAGTCTCTCCCCAGCCAGGCTGCCTCCGCAAGGGACAGCCCAGCTGAGGAGACACTGGGAAGGGCAACTGATTGCCCCGCAGCCTCTCCCCAGCTGGGCTCCCTCCATGGGAGAAACCCCAGCTGGGGAGAGGCTGGGAAGGGCAACTAATCATCCCGAAGCCTCTCCTCATCTGGACTTCCTCCACGGGGGAAAGCCCAGCTGGGGAGAGGCTGGGAAGAGTGATCGTTGGCCCTGCAGCTTCTCCCCAGCCAGGCTGCCTCCTGAAGTCTGACCCTCGACTTATCCACGGGTCATATAAAAATCCACAATTTTGTTCCCAAAAATTGACCTCGACTTATACATGAGGTTGACTTAAGGTTGTGTATATACAATAAGTACAGAAGAGCCATACTGGATCAAACCAAAAGCCTATTTAGTCCAGCATTTTGTTCACATGTTGGCTAAACACAGACCTCTGAGGGCAGAAGCCGGAGAGGAAAGTAATAGCTGTTTACTACTCATGTTATCCAGCAACAAGTAGTGAGAAGCAGCCTCTGATACCAGAAGTAATCTACAGCTATAATGACTAATGGCCACTGATCTGCCATCATCTGTCTTAAGTTTGTCTAATTTCCTTTTAAACTGGTGGCCATCTTATATCTTGTGATCATTTATTTCATTGTAACTATGCACTGTGACATGTTTAGGATGGATGCAGGGAATTCAATCCATTACCTGTATGTAAAGGTATCTTGTAGCACATTTGAGATTAACTAAAATAAAGAAGCTGGTAGCATAAGCTTTTGTAGACTTAAGTCTACTTCCTCGGATGAGCCTCGTAGACTCAAGTCTATGAAAACTTATGCTACCAGCTTCTTTCTTGCTACAAGATCCCTTTGCATTCTGATATTCCAGACTAATAAGGCTATGGCTATGTCTTTGAATCCCATGACTTGTTTATATTTTAAGAATGCACAACACCAGCCCAATGAAATAAAGATGCATCTTATCACTGTACCAACCATTGTATTCATGGATCCATCAACGTTCTAGCACTTTGTTTGGAATCAGGCCTAACATCCTGATCTGTACTGTTTCCAATGTACTGTGCTGTTATAGCAGTTCCCTCACAGATTTATCCAAATTTTCCCTGTAATTCAGAGTTTACAATTTTTTCCTTTGGTCAGTATGTCTGTTATACCAGTAATATGAATGGCACAGACTATGCTTAAACCTGATAAGAGAACACTAAAAATAATGTTTAATTTTTTCCCCTTTAAGCAATCAATGAGAATATATAGCTATTTAAACAAACCGATGTAGATATGGGTAAAAGCTCCAAGCGGTTTAGCTAATCTTAATGATTTGTAATATGGTCACAGTGATGCATCAATATGTAGATTAACAAATTTATTACAGTATAAGATTTCATAGACTCATATTATCATGTTATCAGACTTCATTCTTGGAATATTTAATTCAGAGAGCACTATAAAAGTAAGACTTCTTTCCTGAGCTAGATCATTAAACAACAAGTGAATGGTTTTTGTTTATAAACTAGGAGCCTGTACCTTTTGCAGCTGATGGAAAATATAAGATAATGTCCGTGGAATAATACCGCGATCGCTGTAGCGTTCTGCTCCCCCGGTGATAGTAAAAGTCTTACCACTGCCTGTCTGCCCATATGCAAATATAGTGCCATTATAGCCTGCTAGAGCACTGAAAGAGAAGAAATACATTCCTTATTTATCTTATTTGTTTTCATTTTATTTATAATATCTAATATTATTTATATTATCTAATCTAAGCAGTTCACATGTTAAGACATAGATATATAAACTATATTATAACAATTTATTTTTTAAAAGAATAATAGTTAAATAACTTAAAATACTCCAACAACCAATACAAGAGAGTACTGAAAATAGTTCCCAATGAAGGAATACCTAAAACAGATACCTTTTCAGCAGCACTTTGCAGATAAACACTGTGCTTTATATAATACATAGATTATGGAATCCCCAGCCATAAGCATCTGGCTATGTTCCCAAACCAAGGACATCTTCTACTAAGATCTACTGGGGTCCTCCTGAGGTCTCAGCAGATGATGTCATCAGTCTGCAACTAGCTATAAAGACTATAGTCAGATACTTCTCCACTCCACTCTTCAGCAGCAAGAAAATAGCCATTGGGGTCAGCTATCACAGCAACATTGAATCATGAGGGGCTTTAGTTATTCTGGAGGGAGAAGGGAATATTAACCTCAACAATGACTCCACCTTCCCCAAAAATACATAAGCAAGCGTAAGTTGTAATTATATTTTTGTATGTCACTAACAACATGCTGGCCAATGTCTATCATGTATTCCTTGCCTCTTGTTTCAACTTAATCTTTGACTCACCTTGCACTGTGCTTGAGTTGAGTCCTGACTACTCTTGCCCGGTTGCTGCTTGGTTTTGATGGTTTTTGGATCCTGAACTGTTATGTGACTCTAGTTCTGGATCATGTCCACCTGACTGATCTACTCACTGACAGGATTTTTTGAGTTTGAAATGTGTTTTACCTTCTGACTTTATTTCTGACTTTACTTTTCCTTCCCTAATTTGTTCTGCTTGCTGTCCGCAACCTTCTCTGTGTTGACAATTAAGATCTTGCTATGGGATCTTAATTGTCAACTTATCAGAGAACTACTTATCAGAGAACAAGACACTAAATATGAATGACAGCTTTATGTACAAATCTGTAAAGATATGGTTTGCAAAAATGTGCTCTAGATATGTTCCCATAAATCTATTCTCTTCCTACCACCACATCACTGGAAATATTTCAGTATGATAAAGTACTCAAGAAAGAAGTATTTTTAATAAGACTTTCTAGTCTTCAAGTGGAAATTGTACTGGATTTTTTTCAGCTCAAAAATCTAATGTATGTTTTGTAAAAATAAAAAGTTGTATGCACAATCTGTTTATGAGAATTGTTATAAATAAGTCAAGCTTTAAAAACAAAAACCTTTCCTAGGAGGATAAGGCCATGTGTAGGTCAGCTGCTAGTCTGGTGCCATGAGAGAAGCAAAGGGCCTTCAACCCATTTATCTGGAAGCCTAGGCATTTGCCAGATGGCTCAGTATAATCTACAACAGCAAAATGTCAAAGAAAAGCACACAATAATATTCCAGAGAAAGCCAGCATCTGCTCACAACAAAATATCAGTATTTCTAGAAGTATTTGTTTTCTGCAGAGTTATTGAGCAAATATTCCACTTCAGTTTGGAAGAGAGGCCATTGCTTTTTCAAATGTTATAACATATGGTTAAAATGAAATAGTTGTTTAATTACAGGATTAACGGAATGTTGTATTTTTGGACACAGTTGTATTGTACTAAAATGTTTTCTATCCTCTCTACATGTATGTTTTGAGTTCTTGAATGGTCAGCTCCTCAGATTTGGCACTGTAGTTGCTTTTTAATTTAAACACATATATATCTTAAAAATGTATATCCAAAGATCAAAGATTGGTATATAATACAATCAAAGTAAATACTTTAAAATGAAAAATAGTAAAGGATATTTTACAGTCCAAAACCATATTAAACTACCTAACATATATATATTCAAGTATAAGTCAATCTCATGTATAAGATAAGGATAGGTTTGGGGCCCAAAATTAAGCCATTTGCTATGACTTGTGGATAAGTAGAGGGTAAAATTAGGGGTATGTAAGAAAGGGTGTAAAGGAAACTTTAAATGCTGTATAAGAAACTGTATAAATTGCTTCTTTCCCATCTAGGTCGACCACCCCAGATTGGGCTGCCAGGGGCGGCAGGGGTGTGTGTGTGTGTGTGTGAGGTAACAGATTGTTGAAAAGCAACCCAGCAAATTCCTCCCAGTTTGAGGCATGTAGAGACATTTTCTAGGGTCTTTTCTGCAGCCTCAGCTTTCTCCTTCCTTCTCCCTTGAGCTGAGCAATCTAGCCTCTGCACACCTCAAGCTAGGAGGAGTTTCCTGCCTTAATTTTCAACAATCCACTTCCTTGAACCTCCCTAGCAGCATGGGCTCCCCAGAGGTCCCTGAAAAACCATCAAGAGCGATCATTCCAGCTCAGGCCAATGGGATGGAGGGCTGAGGGAGTGGATCGTCAAAAAGCAACCCAGAATACTTCTCCTGGCTTGAGGCATACATACACTGGCCCGCTGAACTCAGAGAAGAAGGAAGGAGGAAGCCAAGACTGCCAAACAATGGAGAAGTCCTATTCCCATGTGATTACACAGTGTACTGCCCACAATGAGTAAAAATGCAACGCAAGTCCTTACAAGCTTAGCTAGCCTTACAAGTAGTCTGTAGAAATAGAAGTCCTATTCCCATATGATTACACAGTGTACTGCCCACAATGAGTAAAAATGCAACGCAAGTCCTTACAAGCTTAGCTAGCCTTACAAGTAGTCTGTAGAAAAAGTTCAGATATAATGAACCTGCGACGCTGCAGAAATACACATACCATACCACAATTTCTCACAGCAAAAAGGACATTCAAATCACCACAGGCCAACCGTATCTACAACAGGATGGAACATGTTCTGTTATGGGAGAGAATACACACCATCTGCAAAGAACTGGCCAACATAGACAAGGAACTACTATAACTCCACCTCAGCATCTGTCAAAAGATGAACAACCAAGACTGGAACAAAATCGACAGCCTCACTACAGGAAAATGGAAAAAGATGGGGCAGACCACACCAAAAGACAAAAACAAATATTCAACAAATGCCAGAAGCACCAGCTGAAACCCTCACTGGATACATCATGAACTATCATCAATCTCACACAGCGGCAACTTTCAAAAGAGAAGACATCCATCCAGGCAATTTTGCAGTAACCACCACCAGAATCTCTGTTGAAGGCATCATTGCCCCGGTAGAATCTGCACTCCACCATCTCCCAGAGGAGGATGCGGAAGAGATAAGAGGAGAAACAGCAAAAGGCAAAACCACCTCCCAGCAACATAACCAGAAAAGAAAGGAAAACCATCAAGGACCTCAATTCGTACCCAGAAATCATCATTTTCCCAGCAGACAAAGGCAATGCCACAGTAATCATGGAAACAGAACAATACAAACAAAAAATCAGGGAATTCCTGGATCCTACAATATACGAAAAACTGAAACAAGATGCAACCAACAAAATCACCAGGAAAACGAACACCCTGATAAAAAACTCCTCAACCACAAGACAAAGTTTGTGCAAATGTGAGGCTCTCCCACCAAGACTATATGGACTTCCCAAGATCCACAAGGATTCCATTCCACTCCGACCCATAGTGAGTGCCAATGGATCCCCCACATATGATTTGGCCAAGTTTCTGGCCACACAATTACAAACCCATATAGGGCAACCCCCCCACAACATCAAGGACTCAGCTCACTTCATAGGAAAAATCAATAACCTTGAACTTAAACCGGAGACAGACTAATCAGCTTTGATGTGGTCTCCTGTTCACCAAAGTCCCCATAATGGACACCATGACACTCATCCGACAAATTTTTCCAGAAGACATCACAGCCCTGTTCGAACATTGCCTCACCACAAGCTATTTCCAGTGGGACAATGGATTCTACGAGCAGAGAGATGGGGTAGCAAAGGGAAGCCCTGTAAGTCCGGTGATAGCAAACTTTTACATGAAACACTTTGAAAAACAAGCCCTGGAAACAGCACCAAAAAAGTTCACAACTTGGTTCTGATACGTGGATGACACTTTCACCATTTGGAGCCATGGAGAAGAAGATCTGGCTGGGTTCCTGAACCACTTGAACAACATCCACCCTAACATCCAATTCACTATGGAAAAAGAAAAGGAAGGAACACTGCCATTCCTGGATGTCCTAGTCATCCGCAAACCAAACCAATGTCTGGGTCACACAGTATACAGAAACCTACACATAGAGATACCTGCACAAGAACTCCAACCATTACCCAGGACAAAAAAGAAGCACAATAAAAACACTGGTAGGCCAGGCTAAACGCATCTGTGAACCCCACTTCTTGGAAGAGGAATTGAAGCCCCTAGACCAGGCTCTACAGGCGAATGGTTACTCCAGCTCAGACATCAGAAGGGCTGCCAGACCCAGAAAAACCCAGAGGAGTGAAGACAAGCAATCACCCAAAGGGAAGGTATTTTTACCATACATCAAAGGAGTCATAGACAAAATAGGGAAAGTGGTGAGGAAACACAACCTCCAAATGGTTTACAAACCGACCAAGAAAACCCAACAAATGCTGCGCTCAGCGAAGGACAGGAGAGACCCTCTCACAGCCACAGGAATTTACTGCATACCATACATCTGTGGACAAATCTACATAAGGACCACCAAATGCAGTGTCCAAACACAAATCAAGGAACATGAGAGACACTGCAGACTAAGGGGGGTTGCAGACTGCCAGAAATAGTGTGAATTCAGTCCACTTTTAGGGTTAGGGTTAGAGTTAGGGAACCATGGGAACTGTATTTTATTGTGGCATCAGAGTTGTCTGACAGAGAAGGCTCAATGTCTCAGAAAAATAACAGTTCCCATGATTCCCTAGCACTAACCCTAACCCTAAAAGTGGACTGAATTCACACTATTTCTGGCAGTCTGCAACCCCCCTATGTCAGCCGGAAAAATCAGCAGTAGCAGAACACATTATAAACCATCCTGGACATAAAATGCTGTTTGAAAACACTGAAATTCTGGACCATGCCAACAACTATCAGGTCAGAATGCACAGGGAAGCCGTCGAAATCCACAACACTTGGACAACTTCAACAGGAAAGAGGAAACCCTTAAAGTAAACAAAGTTTGGCTACCAGTCCTGCAAAATAGGAAAATCAGCACTCAACAAATGCAAATGAGAAACCACCCAGGGTCAGGGGCTTTCCCAGCAGACAATGATCATCAATTTGTAGACACTAATCCTTGTTTGCATATCCTCCCACCCTGAGGCCCTGCCATCAACAACAGAACAATATACAGTTTACATGGGAACCACTTCTCCCTACCCAGGGTCTCACAGTGTGTGTGTGTGTGTGTGTGTGTGTGTGTGTGTGTGTGTATATATATATATATATGTATATGTATATATATATATATATATATATATATATATATATATATAACCCACTCTCTTCCATTCCAGTATTCTCTGAAGATCCAGCCACAGATGCTGGCAAAATGTCAGAAACTCTTCTAGAACATGGCCACATAGCCCGAAAAACCCACAAAAACTATGGATGTCAGCCATGAAAGCCTTCGACTTCACTTCAGACATAATCATCTCTGCCTAAAACCATTTTTATCAGACTAAAAATAAGCTACGTGACTCTAATGCCATCATCCCTTACCACACTTACACTGAAATTCAACATTGCTTAAGATTCATCAGAACACAGTAACCCATTCTGTCCAAGCTGGAGAACCATGGTTCACTTTTGGTTTACAAACCAGAGAAAACATGACTCACTAGAAAAGACAATAATCCAGTGTCATCTGGGAGAGAGACACCAGGCCCAGCACCATTGGGCCTAGATAAAGAAGAAGAGCCCTCCCTCCATTACCATCCGATGTCATCTGGGAGAGAGACACCAGGCCCAGCACCATCGGGCCTAGATTAAGAAGAAGAGCCCTCCCTCCATTCCATCCAATGTCATCTGGGAGAGAGACAATACGCCCAGCACCATTGGGCCTAGACTAAGAAGAAGAGCCCTTACCTTTTAAGGGGCGGGTGAGTTTTGGGATTTTTAGGTTCTGTTTGAATTGTACTGACATATCTTTATGTAAATTTTAATGTTGTAAGCCGCCCCGATTGCTCTGCAGAGGGGCGGGAGATAATTATTATTATTATTATTATTATTATTATTATTATTATTATTGAAGATAAAGGGCAGCAGATAGAGAAGAAGACTGTATGCCGGTTAGATAGACTCAGTCAGAGAGGTCACAGGCATGAATTTAAAGGTCCTAAGCAAAGCAATAGAGGATAGAGGGGTTTGAAAATGTCTCATCCACAGGGTCACCCTAACTTGAGGGCAGTTAACAATAACAGCAATTAGATGATAAAAAGCATTCCTGTTCACTAACATTACCTGAACATTCAGGACTAGGAATACTCCTAAGGTTCAAACCTGCTGTCACAGGGAAGTGTAACCCTTTTCAAAACAGGCTACATTTCTTTTCTTGCCTATATAAGTTATTTTATTAACTATGTTATTTTTCTAAATCTTCTAACTAGGCTCTTCAATGTGCTGCCCCTGAACCCACCTTCCCTCTCCCTCCCTCCCTGTCCCTCCCACCCCTCCCTTCCATCCCCCCTATCCACATATACATTTTTACCCCCTCCTTCCCCAAGGTACCAAACCTTGCCCATGGCTTTTACTAGCCCTCTGGGGGGGGGGGGGGAGAGAGAAGAAGCTATCCCTCCCGATGTGTGATCAAATTTCTCCTCCTAGTTGTTCATTAATTGTCTCTCTTGTTATGTCTTTTTTTATTTTAACATCTTTGGCCTTATTTTCTATGGTTCTTTGGCTCCTCCAGTTGCACCCTTGTCGCTATCTTCTTGCTGGTTCAAATCCAGTTGCTTCAACAAATCCAGTCCTTGTTCCAGTGAATAAATCTTGTGTTGCTTCCCTTTCCATTGAAATTTCAGAAAAATGGGGTAACCCCAGCTGTATCTTCTTCCATTTTTTTGCAAAACTGCAATGCAGGGCTTAATTCCTCTTCTCTAGCTGATAGTCTCTGGACAAAAATCATTGCAAATTTTGATTGTGTTGTCTCCATATTTCAGTGATCCTGAGAGTTTCCTGATTTCTTTCATTAGAAGATCTTTCTTGTAGAAGCTTGTTACTCTCATGATTACATCTCTGGGAACCAATCCTCTCTTAAAAATTGATGCTCTATGTAAACGTTCTACTTCCTCCTCATCCCAGGTAATTTGAGGAACAATACTTTGTAACCATTTGAAAATCTCTGTCTTCAGGGTTTTCAATGTTTCATTTGACATCTCAGGAAAGCCCCGAATACGAAGATTATTCCATCTATTACGATCCTGCAAGTCAATGATTTTTCTTTCAAGTTGGTCCAATCTTGTTGAATTTTTCAAAGTTATCTTTTGCTGAGCTTTTTGTTCAATTTGTATTGATTGTACTTTTTTATCTATTTGCTGGATCTCTTTTTTAATAATCTCAAAAGATTTATTCATTTCATTCATAGTTTTCTTATAGTTTCTGATAATGTGGCTTTTTTGTGATGGTGTCTTTTAAGATTTCATTGCTTTTCTGTTGCTGTTTGACTAGCAGCTGGGTGAGCCATGTTTTCATTCCTTCGTCAGAATCTGGCTTTTTTCCCAGAACTACTGAATCTTGTTGTTCTTTGGCAGGGGTTGGCAACATTTACTGATCTGGGGCCAGTCGCTGGTCCCCAGGTCTTCTGCCAGGCCGAGGGGGGGGAATGGCACTGTGCGCGCTTGTGCACGCACACATGCACAGTACTCCGAAAGTAGTGCACATGCGCGCGCATGCTCGCTCGCACATGCACAGTACTTCCAGAGTACTACGCATGCACGAGTGAGTCATGGCCGCCATTTTGGAAAACAAAATGGTGGCCGTGACTTGTTTGTGCATGCGTAGTACTCACCACATGCGCAAACGAGTTGCGGCTGCCATTTTGTTTTCCAAAATGGCAGCCGCAGCTCGTTCGCGCATGCGCAGGAGTACTGCGCATACGCAAACGAGTCACGGCTGCCATTTTGGAAAACAAAATGGCAACCACAACGTGCGCGACAGCAGCGCATGCGGCAGCGGCAGGGGTTTGTAGGACTGGCCTGGGGCCAGTCCAAAAGCTTCAGGGGCCCGAGCCCGGCCCCTGGACCATAGGTTGCCGACCCCTGTTCTTTGGGTTCTTTAAGTTTGGCTCCTGTTCCAGTTTTCTGCATTGTCTTTAGAGATTTTGTTGTTGTTTTTTTTCATTTCTATATTATGAGTTTCAAAATTCTCTTGAGAGTTTGCTTTTTGCAAACGAAAATATGCTTTGTCTGAGGGGCATTGTTTGGATTCCTTTTTCCAATTTAAGACAGTCTGCTTGAGACCCTGTTTTTTTTTGGCTCTTGGACATCTGCCAACTTCTTATCAGTATTGTGTCTCTGTTATGACACACAGTTTTGTATTTTCTCTCTTTATTTATATTTTAATTAATATTTCTGTATTTCAATTCTTCAAAATCACTGTCCCATATATTTGGGCTGTTTTAATTTGCTTTTATCCACTTAGCGTAACAACCATCCGGCTGGCAGTGCCAAATGATAAAATGATTTTTATTTTTATTTCTGCTCAATAAAGCTTTATTTAAACAGTTCCATTCTATTCTCCTTCCCTTCAGATTTATTTATTTATAATTACTCACAGTCTTTGTTCCATTTAGAAGAAATTCTTTGAATTATTTGCTTTAGCTTTCAGAAGAAAATTATCTTAGCTGTTACACCATTGCTCGTAGCTCCTCCCCCCCAGTAGGATTTCTAAATCATGTCAATATATAGAAGGAATGATCTCCCCAAACTGTGTAACCCACAATAAAATCTGACACCTGTGAGAGATAAGAATTCTCCAGTATAAATTGAACAATATAATCAAATAACTGTTTTCAGACTGGAAGAAAGAAGGCATCTTATGTCTTCTTGTTTGTTTGAATGTATGTCTGATCAAAATTTAAACACCCAACCCATTAGGGAAACTGTAAAGGAAGTAACCAGAATACTGAAATCAGAGAAGCGGAGCCAAGCAACCAGCTTCACTATACCTTTGTGCTGTTTAACTGTTATACCTAGCTGGATGCACTGTACAAGACAGGAGATACAGAATTCTTAAAAACTGTACAGAAGGCATATTTTTCAGACACTCTTTGTCATCAAAATGATTAGAGGTCATAAAATTTGAGGAAGTGAAGATGAGCTTTGGCCTAGTTACAGGAATGCTTTATTCAGTGAACTTCTTTCTCTATGTTCCAACCAAAACACATCAAAGATCCATAAGTAAAATAAGTGAACCTACATGAAGTAAACTGTAATAGGCTTGCAATGTTACAAATTTTTATGTTAAGAAAGTTTCAACGTATGTGCCAAACTAGATTGCTCATTGAGGTGCTGATATGCCTACTATTAATACTTTTCTAATATTCTAGAAAGGAATGAATCTTTAGTAATAAATACCTAATTCACTAATATACAGTGCACAGAAAACCTCTTGGTGAAAACATTATGTTCTCAGCAGGGTTATACTGTGGGGTGATGTTTGAGTTTTGCCAGGGTGCTAACCCTTTTAAAGGAAACAAAAATACACAAGTATGAAAGTTAAACTTATTAGAGTCTAGCTTTCATTAGCAGTACATCATAAATGTGAGTCCAGACTATCTCATAAAAAAAAACAACCGACAAACATGTAGTTTGTGCTTTAAAAACAAACAGTAATGGATTTAATAAACATTTACATAAAATAACTAAAACCTAATCTGACTGGAGATGGTTTGAGTAAAAAGAGATAAATCTCACCATCGTTTAGATAGCAAGAAGAAAAGTTTTACAACAAGCTACTGCTTACTGACTTCTGACTGCAATTACAAGCAGTTTAGAATCTTGAGAGAGAGTTGTTAAACTGCCTCCAAGAGCAACAGGAGCCACATGTTTAGATAGCATGAGAGAGAGGGAGGGCATCCTGAAGGGACAAGAGAATGCAAATATAAACTTTCCAACATATACACAATATGTTGTAGGTTCATAATGAGATTCATTCTTTTTTTAAAAAAAGATGTACAAATATAAGCCTTCAAAGGGCTACAAAGATAGTTTGCAACATTACAATAACAATTAGATTATAAGAAGCAGAATGGGAGCATGAAAACTTGTTGTGAAAACAAAGTCACAAGTAAGCAGGAATTAAAATAGATCAATAACTTGATAGAATAAGACCTTAACCAGCTACTAAAAGCCATTAATAAGGGGGACAATCTAAACTCCAAAGGAAGACATTCTGCAGTTTTTTTTTTTAAAAAAAAAAAAGCAGGATGCTATGTTTTCCATTACCTACAAAGTTCAAAAAGCCTCAAGTGTGGTATCTTGCAGCAGCAAACTTTAGGAAAGGATTCAGTAAAATCTAAATGCAGATTAAAAGCAGAAATCTTTATGTAAACTATTTTTCGTTCAATCATTCATTAGCACTATTTAAACCTTTACCTCAAGAATAATTTCTTTTGTGCTAAAAATAAAGCCTTCTCTGTTTAGCGAAACCAGCAAGATATCACACTCCTTCCCTAGATTATTTTCCTTACAACATCACACTTTCATTTCATTTTATTATGGAAGCTTTTAAGATCTATGAAGAACTTGGCATTTTGCTGGAAAGCTCAAGAAACCTATGGGGGGGGGGGGGGGAAATAATGTTGGTAGTTTCCAGACAAATGTGTTCAAAGGATTTCCCTTTGTAAATAATATGTACTTAAACATTTTTTCTAATCTGAATGGCTTAGAATTTTACTTAATTAAAATAAACAAAATATCTCAATATTACATCTTTTTGTGTTTATGCCAAATTTTGTGTATATGCTAAAGTGATACTGTTCATTTCATAAATATGGCTAGTTCTTTACATATATCAAGCAACACTCATTTTTGCAATGCAAGGGAATACTGGATATATCAATTTCTATGGTGACAATTAAAACTGGTCTGAACGCAACTAATTAGTTTCACAAGCCTCAACTATGTAAGGGGGAAAGCAGACGACTGCTTCCGGGACGCCGCCGGACGGAGCGGCGGCGGAGCGGAGCCTCTGCACCGCGGCGCTCCTGCAGCGTCCCTAAAAGGAGCTCCAAATTGGCGCTCCTTTTAGATGTCAGGGAAAGTGCGCCCTAAAAGCGGCGGGCGCACTTTCCCTGACTCTTCCGCCGCAGCGCGTCCAGTCGCTGCGGCAGGAGGTTGCCCTGGAAGCGCCGGCCGTGCGGAGGGCCGGCAGCTCCCAGGGCGACCTCAGGAAGAGGAAGGAGCGCCGCTCGTGCGGTGGCTCCTCCTCTTCCGGTCCTCCAAGACGGCTCAATAAGCCGTCTGCCGAGGCCCTAAATTGTAATGGTGAAAGGTGTTTTTTTTTTTTGTAAAATGTGCTCTGTCATGCTATAATATAATAGTGTCTTCAATGGTTGGAAAATCTACTATTTGTGTCAAAATAAATCTTAAAAGAGATAATACTTTTAAGCAGCAGTTTGATGAAAACAAGTCCTTGACATAAATTCAAATATGTGGCTTCATATCCTTTTAAGGAGATACTTTAGTGTTCTGACACTTCATTTTTAGCAAGGTTTTAAAAGGAGAAAAGAAAATGAACTCAAAACATGCTATAAATATAAATAAAAACCCTATCATCATGTCAAAGTGGCATTCCAAAAGGGCATTATTTTCTTCCTCCACTATGCTGTAAATAGATCCTACAGATCTCTGCATCAAGCCACCTACACTAATAAGAATAAGGATGTGATGTATGTTTGTCTGTTACAGAGTTCAGCCCTTCAACCAAAGGATATAAAAAGATCAAGAACAAGCATTCCTTCCAGTATACCACTGTTTCTCAATCACTGGGCTGGTGCCTGGTACTAGCCTAAGGCTTATTCCTATTTATCTCCAGGGATTGGGATAGGTTTTATTTTGATCTGGCAGCCTCAGGTGCATAACATTCTAAATCTGGTTTCTCTCACATTTCCCACAGGTAGTTACCAAGGTGAAATGCAATCCTTCTACAGAGAACTGCACATGCACCCACCTCCACACAGAGAGGTTATCTTCCTGATATACAGTGGGCCCTTGTTATCCGCTGGGGTTTGGTTCCAGGACACCCCCCACCCCTACCCCCGTGGATACCAAAATCCATGGATGATTAAGTCCTATTAAATACAATGGCATAGTAAAATAAGTGTCCCTTATATAAAATAGTAAAAATCAAGGTTTCCTTTTTGGAATTTATACATTTTAAAAATGTTTTCAAACTGTGGATGCTTGATATAGAGGGCTGACTACGAGCTAAATCACGAAGCATGTAGTTTGGAAACTCATACATAAAAACATAAAAACAGCCATGTTCAATAAAGTCAAGGGTTTTCTTATCCAGAATGAGATGATCACAAGCCCAGACATGAGTGTAACTGGATGAAGCATCTGTGATAATTGCACTGTGTAAAACTATAATCCAGCAAAGTAACTGCATAGTCAAGCTGCATTGCTGGCTCAGAGGCAATCTGGTAAAGGGTTAATGCAGCCAGTTGGGAATAGTATTACAGAAGATCAAGACAGAGGCCCTCTGCCAATTGTTGATGTCAGATAAATCTGGCAAGGTCTGGAATCCTGGGGGAAACAATTGTTGAAGTTGGACAAAAGGTCTAGGCTTCTGATTCCCTGCATGGACAACCTGGGACAACTTGACACCAGTTTCATTACCAATAGGTTTGTGGTTGCTATTGTTAACTGTCCTTGAGTAGGCCTTGAGTCATGGTGACCCCATGGATGAGACTTCTCCAAGCTCCCCTATCCTCTACACTACTCTGCTTGTTCTTATTGTCCAATAAGTTCAAACTGTTATTTAATTTTGATTTTTTAGTTCTAGATGTAACTATGTGAAACCTGGAAAAGCGCTCCAAGATGTATAATGTCCTATTATTGTAATGTGATATTTTGATTTAGAATAAGACATTCTTGTACATATCTCTCTGTTAATTCCCACTGCTGCTTTAACATTTGGGCATGCAGATTGTACCTTCCCCAGGCAGAGGAAAGGGAAAACTCTGAACTGAGCTTCATTGTAGTGTTTCTCATTGCTCCATTTCCCAAAAAAGAAAGGTGGAGAAGGAGTGAAAGCAAGCCCTAGAAGTTATCCCTTTCTACCTGCTGGCATGGAATTACTTCCAAAGGGAAGAGATGGTGGGAAGACCAGGGCAGGAATTAGCTTGCCCACTCTTCCTTGAGAGCTTGGGGCAGGAAGACACCTAGGAATTGTGACTGCACCGAGCCAGTATTTGACATCCGCCGGCACCTTTGTTGTTTTTAAGCTTATTGTTTTTAATGGAGGAATTCTACCTCCTTATATTGTGTTTCTTCTTTTTAAATTGTACAGAGTTTAATAAATTTTTAAGGGGGGGAGGGGGAGGTAACTAGTTTTAACTACTGCTGATTTTTATGATGTAAGCCGCCCCGATTGAGCTCAGAGGGGCGGGGTATTAAATAAAAATTATTATTATTAGTAGTAGTAGTAGTAGTACTCCTCAGATTTCCTATGAAATGATAGGCAGTCATACTGCCTCTCATGCTGGCAGATGTACATATGCATCATGACCAGTAGCCACTGGTAACCCTACCCTTCACATCTGTGCCAATGTTTTGTATAGGCAATCTGGAGTGTCTTCTCAAATCAGCTTTATGCAAGCAGGCAAACAGGAGGAGAGGAGAAATAATCAGAAATGAGATCAGTGAAACTGCAGTGTCCACAAGTAAACTGCTAGAACCTATACTAGAATGCCACTAGAATCTAAAATACTCCTGCCATTCACTTTACTATTACCATTCATCCTATTTATGACCACGTACACAGCTGTCGTGCACGACATGTAATTTAGTGGCTGCAGAACAAATATTGGAGAATTGTGCTTTCATAGCTAATGTCATGCCCTGCCTGGAGGAGGACGAGGAAGACGAGGAGGAAAAGCCAGAATCTCCTCTGGGACCTGAGCCTGCAGCTGTGGAGCCTCAGCCCAGCCCTAGTTCTGCTTTGCCAGCTCCAGCAGAGCCCTTGGTCTCCCAGGAGGCTCTACAGCCAAGCCTCCTGGCAGCAGAACCTTCAGACACGGAGGAGAATCAAGGGACAATACCTACCTTCAGCCAGCGTCGAGCAGAAATGGAGGGCCTTCGGTGTTCGAGGAGACTTTATGAAAAACGCCGGAGTAATTAGCCTCAGCTGAGCTCCTGCAGTTTGGTAATTTAAGCAGGTGCAGAAGGTCTGCCTTGGTGCCAGAGATTATCTGAGCTTCCTAGTGAAAGCCTCTGTCTTTGGTTCTCCTTGTTCCTTGGCCTGAAACCTTGACTCTCGGACTACTTACTTATCTTGAATTTCTGGAACCCTTGAACTTTGGACTGTCTTGTCACTCTGCCTCTCTGGAATCCTAGAACTTTGGACTGCTTGACCATTCTCTAGCTGGACCTTTCAATTGGTAATATGGACCTTTGCTTTCTGGCTTTGTTTACCTTCAACCCTCACAAGAAGCTGTTACCAGCACTCTTGGTGGCTTTCCTGGAAAGCTGATCTAATCCTAATCTTCTTCTGATTTCTTGACTGCAATATTCATTTTGGTTGATATTTGATCCAAGGTATGAGAACTCTTTGACTATTTCAATGTTCTCATTATCATGTATGAATTCTTGCAGATCTTCTGTGGACATTCCTTTTTGTTTTCTTTATGTTCAAGATTAAGCCTATCTTGGTGCTTTCCTCCTTATCCTTCTTCAGTAATTGTTCCAGGTCCTGGTTGATTTCTGCTAATAGTATTGTGTCATCTGCATATCTTAGGTCCATGATGGCAAACCTATGCCACACGTGCCAGAGATGGCACACAAAGCCATTTTCCCTGGCACGCAGAGGGCAGGGAGGAGGAGGAAGAGGTGCACACCTGTTTCTCCTCCTTCCCAGCTGTCCCAGGCCTTCAGCTGCCTTTCCAGAGGCAGCTGAGGGCTGGAAATGGTGTAGGGCATGCCTGTTCCTCTTCTTCTCCCCTCGCCCCTCCGGGCCTTCAGCTGTCTCTGGAGAGGCAGCTGAAGGCCCAGGAGAGTGGTGGAAAGAAGTCCTGCCCCAGAAGTTCCACCCCTGGAGGGTGAAGGACCCACCTCTGGCACCGGGTAACACTCGATGCCAGAAGGCCTTTTAGTTTTGGCACTCAGCCCCTAAAAGTTTTGCCATCACTGTCTTAGCTTGTTAATCTTCCTTCCTCCTGTCTTCGCTCCTCCTGCCTCTGAGTCCAAGCCCGCTCTGTGTACATTATTTTCTGTATAGAGGTTGAATAAATAGGGTGGTAGTATTCAGCCTTGCCTGACCTCCTTGCCAATTGGGAACAATTGTTTTTCTCTGTATTCTGTTCCATCAGCACCTCTTGTCCTCAGTGCAGGTTATGCATCAAGACAACCAGATGTTGTAGCACTCTCATTCCTCTATTTTATTTGTTTATTTAATTTGTGTGCTGTCTTTCTGCCAGAGGGACCCAAGACGCTCACAGATTAAAATATTTTTTTAAAATTACAATAAAATTTGAAACAATTAAAATCATATAAAAACAATATAAAATGACTTTAACATATTCAAAAGCTAAAAGCATGATTAAACACACCTACTCCATAAAACCACCCTGATATTATATAACAAACACCTGCTTAAATGAGAATGTCTTGGCTTGCCGAAGAAAAACAAGCAGGGAGGGGGCCAGCCTAGCCTCCCATGGAAGGCCATTCTACAGGGTGGGAGCAGCCACCAAGAAGGCTCTCTCTCGTGTCCTCACCAAGCGAGCCTGCAATGGTGGTGGGACTGAAAGAAAGCATTCCCCCAAAGATCTTAGTGTTGCAGCAGGTTCATTTGGGGAGATACAGTTCTACAAATAGTCTGGACCTAAGGCATATAGGGCTTTATGGGTCATAACCAGCACTTTGAATTGTGCCAGAAAACAAACTGGTAGCCAGTGAAGCTGTTTCAACAAGAGAGTTACATGCTCCCTATAACTGGCCCCAGTCAGCATTCTAGCTATGGCGGTTTACAATTTCGAAAAGCAGCCCTATGTACAGTGCATTACACTAGTCCAAATGGGATGTAATCAAGGCATGTGTCATCATAGCCAGATCTGGCATCTCAAGAAACAGGCAAGCCATAAGAGCAAGCCATAGATTTTTGTATGCAGTCAAAGCACAAATCTACACCTCCTGCCATTTCACAGATTCTCGTGTCTCTCTCCAACCTTACATCTTGTTTGTTCACTACTTGGGATGCATATGAGATGTGAGGCTGGAAAGACACTGAGGATCTGGTAGATGAATGAGCAAGAACACCGTAGCTGCTGCTTCAAAAGCAGAAGCAGGTGGCTGGTGGCAAAAAGGTTTCGGGTTTTGGAGGTTTCCAGATTTCATATTTCTTGATTAGAGGTGTTCAACCTGTATATCATTTAGATTCACAAAAATGATATCCTTGCATGTGCACCTTAAATTGCAATTTCCAGAAAAGACAAATTTGTGTTTCAAATAGTTATTCTGGTTATGTATTTCAAAGTAAAATTACAACAACACAAAACTCTACATACTCTATTAATAATTTTTTTGGTTAAAATATATGAGGCAAAGTAGACTTAGCCCAGTCAAGAATGTGCTCTTCCAAATGCTGTGTAAACATAAAGCTAAATGGCAACTGTTGTTCTACAGAATTTACTGTCTAAAATGTTAGGAAACATTAAACCAGCTATAAGTGGAAAACTGACAGTTTCTTTCTTTTCAGTATTCAAGTGGCATAAATAAAAATCTTAAAACTCTTTTCTTCATACAGCCACTGTGTTGGAAACCATTCTATCTGCCGGTTAAATTGCCCAGCAACCTACTGTACCAGCAAAAAGCACCTACATGTCCAGAATCAACATGCTACAGCTGCACTCAATTGAGCCACAAAACAAGTTCAAGAGGATGGAAAATGTGATATGCTACACCACAGCTGAATGGCTGGGACAATGAACAAAGAATAATGGGCAATAGCTGTTCTTTGTGGGAGAAAGCAATGAAGAATGACACATATTCTCCTACACAACATGCATAATGAAAGAAACAAATTCATACAACATTTGAATATCCAAAATGTGCAAATCTGTGCTTCATTAAGAGTAGACGTCAAGTAAAAACATATTGTCTGTTCTATAAAACAAGAGCTGAGGGCTCATTCCTTGGCCATCCTGCCCTCAGATGCATAATTCTAATTTCTAATCCAGAGTTTGTTTCAGCATCAAGCACAGTGAACAACAGACATGAGTACATCCTTAAACCCAATTTGAAACTATAGTTCTAAATGGGTTTTTGTTTCTGGGTCTGGGTCAATCATAATTAAAGCTCATTTACACATAATGCAAATGCTAGAAAATCATGGAAATAGGAGGAAAACTCATATGTAAATATGGAGCAGGAGGATCCAAGTTAAATCCATAATCTATTCTAGGCATTATTAGGAAACTGGAGACACATCCCCAGCTATAAAAAATACTCTTTATTTGGTGGTTTTGTTTGAAATTCATTTAAGGTCTATTGTAAGACACCTGAGTGAACATCCAGATCACCTAAACGTATCTATTTATTAAGTACAGTATTTTTTTCTTTCATATGCTTGTTACATTCTATAACCTTTTTGAATACTTGTCATGCTATGATCACCAGTCCCAATTATATCAAAAATAGACTATTTTGAGTTTCAGCTCTCAAACAATACTACAGGATGATGGATCTAACAAAACATTGCTCTCTCTCAAAAACAACAGCACACCAGATAGTAATATTACCAGATGATACTTGACAGATTTATGTCCTGTCAAATGAAGCAATCATGAGTGAAGGAAAAGTTTATGAAAGGTGATGCAAAGATGAGACTAAAGCTTGAAGCCAATAAAGACTGGTTCTGACACAAAAAACCACGGAACTCCTAATAAATCTCTTTAATATCTTTCAGAACTCCAGCTTGACCAGTACTAGTACAGGCTCTCCCAAGTTTGCAAGTTCAGGAACTTGCTAACAGTAGTGAATTCAACTTGGGACAGAGAGAAGACATTATTCCAACAATGCCTCTTAAAAGAATTTGAAAGCAAATAAGTGAGGGACATAGCAGTAATTTAATGAGTTAGAAGCATTACAATGATTTTTCTCACACAATTGCCTTACTTGAGTACCAAGATATCATTTCCTCTGTACTGAACATGTGGATTCTGGAGGAATTAAAAATAAGCAGTCTGACGTGCTCATTGCACTCTCTTTCTTCTCCCATTCACATCCAGCCTGAAAGGATGCCTATGAAGACTGATCCAGAAAATTGTAGTTAATGTGCTTGACTACAAAACAGGACTGAAACCCACAACTTGATCTTGATTTGCAAATGAAGAGTTCCCAAGCTGCACTTGAACCACATTTTCCTAGTTTATGGAAGTTTCCTTTTCAGCAGGGTACACAAGAAAAGGTCATGGCTTGTACTTGCTCCAGTAAACTCTAGCCTCTTCGAGAGGCATCATTACTTCTCAAATGGACCAGAATGTATTAAGTTAAAAGAGTTAAGGACAACCAGTTGGTAAAGCAAAACAAATGCTACAAAACTTTAACACTTCCTCTGATTGTGTAAAGTAGGATTTCAAATTAAGAAGACCACGTGATTCAGGGAAGTCAGAAGATTAAAAGCATAACAGTCAAAAGCAAATTTCACTAAATTCAATGTAGATTATTCCAAGAAAGGATGATGAGACAGCAGTCCTAAAAACTGAAACAAATGATATATTGTAACAATACATCAAAAAGTTCAAAGAAAGGCAAGAATAGGGATTTAAAAAATTCATCTCTTTATTCTGCCAGGAAGACACTGGAAACCTTTAATTAGCATCAGGCATGTCCCTCCTTTTATTTTATTTGACATTATTCTGAATTTATTATGTTGTAATGCTGAACTTATGTTCTAAGTGATCATATGACAAACAGCCTCAGAATGCTACTAAAAAACTTCATTGATATTTCTGCTGTGTTACTTTCCTGGAAACACATCAGCAAACACATTCTCTCACTTTCTGGTATACATTTCTCTTCAAGAACATGTTAGTTTGGACTTCCAAATGCATGATGTTCCAGTTAACATGCCAATCTTTGTATTTTAAGATAACAAAAACAAACTCATTATGAAAAATTACTCAATTCCAAAATAGCAACTATTAATTTAATTTTAACAAACAAAGGAATTTTGGCATTTAAGCAGTAAAAACAAATGAAGCACTATCCAGTAAAGAATACTGCAGAATCTCAAATACATATTTTGGAAACAATATCATACAGAGGATTTTTTTAATTCACAGAGCATAGTTAAGATAATGAGCCATGTTGCAATGAAGTGGCAATTTTTAGCAAGTAAAAACATCCTACAGTTTTATAAATAAGAACAGAAGTGTTACTTAACTACAGTTGTCCCTTCCCATTCACCAACTTCAACTCTGTGAACAAGCTGGGAGGGATATAATGGCAGCGCGTGCCCACACACCTCGAATATTTGTGAGTTGCCATTTTTGCAGGGGGGTCCAGAACAGATCCCCCACAAATTGGAAGAGGCTATTGTATTTGGAAACAAGAAGCAAAACTATAGAACAATGAGATAAATGACAACATAATTCAGAAAAAAAGCACAAACATTGTAAAAAAAAAAAAAAGGTCTTTGCTTGTTGATTAAAACTGTCAATCAGTTTGCTAATTCTTGAAAAATTGTGTTAAGCCATATTGGGGGTGGGTGGGACACAAACAAAATAAGATCCTCATATTCCAAACAGAAAGGTAAAAAAACTGATAAAAATAGTAACACTAATCACATTTGTTAAAAATTAAAAGTGAATTCAGAAAATAATTTATCTCACGAGGTCTGATTCAGCTAGCATTCACATTGTTTAACACAATTCTGTAGAACCCAACACAACTCTGTGTTCAGTGCTCCCTCTGCCAGTTATGCATATAGGATGAAAGAGGCCTAAGCACTTTTGCCAACAGATATGAGAGCGAAAGATCCACTATCTCCACATTATTGCTTCCTTCTTTTTGCCACAATTCAAAAAGGATGTTGAAAAACTGGAGCATGTAAAGAGGAGGGCGACTAAAATGGTGAAGGGTCTGGAAACCATGCCCTATGGGGAACGACTTAGGGAACTGGGTATGTTTAGCCTGGAGAATAGACGGTTAAGAGGTGATATGCTAGCCCTCTTTTAAATATTTGAAGGGATGTCATATTGAGGAGGGCGCTAGCTTGTTTTCTACTGCTCCAGAGAATAGGACTCGGAACAATGGATGCAAGCTATAGGAAAAGAGAGTCCACCTCAACATTAGGAGGAACTTCCTGACAGTGAGAGCTGTTCGACAGTGGAACACACTCCCTCGGAGAATGGGGGAGTCTCCTTCTTTGGAGGTCTTTAAACAGAGGCTGGATGGCCATCTGTTGGGGATGCTTTGATTTTGAGTTCCTGCATGGCAGGAGGTTGGACTGGATGGCCCTTGTGGTCTCTTCCAACTCTATGATTCTATATCTTACCTTCTCCCTCCCGCTAGTGCCACTGTCATCGCCACCACCACCACCTACTGCCAGTGCTTCTGCCTGCCCTCTGTTTACAGCAACATCAGCTACTCTGGGATATTTTAGAATAATTCTGAGGAATACAATAGACTAAGGAAAGTGTGGACAGATAGAGGGAAGGTGTAGCAGCTTAATCTGCAAATGGATGGGCTGACTGTCCACAGGAAAAAGCTCCCCCTATCCCTACTTAAGGGTATAATTTGGGCCAGGTTGGAATGAGAGGGACAGTTGAATAAGGATATGTAAGGACAGAAAAGAGATTGCAGCCAAGAAACTAAAAGACTAGGAATGGGAAGGGCTGCTATGAAAGAATTAGACAAGATTGTAAAGTGTAATGATATACAAATGAGCACTAAAGTTATAATAGCCCAAGCCACTGTATTCCTCATTACCATGTACAAATGTGAGAGCTAAACAGTGAAAAAAGTGGCTAAAGAGATGATCAACTCATTTGAGATGTGGTGTGGGAGAAGAGTGCTGAGGATAACAAGGACAGCCAAAAAGACAAACAAATGGGTCCTTGAACAGATCAAGCCTGAAATTTCCCTGGAAGCCAAGATGATCAAATTGAGGCTGTCTTACTTTGGCCACATCATAAGAAGGCATGACTCATTAGAAAAGACAATAATGCTAGGAAAAGCAGAAGGTAGTAGAGAGAAAGATCACATGCCAGATGGATAGACTCAATCAGGGAGGTCAAGGACCTGAATCTGCAAGATGTAAGCAGAGCAATTGGAGATCAACTACTACACTGCACAAAACAACCTATGTAATTTGAGAGTCACAAGTAGATGCAGCCACTGAGTATTGCCAAAGATAACAAACAACAGGTATGACTTAATATCCATTTACTATTGCAACAGAAATGCAGAAGATAATTGTGATATTAATGAATTAGCTGTCTACGGCATTCACTTTTCTCATGCATGAATCTGCTTTTATTTAAGCCTCGATTCTTTAAGCAACTGCTTATGTCTCTTTTTCTTATTATTCTGTAAGAGTCTAGCTACTTCTTCAAGATAAGCTTGGACTGAGTTCCAAGCCTGGCCACCTGGTACAGGAGTGTCTGTGATTTGTCATGAAGTTATCTAGATAGACTGTTTGCCAAGTATTAATGCTAGCCATTTGACCAAGGGAAACGTATCGGCCTCATCCAAACCACGTGCAATCAATAAAAGCATGTGGATATACAAGTCCCAAAACTACTCCTGACAAATGGACCTCTAAGGGGACTGATGCCAGTAAAAATGCTGATACAACCAGGAATCCAGACACTGTCATTCTTTAAGAGGTTCTCAAGAATAGAAAGAACACCAGCATTGCTATCTTACTATGTACTACATATATTAATAAAATCTATACATTTACCTCCTACTAGGACATTCCTTGCCTCTAAATCCTATTTAAGAAATAACTATTGTCTTCTGGAAAAATAGCGACTCTTTCACACCCACAATCAGGATGGAAAGGATCCACTCGGATTGTCTGATAGAAAAGTAATTGTCAATAGTAAGAAAACATGTATATACACATACACATTTTAAAAGATTTTGTAAAATGACTTGGGAGGAACAAACCAAATCTACTTCTGCATCCTATCTATTACAGTGGCAGTGTCCAAGCAGAAAATGGAGCGATGGCTACCCCCTGGCTTTCCCAAAAATTCTGATATTCAGATATTGCCTCTGAATAGAGAAAATTTATTTAACTGAACAGTCATAGATTCACATATTCATCTTCCATTAATTATGCATTGTACAAAAAAGTACATTTAAATTATCTTAAAATTTAAATTGCCATTTTACTGCTGTAGCACAGAGAAGCGATGTTGTCAGAAAACTCTCCAAATCAAGATATCAAACAATTCCTTCCTTGACTACACACAGTCAGTTTAATACAGACAAGAATTTTTTTTAAGAAACATGGGGTTAAATTCAACTGCTAGTCTTCAACT